>CM077081.1:34845137-35258897 GCA_039513925.1 Platanthera zijinensis | reverse complement strand
TTCGCGGCTTGGGTTGCGTGGAATGGTCCACGGCTTTGTAGCGCGAGACTGGCTCGCGGCTTGGTGCGTGGAACTGGTCATGGCTTTGTGCGCGAGACTGGGCACGCGGCTTGGTTGTGTGGAACTGGTCCACGGTTTTGTGCGCGAGACTGGCTCGCGGCTTGGTTGCGGGAACTGGTCCACGGCTTTGTGCGCGAGACTGGCTCGCGGCTTGGTGTGTGGAACTGGTCCACGGTTTTGTGGCGCGAGACTGGCCGCGGCTTGGTTGCGTGGAACTGGTCCACGGCTTTGTGCGCGAGACTGGCTCGCGGCTTGGTTGTGCGGGAACTGGTCCACGGCTTTGTGCGCGAGACTGGCTCTGCGGGCTTAGTTGCGCGGAACTGGTCTATGGCTGCTTTGTGCGCGAGACTGGCTCGCGGCTTGGTTGCGCGGAAACTGGTCCACGACTTTGTGCGCGAGACTGGCCCGTAGCTTGGTTGCGTGGAACTGGTCCACGGCTTTGTGCGCGAGACTGGCTCGCGGATTGGTTGCGTGGAACTGGTCCACGGCTTTGTGCGCGAGACTGGCTCGCGGCTTGGTTGCGTGGAACTGGTCCACGGCTTTGTGCGTGTGAAACTGGCTCGCGGCTTGGTTGGACGGAACTGGTCCACGGCTTTGTGCGCGAGACTGGCTCGCGGCTTGGTTGCGCGGAACTGGTCCACGGCTTTGTGCGCGAGACTGGCTCGCGGCTTGGTTGCGCGGAACTGGTCCACGGCTTTGTGCGCGAGACTGGTTCGCGGCTTGGTTGCGTGGAACTGGTTCACGGCTTTGTGCGCGAGACTGGCTTGCGGCTTGGTTGCGTGGAACTGGTCCACGGCTTTGTGCACGAGACTGGCTCGCGGCTTGGTTGCGTGGAACTGGTCCACGGCTTTGTGCGCGAGACTGGCTCGCAGCTTGGTTGCGCAGAACTGGTCCACAGCTTTGTGTGCGAGACTGGCTCGCGGCTTGGTTGTGTGGAATTGGTCCACGGCTTTGTGCGCGAGACTGGCTCGCGGCTTGGTTGCGTGGAACTGGTCCACGGCTTTGTGCGCGAGACTGGCTCGCGGCTTGGTTGCGTGGAACTGGTCCACGGCTTTGTGCGCGAGACTGGCTCGCGGCTTGGTTGCGCGGAACTGGTCCACGGCTTTGTGCGCGAGACTGGCTCGCGGCTTGTTCGTGAGGGGGGCAGGCCCCCACGGTGTTGCGCGAGGGCTGCTCGCGGCTTGTTCGTGAGGGGGGCAGGCCCCCACGGTGTTGCGCGAGGGCTGCTCGCGGCTTAAGTTGCGCGAGGGATGCTCGCGGCTTCCTCGTGAGGGGGGCAAGCCCCCACGTTGTTGACTTGGTTAGCGTCATGCTTTTGATCTGATTACGAGGTTTATCGTGAAGAAGCCATTACTTGATTCTCGTGCTGCCGAGGTAAATGATAAAAAGGATAGTCTTCACAAGCCTGAGCTCGTGGTTTTTACAAGCAAAGTGATCAAATAAAATGACTTAAAAATGGAATTGGCGAGAGCGGGATTGGAAGACATCTAGGAGCGATTGTTGGAGTATTGCTGTGTAGTCGGAATCAGCTTGGATAACGGCGAACTGTACGTCATAGGATGTCTGTCGGTGCGCATCTTTGAGAGTGACTGGGAGAGTGATGGTGTCGATGACTGGTACCGGGTTGTTTTCCGAGACGCGCGCGCTTGCAGACATTAGCTTGAGGTGACCGGTGGTTAGTTTGAGCTGAAGTAGTGTTGATAAAAACAGCACATTAACGGTGATTTCTGCGTCCACCAAAACTTGGTTCAATTCGGTAGATGGCTCGCCGATCCTGATTGTTATAGGCGTCATCCTCTGACCGGGAGGTGATGTTTTTCTTAATAGGGATTGATCAACTGCTCTTAGGTTGGCTAGTCGTTGGATTTCCTCCTTTAGCCCATTGCATTCGTTGGTGTTGTGTCCGTGGCCCCGATGATATTGGCAGTACCTTGTTTGGTTAACCTTAGGATTTGGCCGCGGTGCTCTTGGTCGCTGGAATACTGGGTTATTTTGAATTGCAGGCATCACACTGGTGTGGGTAGTATTCAGGGGGGTGTATTCTTGAAATAGGTATTGCCCCCCACTCCTCGGAGGGCCGCGTTGACGACTACCGCGATAATGCCTGTTCCTAGGTCGTCCTTCTTGTTTTGGTCCCTCCTCTTTCTTCCTTTTCTGTCTTCCACTTGGTCCTGGATTTTCTGGTGAGGGATTTATGAATCTTCTGCTGAAGAGTGCGGCGAGTTCGAAGTAGTTGTCAATCTTTTCTCCTTGTAGGGAGTAAGACCAGGCTCGAGCTCTGCCTTTGAGTGTTGCCAGAAACGTTTGGATCATGAGTTGATCTGAAGTGTTGCGGGTGTGCATGATAGTTTCAAAGTACTTTAGGTGTGCCAGTGGGTCGCCTGTCCGCTGAAACTATGGATTCAGGAGCCATCCTCCAAGCCTGGTGCTGCCTGGGAGTCTAGTGAGTTGTCGTTGGGCTGATACTTGTTGAGTCTTTGCTCTGTGGGTGAGGTGTCAGGGTTTGTTATGTTCCCAACCTTCTCTTTATAATGCGAATAGGCAAGGTGATGATCGTACATCTCTTGGAGTGATATGGCGGGTGCAGGGGAGCTGTTTGTGGTTGAGAATTCCTTCTCTACGTCATACTCTCTGTGCAAGCAATGTGCTGTTGGAGGAAGAGGCTCTTCTGGTGGCGTCAAATCAGCTTGCTCGAAGGGCTGAGGATTCCTTGGCCGGAGGGATTTTGAGTCACTTGGCACTGTATGTCTTGTGTTAGCGCATGCAATACTTAGGGGGAAGTATTCTTGGGGCTGGTGTTGCCCCCCAGTCGTTGAAGGGTTACGTTGGCGGGGCTCATATTGTCGTGACTCTTCCTGTCTCCTGCGGTTTTGTCCTTCCTGCTGGAATTCTTGCGTTGGGACGTGAATTGACGGGGGTTGCGGCTCGACGGATGCTCCTATATCTCGGAGCAGGGCGAGCAATTTGATTTGTGTTCTTCCATCTGGCGGATGCGTTCTTCCAAGGTGGAGTCGGGGGGAGTTAATGTGGCTTCAGCAGTCAGTGGCACGGCTACCAGAGAGTGAGAACGTGCTGGTTCAGTGTGTCCGCCAAGTGCGGACCCTTCGCAGTGCAGGCACTTCTCTTTGCCATCGCGGGTGGCAGGGATGGTGAACTTGTTCTGCGAAGGATGCTGGGAATGTTTCCCACAGACGGCGCCAAACTGTTGCGGCCCAAACTCGGCGCTCCGGTCGATCCGGACTAACTTGGACCGCCTTAGCTTGCGGAGCGGTCGAGCGCGCACACAGCCAGTTGAAGAGGGGAAATGTACACAAGGAGTTTTAACGTGGAAAACCCTTCAACCGAGTAAAAAATCACGTGACCGGTTCGCTGCCAGTCAAAATCCACTAGATCAGGGTGATTACAGTGTGTTGAATGAATCGGGGCGACAGACCGCTCCCGTTACAACTTGCGGGGAGAGAGGATGACTATAACTGCCGGCGGGCAACAGACTGCTCCGCCAAAGTGCCTTAGACGGTGGAATGCGTGGGATGCTTCTGGTGCGTGCGCCCGGGGGCGGCGTGCTTGCGGGCTTCGACTGTCTTCTTCGCTCGACTTTCTCTGACTTTGTGCGCCACCTTCCCAACTGCGCGTTGATGGGGTGTCAATAGCCGATGGCGGGTGCTGATGGCCGCTGGTGGCCGCTGGAGGTCGCTGGTGGTCGCTGGTGGTCGCTGGTGGTCGCTGGTGGCTGCTGGTGGCCGCTGGTGGTGGCGGCGAGAGGTGGCCGACACGATGGAGGAGGCGGGAGAGCTCTCACCTGAGGAAGAGAGGGAGAAGAATCGTAGGAAGAAAAGATGAGAAATGAGGAGCCCCTGGGGGTCCTTTTATAGCTTCCAAAGGAGGATCATGGCGGGCCCCACCACTAAAGTAGTGGGATAGTGGGTGGTTACCCCCTTAATCGGACGGCGACCAGGCGGTTAGGCTGGCTAGTCGGTAGCGGCTAGGCGGCGGCCAGGCGGCGGCGGCTAGGCCGGCTAGGTGGCGGCCCGACGAGGCGGCCAGGCGGCGATCTGGCCGGGCGGCCAGGCGCCAGGCGGTTAGGCCGGCTAGGCGGTGGCGGCTAGGCGGCGGCTAGGCCGGCTAGGCGGCGGCCTAGTGAGGCGGCAAGGCGGCGGTTTGGTCAGGCGGCCAGGCGGCCGGGCGGCTAAGCCGGCTAGGTGGTGGCGGCTAGGCGGTTTACTTCCATGGGGAGAGGGAGTGGGTCCCGCTCCCCCATGGTTCTCTCATCATGAGAGTTCATGGGGATGGCCCACTCATGCTCCACTTTTGGAGAAGATCATGGGGGGTCTTTTTCTCCTATAAATGATGGTGAAGCCCATCAGGTACATATTTATATATACGCATAGAAAGTTCTGGACTACTGTAGAGAGTAGTCAAGATTATACATATTTATATCTAGCTTTTGCATATATTAGCTCTGGCATTTCACTTTCCAAGCGACACCAATTTTTGTCTTACAAAGCAATAGTCATTGATGGACAGTTCTAATTTGTCTCGAAATCTTGCTATGTTAGCATATTCCAAAGAATTACAGAGCAAAGAACGATTCGAACCAGGGTTGGAGAAGAACCAAAGAAGCATGGCGCAGATGATGATGATGACGGGGATGAGGTGCACCGTGTTCTCCGCTAATCTCAGGCGGGCCGTCTCCTTCTTCGCGATTTCCAGCTGCGGATCGTACGTCGGAAGATGATCAATGTCCGCAGCCGATCTCGTCGCTACCGCCTGGCCGGCGGTCATGTAATACTCATCCGACACCCGCGAAGAGCTCGCCGATCGATGCATCTCTGCTAAAAAACTTGGAGAGATGGCAGAGAAGGTGAGGGAAGCGGGGAGGAAGGGGATTAGAGGCCTGAAAGGTGAGAGAGACGGCCAGCTAAGAATTATGTCCTTGTCAGGTATTACGTAAGGCCGGCGACTTGTTCGACGAAATGCCCGTAAGAGGAAAACTTATCGTATGCTCCGGTATTTTCAGGAGCTAACTGAGATCCGGATTCCACGGGAGGAGGCCATCGACAGCGAATTTTTCTCGCGGGTGTTTTTGTTAAAACTAAAAAGTGAAACCGTCCGAAGGTCGAGGACAACATTTTTTATCTTTATTTTAGGGTTTTAAAATTTATGTTGAGTAATAAATGTACAAAAAAATCATTACATTGAAACATTAAGTATTAATGATTGTATCATTAAATAATAATCAATTAAATAATAAATTATTAAGTAATTAAATAAAGCTTGCACATGATGAGAAGCGAATCCATGACCTCCAGCTCTTCTGGGTCTTTAATTTAAGTGATTATTATGAGTAAATCTATTTTGGATATGTGCAAATCAATTTTGAGGGCAGAACAAAAAATTATAAGTACAGATAAAATTGTTACGAGCAAATCAAAATAAATGATGATTTCATCTACACTGTGGGGAGGGGGAGGTTTTACCAATTTTACTTTGTCGAGTTGATCGGGATCCGGAATCTGCTCTTCGCATTCAATAATCACCTCTTCTCTTAGCTTTCACTGACACTCTTGGCTGGTGCTCAGCAAAAACATAGTCCATATTAACAAATGGGAAGTCGTCTCGTGACCGACGAAGAAGAAAGTTTTGCGAGTTATGATCTCATCCATGCTCAGCTTTGTCTTCCCTTCTTCCCCATTCACGCAAGCCTCCATCATAAGCCCCAAAAGAACCTGCTTGTTGTGAAAAAATCGTTGCACAATGATAGAGATCAAGATACTTACATTACACAAAGAAGATATGCAATTACAGAGAGCACAACCAACATAAGATAGATTTGCGAGATATTGGACAGTTACAAGATACACTAAAGCTGAACAAAACAATAATCGAACAACACTTGTCTGCAGCTTCTTTACGCAAATGACTTCTTGAGGCCGCACTTTAAAGTCTCAAATCGCCACCACTTCCAACTTTCGATCAACAGGATCAAACCGCAGACCAACTCTGACTTGTGACTGACACACAAACAGCTTCAACCAAACACCTCACCAGCGGCCTTAAGAGTCCGCAAGCTTCAACACTCAACAAGCCGCAGGCTTCACCAACCCGCCAATCCACAAGCTTCTACAACCAGCAATCCAAAAGCTACAACTCGTCGACGAACATAGAAAACATACCACTTCACTACTCGGCAACGACCTCAACCTTCACTACTCGCTAGTGACCTCAACCACAGCTCGGCAAGTGCACTCCACTTCAACTTGCTGACGAATAGAAAAAATCAGACCGCAGCTTTTGCTACAGCTTGTACCCTGATCAGAACTTCCTGACTGCCACCACTTCTCCCGGTAGACTGAGCCGACTAGCCCACACAAGCAACACAACTAAAAAACCAGACCGCAGCAACTACACCTTTCTCAGAACTGAATTTTTTTTTCATGCCTCTCCAAAAGGTCCTATTTTTAAAGGGGGGTCTCCAGAACACCAAACAGCAAAAAAGAGAACATCAAACTCGCAGCGGATCCATCGGGATTATTTCAACACAAACAACAAACCGCCCAGCCTACATCAACAGACCGCCCGACTCATTTCAAAACTCAACACTCCCCCTTGAAGTGAGCCACAGAGACAACGCTGAGAAGAGATCGAAGGTGCTCAAACGACCTCTTGTATAGAGCCTTCGTGAAGATGTCTGCCAAGTTGTCCTAACTCTGCACATGCTTCACGACGATAGATCCATCTAGCACCTTTTTTCTGAATAAAGTGATGCTCTATCTGCTGAAACCAAAAACTTGGTCTCTCGTGGAGTTCGGGGTCCCAAAAAAGGGGTGACCTCACACCTACTACACTCAGGAGAACGTCACAGGCCAAAGGCTCAGGAAACTAGGAACAGACCATCGGCTCTAGCATGGAGGTCCCACCTCACACCCGGAAGACCTTTGAGATCTCCCCCTCCCTAGTCAATGCTTGAGCTAGGTGCCTTGGAGGAAGAAAGCAGAGGGATTTTAGTGGCTAAGAAGCAATGCTCTACAAGGCACCCTCAAGGGTCTATTTATAGATTTCCCAAAGCTGGGGACCAAAATGTCAGAAATACCCCTAAGACAAATAGGTCCTGGGCCAATAGAAAACATCCACACCGGGGGGGTAAAGAGGTAATTCCACCCCCAGGGGTACAATGGTAAAAGCATGGCCAAAAGAGGTTCGGGCGAGCTGGCTGCTGAGCGCGAGCACAGGCCGGGCGAGACCGGTGGCCTGGGCGAGAAGACAGCCTGGGCAAGAAGGGGCAAGGCAAGACCGAGGCTGGCGAGCTACGGCTAGGCGAGACGTGGCCTGGGCGAGAAGCTGCTAGGCAAGACCAAGGCTGGCGAGCTGCGGCTAGGCGAGAAGCGGTTAGGCGAGACGCGGCCTGGGCGAGAAGCGGTTAGGCGAGACCGAGGCTGGCGAGCTGCGACTAGGCGAGAAACGGCTAGGCGAGACGCGGCCTGGGCGAGAAACGGCCTGGCGGGCTCGGCAATTAGGCGAGTATTGGCCGGGGCGACCCCTCCAAGGGGCCGGGAGGGAGGCAAATTTTTCATCTCCCTACTAGTATATTATGCAGGTTGAGCCTAAATTGGCCACCAAGAGTGTCAAACCCCTCAAAAATCTTTAAAATGCATAGCTAGCCCCGCGGTTGCTATAGGGACCCCACTCCGCGAATACAGGGTTGTACATAATCCCTGCTCTTTTCGAGTCCACGCTCGGAAAGAAATATCCAACCCAACGTATTCGCTAAGTGTAGTTCTTTTGCGCGGTCAAAAAGATACTTAGGCTCTCTGACATTTGGCCTCCCTGAGGGGTCAACCTGTCATGCCAGCTAGTGGGAGTCTGGTCAGCGGAATCATCTCGGGATAAGGCCTACTCACCCCTCCGAGAGATCAATTTGCCCTGCCAGCTAGTGAGAGCCTGGTCAACGGAATCATCTCGGGGTAAGGCCTACTCCCCCCTCCGATAGATCAACCTGCTCTGCCAGCTAGTGAGAGCCTGGTCAGCGGAATCATCTCGGGGTAAGCCTTACTCCCCCCTCCGAGAGATCAACCTGCCCTGTCAGCTAGTGGGAGCCTAGTCAGCGGAATCATCTCGGGGTAAGGCCTACTCCCCCTCCGAGAGATCAACCTGCCCTGCCAGCTAGTGGGAGCCTGGTTAGCAAAGTCATCTCGGGGTAAGGCATACTCACCCCTCTGAGAGATCAACCTTCTCTGCCAACTAGTGGGAGTCTGGCCAGCGGAATCATCTCGGGGTAAGGCATACTCCCCACTCCGAGAGATCAACCTGCCTTGCCAGCTAGTGGGATTCTGGTCAGCGAAATCATCTCAGGGTAAGGCCTTCTCCCCCCTCCGAGAGATCAACCTGCCCTATCAGTTAGTGGGAGCCTGGTCAGCGGAATCATCTCGGGGCAGGGCCTACTCACCCCTCCGAGAGATCAACCTGCCATGCCAGCTAGTGGGAGCTTGGTCAGCGGAATCATCTCGGGGCAAGACCTACTCACCCCTCCGAGAGATCAACCTGTCATGCCAGCTAGTGGGAGCCTAGTCAGCGGAATCATCTCGGGGTAAGGCCTACTAACCCCTCGGAGAGAACAACCTGCCCTGTCAGCTAGTGGGAGCTTGGTCAGCGGAATCATATCAGTGTAAGGCCTACTCACCCCTCCGAGAGATCAACCTGCCCTGCCAGATAGTGGAAGCCTAGTCAGCGGAATCATCTCGGGGTATGGCCTACTCACCCCTCCGAGAGATCAACCTGCTCTGCCAGCTAGTGGGAGCCTGGTCAGCGGAATCATCGCGGGGTAAGGCCTACTCCCCCTCCGAGAGATCAACCTGTCATGCCAACTAGTGGGAGTCTGGTCAGCGAAATCATCTTGGGGTAAGGCCTACTTCCCCCTCCGAGAGATCAACATACCCTGCCAGCTAGTGGGAGCCTGGTCAGCGGAATCATCTCGGGGTAAAGTCTACTCCCCCTTAGAGAGATCAACCTGCCCTGCCAGCTAGTGGGAGTCTGGTCAGCGAAATCATCTCGAGGTAAGGCATACTCCCCCTCCGAGAGATCAACCTGCCCTGCCAGCTAGTGGGAGCCTGGTCAGCGGAATCATCTCGGGGTAAGGCCTACTCTCCCCTTCGAGAGATCAACCTGCCCTGCCAGCTAGTGGGAGCCTGGTCAGCGAAATCATCTCAGGGTAGGGCCTACTTACCCCTCCGAGAGATCAACCTGCCATGCCAGCTAGTGGGAGTCTGGTCAGCGGAATCATCTCGGGGCTTTTCATGAATCACAAATGTTTTCTGGCGGTCCCTTTCATCAATCATAGTTGATACAATGCAAGCAAAGTTCATTACAAGAGATGATCACCTTCTTCACTACCTCCCTCTTCCCTCGTGCATCATCGGATCCCTCCCCGGGTGCCCACATCAACCCTGTCCTCACATCTCTCCCCTGCTGCCTCGGGTTGGACTTCTTCAATCCACACCGGATCTTACGATTGTTGAGGCTCTGGTGTCAGAGCTTTTGTCCTTCTCAACTCCAGGAATTCAGGGCAAGTAGCCGTTGCATGGCCCTCCTCCTGGTGGAACTCACAGTAGGGTAACTCTACTCTAACTCTTCCTCTTTCCGTGTGGTTCCTCCTCTCCCTTTGAACAATCACCATCACTTGCTGCGGTGGGGGTAGGGGCTGCCTAGGGGCTTGCCTTTGGAAGTTGAACCTCCCTTGGCCTCCATGACAATCCCCCCACCCTGGATGAGACCTCTCCCTGGACCCTGAACGGGCCCTCCCTGTTGCCTCCAACCAGGTTCCCAACCTTCCTGAGGTCCCTGGAACCCCTGAGCTCTCTACTCTTCTCTCCTCCTTCCCTCCTGATGTCTCGAGCCAACTTGCTCCTTTGACTCCGCCTCTGTCAACCTTGCCAACTTCTTGACAAATGCTGGGTTGGCCGCCTCCATGGCTATCTCCTCTACTGCCCTTTCCATCATCTCCTCAAAGTAAAGGGGGGCCTTTCGGGTCAGGCTCATCTTGAAGAACCCCTCGCGCAACCCCACCGTGAATGTCATCTGAAGGGTATACCCCGGCATCTCCTGGATATCCAGGATCTTCTCTTGTAACCTGTCAATGTAATGGGTCAGTGACTCCTCGACCCCCTTCCTTATCAGAAAGATGGACTCAGGACTCTTCTTCCTCTTCTTGGAGGTGGAGAAGCGAAGTTGAAAGCTCCGACTCAAGTCCTCTAACCCATAGATCGATCTCAGTGGGAGTTGGTGGAACCAGTCCCTTGCCTTGTCCTTCAACGTGATCGCGAAGAGACGACACTTGAAGGCATTCGTCATCGGCCTGATGGAGACGACATCCTCAAACCACTGCAAGTGCTGGACGGGGTCATCCTTTCCGGTATAGTAAGCCATGTCAGGCTCTTCGAACCCCTCGGGAATGGGAGCTGAGATTATCAGCTCGCTGAAGGGTGACCCCGTGAGCGGTGGTCTCGCAACCTCTTCTCGCGCGACCTGCTCGCTTGGGAGGCTAGCACTCGTCGGGCTGGGTAACAGATCCTGGCCAGTGAGGTCCCGCTCGACCCCCTCTCCCATCCTTTTCTTCCCGGGCCTTCTTCCTGGTGCACTTCATTCTCCCCCTGCTAGGGTCATCTCGCTTATGCCCCTGGGAGGCAGCTCGCCGAGACCACTCTGGGTCAGCTCGTCGAGACCCCTGGGAGCCAGTCCCTGGGGGGTGGGGGTTGAGCTGTCAGCCTGAGGGGCAATTCTTCACAGCATCTTCATGATGCCTTGGATGGATGTCATGAACTCCTCCCTTCCTACGAAGGGTGATGGGTTGGGGAGCTCGCCGAGATCATCACTACCTCCCTGATCTCCGGTCATGAAACTCTCTCGAGATCTTCTGTGCTGGTCACTCTCCATGCTCACCGCACCAAAATATTAAAATCAAAAACTTGGTCTCTCGTGGAGTTCGGGGTCTCAAGAAAGGGGTGACCTCACACCTACTACAGTTAGGAGAACGTCACAAGCCAAAGGATCAGGAAACTAGGAATAAACCCTCGGCTCTAGTGTAAAGGTCCCACCTCACACCCGGAAGACCTTTGAGGTCTCCCCTTCCCTAGCCAATGCTTGAGCTAGGTGCCTTGGAGGAAGAAAGCAGAGGGATTTTAGTGGCTAAGAAGCAATACTCTCCAAGGCACCATCAAGGGTCTATTTATAGATTTCCCAAAGCTGGAGACCAAAATGTCAGAAATACCCCTAAGACAAATAGGTCCTGGGCTAATAGAAAACATCCACACCGGGGGGGTAAAGAGGTAATTCCACCTCCAGGGGTACAACGGTAAAAGCATGACCAAAAGAGGTCCGGGCGAGCTGGTTGCTGAGCGAGCACAGGCCGGGCGAGACCGACGGCCTGGGCGAGAAGGCGGCCTGGGCGAGAGAAGCGGCCTGGGCGAGAAGCGGCTAGGCGAGACTGAGGCTGGCTAGCTGCGGCTAGGCGAGAAGCGGCTAGGCGAGATGCGGCCTGGGCGAGAAGTGGCTAGGCGAGACCGAGGCTAACGAGCTACAGCTAGGCGAGACGTGACCTGGGCGAGAAGCGGCTAGGCAAGACACGGCCTGGGCGAGAAGCGGCTAGGCGAGACCGAGGCTGGCAAGCTGCGGCTAGGCGAGAAGCGGCTAGGCGAGACGCAGCCTGGGCGAGAAACGGCCTGGTGGGCTCGGCGACTAGGCGAGTACTGGCCGGGGAGACCCCTCCAAGGGTCTTGGGGAGGCAAATTTTTCATCTCCCTACTAGTATATTATGCATGTTGAGCCTAAATTGGTCACCAAAAGTGTCAGACCCCTCAAAAAGCTTAAAAATGCATAGCTAGCCCTGCGGCTGCTGAAGGGACCTCACTCCGCGAATACGGGGTTGTACACTATCTTAATTTGTTTTGTTCCTCTCACCTCCTCATCAACATCCGCCATCGGTCTCTGTAGTTAGATGCACTCCCAAGCCGCAAGGGAAGACGCCTTGTACTCGGCTTCAGTGGTAGAAAGGGAAATTGAGTCATGTTTCTTATTGCACCAGGAGATAACAACATCTTAGCACATGAACACATATCTGAATGTCGATCTCCGATCATCAGTATCTCCTGCATAGTCGGCATCGGTATACCCAAGTAGAGAAAAGATGGACTCTCTTCCATATAATAACCCCATGTACAGGGTGGTTTTCACATACTTCAAAATCCCCTTTGTTGCCTTCAAATGAGGCATACGCGGCTCCTGCATATATTTGCTAACTCAGTCAACAACAAATGGGATGTCTGGCCGGGTGATTGTCAGATAAATCAAACTCCCCATCAAGGCCCGAAAAACCTTCGGGTCAGGAAGAATCTTCCCCTCATCCTTCTGAAGCTTCAGCTCAAATTCAAGCGGCACATGGGCGTTCTTCTCTTCCTTCATGCCGAAGCATTCCACGATCCTCTCAACATAGGCTCTCTGAGACACAAGCAGACCGCTCTCCCTCTTCTCAACCTCTAATCCAAGAAAGTGGTGCAGCTCACCCAAATCCTTCATCTTGAAACGAACTGATAGCTCCTCCCTAAGCATCGTCACCTCCCCATCATCATTCTTGGTCACGATCATGTTGTCGACATACAATAGAACCAACACATGTAGACCATCTCTCTTCTTCACAAACATACTGGAGTCTGAATCAGATGTGTCATACCCGTAGAACTGAAGGTACTCAGCAATCTTCCTGTACCAGGCTCTTGGTGCATGCTTTAACTCGTATAAGGCCTCCATCAATTTGCACACGTGCTGCGACAGGTACTTGGACACATACCCAGGTGGCTGCTCCATGAATATGTCACTGTCGATCTCTCCATATAAGAATTTGTTCTTCACATCAAACTTTCATAGCTTCCAATAATGATATGCTGCCAGAGCAATGACCATCCTTACAGATGTCATTTTCGCCACAGGACTAAAGGTCTCCTCATATTCTTCGTCGTACTTCTAAGAGAAACCTGGAGCAACAAGCTTCGTCTTATTTCGCTCCACTCCTCCATCAGCCTTCCTTTTGACCTTGTACACTCATTTGCAGGTGACATGCTTCATTCCTTCAACCATAGGAACCAGGTCACAAGTCTCATTCTTATCTAGCGCTGTCATCTCTTCTTGCATGGCTTCATCCCATCCTTTATGCCCACTGCGTCCTTAAACTGAGCAAGCTCCCTTTCGTCGAGTGGGCCTACAAAGAAACATGAGACAAGACTCACAAAGTTCCCTTCTTTGTAGCGGGTAGGTGGGACAATAGTTTGCTTCGACCTCCTCAATACTTGTCCGCTTTCGGCCATGTCAGCAACCTCCTCAACTTCAATCATTCGCTCAGCATGCCTTGAAGCAGTGCTCCCCTGCTTCCAGAACTCAAAGCTCTTTTTGAGCTATATGGAGATGGGGCACTTGGAGACATCACAAGTTCCACCCCATAGTTCTCAACGACTCTCTCTTCATCTCTTCTTACTCCTTCATTAGGCAATGTCATAGATGAGACCCCCTGATAAGAAACCAGTTCATCAAACACCACAACTCGAGAATTAATAATTTGTGTGTGTTCAAGTCCATGCACTTCCACCTATTCTTTTGTTCGTCATATCCAACAAACACGCGCTTGCGTGCTTTTGGCTCCAACTTGGTCCGCAGTTGGTCTGAAATATGCACAAAGAATGTCACACCCAAAACCTTTAAGTGAGCCACACTTGGTTTTCCTTGAACATTATCTCATCCGGAGACACCATTCAATTTGGACTTAAAGGTAGCTTGTTGATCACATATGCAGTGCAAGTCATTCCCTCCGCCCATAGGGCTTTAGGATTCACACACATCCATCTGTTACACGCCTCTGGCAAGTGGCAGATTTTTCTCTCGGCAACACCATTTTGCTGAGAAGTGTAGTCGCATGTGAGCTCTTTTCAAATGCCAGATCTCCTGCAAAAGGACATAAAAGCGTCAGAGGTAAACTCCCCATCATTGTCAGTTCTCAACTTCTTTGCTCACCGCCCTAATTTTTCTTCAACAAGCTCCTTCCATTCTTAGAACTTCTAAAAAACATTCGACTTCTCTCTCATAAAGTATACCCAAGTGTACTGGATGTAGTCATCTTCTAGCACCAACATGTATCTGTTTCCTCCATAGAACGGGGTGGTACATGAGCTCATCACATCTACATGGGTGTACTCTAGCGGAGCTCTGCACCTGGACTCTGAATTGTCAAATTGAAGTCGGTGTTACTTCCCAAATTGACATCCCTCACACATGTGGTCATCGTCAAAAGAAGATAGGTTGTGCATGTCATTCACCAACTTCTTTGCTCCATAGCCTTCAGCTTGTTCATCCCCACATGACCCAGCCTCTCGTGCCAAATCACTGTGCCATCATTAGCCTTCAGTTTGTCAACATACGCATTTGTAGATAGGAGGAACAAATCCTTCACTCGCCTCCCAACATGAGTAACATCTCCATCGATCCCAAAAATGTTCTTCACTAACTTCACCTCCTTCGGTCTGAAAAAAATGTGGTATCCCACATCCATCATGTTTGTCACAAAAAACAAGTTCTTCTTCATACCAGACACATGATGCACTCTTCAGGGTTAGTGATCTCTCCTTGCTCCCCAGGGACACTAGTCCTTCCTTCTCAACTGGATGCACGGTATCATTGGCAGTGATGATATCAGTGTTTCCCTCATATGCCTTTAGAGCAGCGAACTTCGACACATCTCCAGTGAGATGATGACCGCAACCAGAGTCAACGATCCAATCATCTTGAAAATTGATCGAAGCTAGTGCATCAATAGATGTTTTCGTCATCTCAACTAGGAAGCAGTTTCCCCCTGCCAATATCCTTGTGATCCTTTGTCTCCATGTTCTTCTCATCTTGGATACTCCTCCTTCTCAGCCACGTCCAGCCTTTAGGTTTGACCGACAATATTTTGTAATGTGTCCATACTTGAGACAAGCAAAGCACAATGACCTGTTTTGCTCATCATAATGAGGAAGAAAGTTCTTCCTATCTCCTTGAGAAGACGTCGATGGGATGTCTCCTGAACTCTTCTTCTATTTTTCTCAGGGCTTCTTCTTTCAAGAGAAAAGAGCCTCACTTTCTTCTTCCTTGATGATCACCTCTGCCATTTGTTTTGTCAAACTCTCCTGCGATGACAGCAGATTCTCCAACTCCAACAAGGACATCTAAACAGCCCATCCTTGAGCTGACGTGATGAAGGCCACATATTCCTTCTGTAGCCCACGAATGATGTGTCTTTTTAACTTTGCCTCAGAGATCGGCTCGTCAAGATCTAAATGAGAGATATTAGCGCAGAGATTCTTCACCTTCAAAAAGAAGTCGAAATAGTCAAATCCCCTTGAGTAGTCTTAGCCATTTCGTTCTCCATAAATTACAACCGCGCTACGTTCTTTTTATCGAGAAACCTATCCAGAGTTCTTCAAATCTCTGAGGCAGACTTGCACTCTATAATGCGATCAAACAGTTGTGGGGAAATAGCCCGTTTGAGAATGAACTCCGTCTTGGCGTTAGTCTTCCTCCAAGCTCTAACTAGTTGAGCGTTGTCTCCCACTGCAACAACTTGCTCCTGCTCATCTCTGCCAACGACCTCCCACAGGTCTTCCCCTAGCAGATAACTCTCTACGCACGATCTCCATTTTTTGTAGTTGGAGTGTGTGAGTAACTCCATGCCAAAACCCCTGCCATAACTACTGTATAACCCATAATTCGTGGAGATCAAAAGTACTCAAGCAGACGGCTATTCGTAGATCATTAGGCGAGCTTGGACGAGCTGTGGCGAGCAGAGGAGAGCTTGGGCGAGCTGTGACGAGTAGAGGAGAGCTTGGGCGAGCTATGACGAGCTGTGGCGAGCTTGGGCGAGCTTGGGCAAGCAGAGGCGAGCTGTGGCGAGCAAAGGCGAGCTGTGGCGAGCTGTGACGAGTTTGGGCGAGTATGAGCGAGTATCTTACGAGTTTGGGCGAGTAGCCCTTGGAACTCGCTGTCAGCAGCTGGATACTCGCCTATACCCCCCCCAGGATTTCTCTATAAATAGCCCCACAGGGGTACTGGAAATGGCACTTTTTGGAAGAGGCCGAGGTCCCCCCAAGTGGATACTTGACAAGTCCATGCCTGGCTAGTACCTCGCCCAGCCTTTTGGTTGCGGAGAGGAAGCTTCTTCTAAGCTTCTGGGTACGTAGTGAGACCTTCCCGCTGGAGCACTTGGGGTGTGCTTATAGATAGTTTCTTCTCTCTCTCTCTCTAGCCATTTGAATTGTGACGTCGGATCGTAGAATCAGTAACCTTAGGCTGTCATGATCCTATTTCTGAGGTTGGGAATTTTCTTGGCTTCAACACTTGGTGCGGTGAGCGTGGATAGTAGTCGAGGAAGAAATTTTTGCGAGAAGACTTCATGGCTTAAGATGGCGAGCTGGAGACCCAAGACAGCAACTCGCGAGCACTCGACAAGGTGGCGAGTTCTCGGCAAGGTGGGCGATTTCCCTGGTTACTCGCCCATAGGCGACTTCGCGATGACGACTTTCAAGCTCGGAGGTTTCGTGAGGCGAGCTTCCCTGGTAGCTCGCTCATAGGCGAGTTCCATAGGTGAGTTCATGGAGGCGAATTGATGACGGCGACATCCCGGCGAGCATATGCAGGAATGGCACTCTCCTAGAGGCGAGCATCAAGTGAAGAGGCCAGTATCAGATGATCTCGTCCATAAGCGAGTATCAAGTTGCAAAGGCGAGTATCAAGTTGTAGAGGCGAGTATCAAGTTGCAGAGGCGAGTATCAAATGATCTCGCCCAGAGGAAAATTGATGTTGGCTCCTACTCGTTATGCTCTTCATGCTGGCTAGGATGCTCTCCTTTATTCCGTGAATTCCATACTCGCGAGGTGATCTCTTCAACAGCTAGGATGCCCTTCTTTATTCCGCAAGATCCATACTCGCGAGGTGATCTCTTCAACAGCTAAGATGCTCTCCTTTATTCCGCGAGATCCATACTCGCGAGGTGATCTCTTCAACAGCTAGGATTCTCTCCTTTAATTCCACGAGATCCATGCTCTCCTTTATTCCGTGAATTCCATACTCGCGAGGTGATCTCTTCAACAGCTAGGATGCCCTCATTTATTCCGCGAGATCCGTACTCGCGAGGTGATCTCTTCAACAGCTAGGATGCTCTCCTTTATTCCGCGAGATCTGTTGAAGCTGGTGACCGGGCGGTCTGGCAGTCTGGCTTGGCGGGTTGATGACCGCGTGGTCTGGCGGTTTCCCTTAAGCGGTTTGGTTATTGTGTGTTGTTGTCTGTGGTCCAAGCGGTCTAGCGGTTTGTCACTGGCGACTTGGAGACCGGGCGGTCTAGCGGTCTCACATGGCGATCTCTCTCTCTCACTCTGGCAGTTGCCGAGTGGTTAGCCCCTCTGTCTAACCGCGCGGCTTGTGCGGTTTATGTCTGTACAGTCCGCTTGTGTCATGCAATTTTTTAGTCTCACATCTCTTATTTGTATTCTCTCTTCTCTCCTCCATTCTATATAAGGGAGGCATACCTTTGTAATAAATACCTTTTTCGGATAATAAAGTTTCAGTTAAACCACTTCCGGTTTGTTTTAGTTCGTTTCTTACATGGTATCAGAGGGCTCGATCTTTTCCTCTTGATTCTGTGCGCCCTCCCTGTCCGTGCGACTTGCTTCGCCTACTTGCGCCCTATCCGCGTGGTCTCTTTCTCTTCTTGTCGTTGCCCTCTGTGTGCGCGGCCTCTTTTCTCCTGTGCTTAGTCACCGCTTTCTGTTCGCCGCGGCCTATTGCCCTGTTCGCCGCGACCTGTTGCCCTGTTCGCCGCGACCTGTTGCCCTGTGCCTGTTTTGCCTTTTGCTTCTGTTTGTGCGGCCTGTATTCTAGCCGCTCGACTTTTATCCCTCTGCTTGATTCTGCGGCTTGGTCGTGGATTCTCTGGCCGCTGGTGTCTGACATCGTGACCGCTGCAGATCCTCTTCTTCCTATCCGCGCGGCTTGTTTCCTAACCGCGCGGCTTCCTGTTGTTTTGCTCCTATGGCTCTTTCTGATGCTTCTACTGCCACCACTCCTGCAACTACCCCTATCACCAATCCGGCTCCGCCTCTTCCTCCTACTCCTTCCTGGAACCTCGGCACCGTTTCCAATCTAGTCGGCTCCAACTACCCGGATTGGAGCGTCTCTTTCACCTTTCTCATTCGCTCGCAACGCAAACGCCACCATCTCGTTGATGACCCTCCTCCTACCACTTCACCTCTCTTTGATGACTGGGATGCGAGTGACGCGCTTGTGCGTACTTGGCTCGCTAACAGCCTATCCGATGAGTGCCTTCCCGTCATCCGTCATGATGAGATGGTTAAGGCCGCTTGGCTCCATCTGGCCGCTCTATACTCCAAAGGGGCTCAGACATCCCGCATCTATACGTTATATGCAGACCTCTTTGCCCGGCCTACCTATCTCCTGCTGCTGCCTACCAACAGGTTCAGGCTCTTGGGGCTGAGATTCTTCAAAATCGCCCCTTTTCTGCGGATTTGGCTCAACAACACAAGCACTTCCAGGAGCTTCTGGTTGTGTGTTATCTGCTCCGGCTTCCAGATACTTATGATATGATCCGCCAGCAAATTCTGGGTGAGGCAGAATCTCCTACCTTAGATGTCACCGCTGCCCGCATCGCCGCTGTCACCTCTCTCCTTCAGTGCCCGCTTCTGTCAGCTCCTTCTCCACCAGACAACTATGCTCATAAAACTCAGTGGAGTGGCTCTGGTAGCCGCAGTCACCAGTCTGGCGGACGTACTTCTTCCCGCTACCTCTGCTCTCACTCTGGCCACACCGGATATACTTCAGACCACTGCTAGACGAAGCATCCCCATCTTCGCCCCTCCGGTGACTCTTTCGCCTCCTCTTCTAAACCGTCTGCCTCCGTGGTTACATCATCAGGTAGTGCCCACGTGGTGACTCAAGGTAAATGGCTTATCGACTCTGGTGCAACTAATCACATGACGGGCAATCCCCAGTGCTTCTCTCTCCTCGAACAACATGATCGGTTGCCTCCTGTCCTCGTTGCAGACGGTTCTCCCTCCCCAGTTCATGGGCCGGGAGTCGTTCATGTTACTCCATCTCTTCGCCTAGCAGACACTCTTTATGTGCACAAGTTTTCGTGCAATTTATTGTCGGTTACTTCTTTATGCAAGCAGCTTCAGTGCTCTGTAACGTTTACTCCTACCTCTTGTTCTTTTCAGAATCTGAGCTCCCACCAGACGATTGCTACTGGAACTGAGAGTGGCGGCCTCTACTTCCTCGACAACGTTTCCGCCTTATCCGCCTTCTCCTTCTCTTGTACGGATCTTCTCCAGTGGCATCTCCGCCTCGGTCATCCTCCTCCACGGCTTCTACATCAGCTTCTGCCCCACCTCCCTCCTTCCAGTTCTCATCTCAACTGCGATGCTTGTCAGCTTGGCAAGCATCACCGTTCCTCCTTCCCGTCGAAGTAAGGTCGGGTCTCTGCCCGTCCGTTTGATCTAGTCCACTTCGATGTCTGGGTACCTGCTCCTACCCTCACTATTGGTCGGGGTAGTTCTTATTTTGTAACCTTTATTGATGATTTTTCTAGATGTACTTGGGTGTATCTCTTACGAGATCGCTCTGAACTTTTGGATGTATGGATATCCTTTTATCAGTTAATTAAAACTCAGTTTAATGTTTGTATTAAAACTTTTCGCTCCGACAATGCAAAAGAATATTTGAGTCATGCGTTCACCTCTTTCTGTGTGCAGCATGGAATTATTCATCAGACTAGCTGTGTTTATACATCCCAACAAAATGGGGTGGCGAAACGCAAAAACCATCACCTCCTTGATGTCGCTCGCATATTGATGACTCAGATGCATGTCCCTCGCTCATATTGGGGCTATGCTGTTCTCCTTGCCTGCTACCTCATCAATTGCATTCCCTCCTCAGTTCTCCACGGGAAAACCCCATTCTCCATACTGTATCCGGGCAAGGAGCTTTTTTCTCTCCCTCTCCGAATCTTTGGGTGCACTGCATTTGTGCATGCCCCATATGCCACCCATGATAAGCTCTCCCCTCGCTCCACCAAATGTGTCTTTCTGGGGAACTCCACCACTCAAAAAGGCTACTGTTTCTTTGACCATGTTCTTCGTAAGCAGTTCATCTCCGCTGACGTTACCTTCTTCGAGAATGCCTCCTACTACTCGGATGACTCCTCTTCTCTTCCCCAAGCTTCCTCTTCTCTTCCCCCAGCCTCTGATTCTCCTGTTATTCCCTTCGTTCCCTCGCCTCCTACTGTGATATCCACCCCTACTCCGTCTCCGTCCACTCCTCTCTCTCCGCCTCTATCTCCCTCATCTCCGCTGCTGTCGCTCTCTCCTCCCGGGCCAGCTCTCTCTGCCACGGATGCTCTGGATGCCGAGGAACCCGCCGACCTGGATCTTCCTGTAGCTCTTCGCAAAGGGGTGCGGACGTGTACCCTACACCCCATTGCTACTATTATTTCATATGATCGTCTTACCTCTTCTCGCAGGTCCTTTGCGCTGGCTATCTCTGCCACTGTCATACCTCGTTCCTACCAGGAGGCCCTTGTTATTCCTCACTGGAAGATGGTCATGGATGAGAAAATGGCGACCCTAATGGAGCGGGGTACCTGGACTCTTGTTCCTCCTCCCTTCGGTACTGATGTTGTTGGCTGTCGCTGGGTCTTTATGGTCAAATTTAGCCTGGATGGCACTGTGGACCGTTATAAGGCTCGTCTTGTTGCTAAGAGCTTTACTCAGACCTATGAGGTTGATTACTTTGACACATTCTCTCCCGTGGCTCGTCTCAGCACTATACGGGTCCTTCTCTCTGTGGCGGTCAATAAAGATTGGCCAATTTCCCAGCTGGATATAAAGAATGTCTTCCTTTATGGTGATCTTCAAGAGACCGTCTACATGGAGCAACCTCCTGGGTATGTTGCTCAGGGGGAGACACGTGTATGTTGGCTGAAGAAGGCAATCTATGGCCTCAAGCAGAGCCCTCGAGCTTGGTTTGACAAGTTCAGGGGCATCGTGACGGCCATTGGTTTTGCGCGCAGCTCTACCGATCACTCTCTATTTATTCGCAAAACCTCCTCGGGACTGGTGGTTCTTGCTGCGTATGTTGATGATATTCTTCTCACTGACGATGACTAGGAAGGGGTAGCCTTGACAAAGCGCATCTTCGTCAACATCTGGTCACGAAAGATATGAGCTCTCTGAAGTACTTTTGGGGATCAAAATCTCTCGGAAGCCCAACTCCTTAGTCCTCTCCCAGCGTAAGTATGCCCTTGATCTTCTAAAAGAAGCAGGATTGACTGGAGCCAAACCTGCCCGATGCCCTATGGCTATTGGAGAAGACAACCTGGACATATGATTCGCCTCTTCTTTCAGATACTACGCGGTACAGGCGTCTAGTTGGTAAGCTCATATATCTCACAGTGACCAGGCCCGACATTTCCTATGTTGTGGGCAAGGTAAGTCAATTCATGCAAGCACCCAAGGAGTGACATCTACAGTCCGCCTTGCGCATCTTGGAGTATGTCAAAGCAGCCCCTGGGAAAGGATTACTATTTCAGAAGAATGATCATCTGAGGGTTGAAGCATACTTAGATGCGAGTTACGCTGATGACAAAGGGGATTACAAGTCTACCTCCAGTTTCTGCACCTTTGTTGGAGGAAATCTGGTAAGCTGGAAGAGCAAGAAGCAGTTTGTTGTTTCCAGGTCCAGTGCTGAAGCAGAGTATCAGAGTATGACATCGACCACTTGTGAGTTAAAATGGCTACGGGCTCTCATGCTGGATTTAGGAGAGGTCTACAACCATCCTCTACCTATGTTCTGTGACAACAAGGCTGCCATATACATCTTCAAAAATCCAGTCTTCCATGAAAGAACCAAGCACATTGAGGTCGTCTGTCATTTCATTCGTGAAGAGATTTTGAAGGAACAAATTTGCACTCCCTTCGTCACTTCTGATAAAGAGCTGGCTGACATCTTCACCAAGCTAGTATCCGCCTCATTTTTTTCATATTTGTGACAAGCTGGGCATGATCGATATATATGCTCCAGCTTGAGGGGGAGTGTTGAAGTTGGTGACCGGGCGGTCTGGCGGTCTGGCTTGGCGGGTTGATGACCGCGCGGTCTGGCGGTTTCCCTTCAGCAGTTTGGTTGCTGTGTGTTGCTGTCTGTAGTCCAAGGGGTCTAGCGGTTTGTCACTAACGACTTGGAGACCGGGCAGTCTAGCGGTCTCACATGGCGATCTCTCTCTCTCACGCTAGCAGTTGCCGAGCGGTTAGCCCCTCTGTCTAACTGCGCGGCTTGTGCGGTTTGTGTCTGTACAGTCCGCTTGTGTCATGTAATTTTTTAGTCCCACATCTCTTATTTGTATTCTCTCTTCTCTCCTCCATTCTATATAAAGGAGGTCATACCTTTGTAATAGATACCTTTTTCGGATAATAAAGTTTCAGTTAAACCACTTCCGGTTTGTTTTTGTTCGTTTCTTACAAGAACCATATTCGCGAGGTGATCTCTTCAACAGCTAGGATGCTTTCTTTTAATTCTGCTAGATCCATACTCCCGAGCGGATAGGGTGCTCTCTTTTAAATCCACGAGTTCCATACTCACAAGATCACTATTTCAGCAACTATGGTGCTCGCTTCAATTCCGTGGGTTTAAACGCGTGAGGCTATCACTTCAGCAATCAGGACACTTTGTTATTCATTTCAACTCCTCAAACACTTGGAGTCATAATAACCTGAAAGGGTTATATCCATAAGAGGGAATGGTACGCTTGTTCACATTTATACATCGATGGTATTTCTCTAACACCCTAAAATATGGGGTTTTAGCTTCTCTTCTTGAAAGCGTATCGAGCAGGCATATCGGACAGAAAGCGAGCTCCATGATCGGTTCAGGAAACCAGCATTCGACCTGTTCCTCCTAAATAGCCCAAGGCAGATGATGGGACGATGCGTCGGGATTTAAGCGTCCTTGTAAGACCGAGCTCCTGCATTGACGGCCGAGATCAGCTCCCCCCTTACATATCGGCCTAGCTACCCCCGATTGCATCTCTCATCCGACTGGAGGAACTATCAGGAACAGGTCTGGACGCTAACCTCCTCAACTCGATGAAGGAATGCCCTATTTTAGCGACTATTAGTCCTGCGAAGCAGTACACGTCTCAATTGTTTCATAGGTAGGATAACCTGCCAAGCTCTGGAAGATACAAGTTCGCGGAAGGATGATGAACTCGGGTGTGTCCAGTAGGATCCCTCGAGGACCATTTCCCTTCACTTGTATTATGGTTTTCGTAACCAAGTGGCAGAGTTGAAAACGATCTTCACGGTTGGGTTGGGAAATGAGCCTTTGACCTGTTTCTCCTAGATAGCCCAGGGCGGACGATGGGACGATGCCTCGGGATGTAAGCGTCCTTGTAAGACCGAGCCCCTGCACTGACGACCGAGATTAGCTCCCCCCTTGCATGCTGGCCTAGCTACCCCCGATTGTATCTCTCCTCCGACTGGAGGAACTATCATGAACAGGTCTGGACGCCAACTTCCCAACTCGACGGAGAAAAGATCGTCGTCTCTTTGGAATTTTCTCCTTCGTCCTCAAAGATTTTGATGCTTTTGTCTCCTTGGCAATCTCTTAAGCAACAAGGCGAACTACCCCAACACCGATTGAAGTCCTCGAGTGGTAGTGTCATCATAAGTCCGAGTCCCTGCACGAGCTACTCTCCTGCATACCGGCCAATGACCTCCCCGAGTGAGAGCTCCGATTAAAGTCCTTGAGTGGTAGTGTCATCATAAGTCTGAGTCCCTGCACGAGCTCCTCTCCTGCACATCGGCCACCGACCTCCTTGGGTGAAACCAAGTTCCTCGTTGGAGTGATGTCGTAGTCCGTGAACTCTGTACGAGCTCCTCTCCTACAGACCGACTACTTGCCTCCCCGAGTCGACTCACACCACTCCAGTTGAGCGTGGCTCCTGAGAGCTGTCAACCCAACCCCAGTTGAGCTTGGCTCCTGCTGGGTGTCGACTGTTTCCCACCCTCAGTTGAGCTTGGTTTCTGCTGGGTGTCGACTGTTTCCCACCCTCAGTGTAGCTTGGCTCCTGCTGGGTGTCGACAGTTTCTCACCCCTAGTTGAGCTTGGCTCCTGCTGTGTGTCGACTGTTTCCCATCCCAAGTTGAGCTTGGCTCCTGCTAGGTATCGACTGTTTCCCACCCCCAGTTGAGCTTGGCTCCTGCTGGGTGTCGACTGTTTTCAACCCCCAATTGAGCTTGGCTCCTACTGGGTGTCGACTGTTTCCCACCCCCAGTTGAGCTTGGCTCCTGCTGGGTGTCGACTGTTTCCCACCCCCAATTGAGCTTGGCTTCTGCTGGGTGTCGACTGTTTCCCACCCCCAGTTGAGCTTGGCTCCTGCCGGGTGTCGATTTTTTCCCACCCCTAGTTGAGCTTGGCTCCTGCTGGGTGTCGACTGTTTCCCACCCCCATTTGAGTTTGGTTCCTGCTAGGTGTCGACTGTTTCCCACCCCCAGTTGAGCTTGGCTCCTGCTGGGTGTCGACTGTTTCCCACCCCCAGTTGATCTTGGCTCCTGCTGGGTATAGACTGTTTCCCACCCCCAATTGAGCTTGGCTCCTGTTGGATGTCGACTGTTTCCCACCCCTAGTTGAGCTCGGCTCCTACTGGGTGTCGACTGTTTCCCACCCCCAGTTGAGCTTGGCTCCTGCTAGGTTTCGATTGCTTCCCACCCCTAGTTAAGCTTGGCTCCTACTGGGTGTCGACTTCTTCCCACCCCCAGTTGAGCTTGTCTCCTGCTGGGTGTCGACTGCTTCCCACCCCTAGTTGAGCTTGTCTCCTGCTGGGTGTCGACTGCTTCCCATCGCTAGTTGAGCTTGTCTCCTGCTGGGTGTCGACTGCTTCCCACCCCCAATTGAGCTTGACTCCTACTAGGTGTCAACTGCTTCCCACCACCAGTTGAGCTTGGCTCCTGATGGATGTCGACTTTTTCTCTCCACCTCCAGTTGAGCTCGGCTCCTGTGAGGTGTCGACCTCTTCTCTCCACCTTCAGTTAAGCTCGGCTCCTGCTAGGTGTCGACCTCTTCTCTCTACCTCCAGTTGAGCTCGGCTCCTGTGAGGTATCAACCTCTTCTTTCCACCTCCAGTTGAGCTCGGCTCCTGTGAGGTGTCGACCTCTTCTCTCCACCTCCAGTTGAGCTCGGCTCCTGTGAGGTATCGGCTCTCCACCTTCAGTTGAGCTTCTTCCTTATTAGGTGTCGACCTATTCTCCACCTTCAGTTGAGCTCGGCTCCTGTTAAGGTGTCGACCTCTTTCCACCTCTAGTTGAGCTCGGCTCCTGAGAGGTGTCAAATCTTTCCACCTCCAGTTGAGCTCGGCTCCTGAGAGGTGTCGACTCTTTCCACCTCCAGTTGAGCTCGCCTCCTGAGAGATGTCGACTCTTTCTACCTTTAGTTGAGCTCGGCTCCTGTGAAGTATCAGCCACCTTCAGTTGAGCTCGGCTCCTGCTAGGTGTCGACCTCTTCTCTCCACCTCTAGTTGAGCTCGGCTCCTGTGAGGTGTTGACCTCTTCTCTCCACCTCAAGTTGAGCTCAACTTTTGTGAGGTATCGGCTCTCCACCTTCAGTTGAGCTCGGCTCCTGCTAGGTGTCGACCTCTTCTCTCCACCTCCAGTTGAGCTCAGCTCTTGTGAGGTATCGGCTCTCCACCATCAGTTGAGCTTCCTCCTTATTAGGTGTCGACCTATTCTCCACCTTCAGTTGAGCTCGGCTCCTATTAAGGTGTCGACCTCTTTCCATCTCTAGTTGAGCTCGGCTCCTGAGAGGTGTCGACTCTTTCCACCTCTAGTTGAGCTCGGCTCCTGAGAGGTGTCGACTCTTTCCACCTCTAGTTGAGCTCGGCTCCTGAGAGGTGTCCACTCTTTCTACCTCCAGTTGAGCTCGGCTCCTGAGAGGTGTCGACTTTTTTCCACCTTCAGTTGAGATCGGCTCCTGCTAGGTGTCAACCTCTCTCTCCACCTTCAGTTGAGCTCGGCTCCTGCTTGGTGTCGACCTCTCTCTCTCTCCACCTCTAGTTGAGCTCGACTCCTGTGAGGTGTCGACCTCTTCTCCAATTTAGTTGAACTTGGTTCTTATGAGGTATCAACCTTCTCTCCATATCCAGGTATGCTTGACGTGTGAGTTGTCTCCCCTTTTCCACCTCTTCCAGTTGAGCTCGCTCGCCTAGCGAATGGCCTGGGAGGTGTCGACTCTTCTCCACCTCCTTCAGTTGGGTTCTACCTCTGGGGGGTGTCGACATTTTCTTTTCTCCTTCAGTTGAACTCCTCTCCTAGGAAAGACCTCTTGCAGCGCATCGTCTAGCACCCTCTCTCCGAACTTTGGGTTTAACATTGTTTTTCCGAGCTCGTGTCGAGCTCGAAAAAAGCGGGGATTGTGTATAACCCGTAATTCATCGAGATCAGAAGTACTCAAGCAGACGATTATTCGCAGATCATTAGGCGAGCTTGGGCGAGCTGTGACGAGCTGTGGCGAGCAGAGGCGAGCTTGGGCGAGCAGTGGCGAGCAGTGACGAGCTTGGGCGAGATTGGGCGAGCAGAGGCGAGCAGTGGCGAGCAGAGGCGAGCAGTGGCGAGTTGTGGCGAGTTTGGGCGAGTATGGGCGAGTATCTCGTGAGTTTGGGCGAGTAGCCCTTGGAACTCGCTGTCAGCAGCTGGATACTCGCCTATACCCCCCTCCCCCAAGGATTTCTCTATAAATAGCCTCCCATGGGTACTGGAAATGACACTTTTTGGAAGAGGTTGAGGCCCCCCCAAGTGGATACTCGTCAAGTCCATGCCTGCCTAATACCTCACCCAGTCTTTTGGTTGCGGAGGGAAAGCTTCTTCTAAGCTTCCGGGTACGTGGTGGGACCTCCCTGTTGGAGCACTTGGGGTGTGCTTATAGATAATTTCCTCTCTCTCTCTCTAGCCATTTGAATTGTGACGTCGGATCGTAGAATCAGTAACATTAGGCTGTCATGATCCTATTTCTGAGGTTGGAAATTTTCCTGGTTTCAACAACTACCACCTTCCATCTCCAAGTACAGCCTTGCAATGAGAACAACGATGCTAGTACGAACCTTCCTCTGATATCATGTGAAAAAAATTGTTGCACAATGATAGAGATCAAGATACTTGCATTACACATAGAAGATAAGCAATTACGGGGAGCACAACCAATGCAAGATAGATTTGTGAGGTATTGGATAGTTACAAGATACACCAAAGTTGAACAAAACAGTAACCGAACTTCGCTTTTCCGCAACTTCTTCTCGCAAACGACTTCTTGAGGCCGCACCTTCAAGTCTCAGACCGCCACCACTTCCAACTTCCGATCAACATGATCAAATCGCAGACCAACTTTGACTTATGACTGACACACAAACCGTTTCAACCAAACACCTCACCAGCGGCCTTAACAGTCCGCAAGCTTCAACTATCAACAAGCCGCAGGCTTCACCAACCAGCCAATCTGCAAGCTTCTACAACCAGCAATCCACAAGCTTCAACTCGCCGACGAACATAGAAAACAAACCACTTCACTACTCGACAACGACCTCAACTTTCACTACTCGCCAGCAACCTCAACCACAGCTTGCCCAGTGCACTCCACTTCAACTCGCTGACAAATAGAAATAATCAGACATCAGCTTTTACTACAGCTTGTATCCTGATCAGAACTTTCTGACCACCTCCACTTCTCCTGGTAGACTGAGTCGACTAGCTCAAACAAACTGCACAACCAAAAAAATCAGGCCGCAACAACTACACATTTCTCAAAACTGAACTTTTTTTCACGCATCTCCAAAAAGTCCTATTTATAAGAGGGAATTCTCCATAACACCTAAACAACAACAAAAAAGAACATCAACCTCACAACAGATCCGTTAGACTTATTTCAACACAAACAACAAACAATCCGACCTACATCAACAGATCGTTGCAACACTTGTATCCACTTTCTCTGAAACCCAATCTCTTCTCTATGACACTTACCAGGGTTGCCCTCAGCTTTTTCTCAAGTCTCTATCTCCCCTTGTTCTTCTTTGTTGGAAAATATTTGCTAACCAAAAAAGCATATATAGAATGTTGATCATTACATATGACGAGCAAATGCTGAAGATTGGAAAATGCTGACCGACTTGCTGATGGGAAGGTCAAATTTGGTGAAATAGGCGAGAGTGATGATCATCTGAAGTTTTTTTGGGTCGAAAATACTTCTTTTCCGGCGGCGTAGCTGCTTTCGAAGGCGGTGCGCGAGATGACATCCGTAGTCAGCTCTTGAAAGTGGCGGAGAAGAAAGGTACTGACATTAATCCAGCGCCGAGGCAGAAATCTCCGAAGCTCGATCTTGTTCGTTAAAATGACTTGCTTCTATCAATTTTAGAATTTAATTTTAGATATATTTTTGTGTATTTTTAAATAATTATGTCGCTTGCACATATTTGAATCTGGTTTTCCTATAACAATCACCTTAATTTATTAATCTATATTGTACTATATCTGTACTAATATACGAAAACAACTCTTTGGTGAAACATTGTCTGATGTCCTTATATTGCATTTATAGTTCTATTCATAATTACACAATTATATCAAATTTTATATTAGTATATTATAAAGACAATATCCTTTTAGGTAATTACACAACTTTACAATATAAAAATATAAAAAATAAAAATACTAGATACCCTAAACTTATTGTATCTAGCTAGAAATGACAAGAGAAAAATTAATATTTTAACGTTAAAATATAATTTATTTTACAAAATAAAATTTTTATTCTTGATTTATATTTTTTTACGGTCATTTTGAGTACCCATATGTATATGTAGCGGGTCGGGCGGAGCCCGCCGGGAGCGGGCGGAGCCCATCGGGAGCGGGCAAAGCCCGTCGTAGTCGGTCGGGTACTGTCGCGCGAGACCATAGGGGCGGGTACTGTACACGACAAATGTTGCTGGCCACGACAAATGTCGCCGCTCATGACAAATGTCTCCACCCACGACAAATGTCGCACCACCGGCGAATGTCGCATCCCTACAATTGTCGCACTTCGCCGAATGTCGCACCCCGCCGATTGTCGCACCCCCGCCGAATGCCCCTAGGGCCGAAGGCCCGTGCCTGTCACTTGTATATTAAAAAGGATAAACATATTTTTAGTTAAACATTGGACTTTCTCATTTTACCCCTCTAGATATAACATTGTGGACCATTGAATCTGGTTATATCATAACATCTCAACCGTTCAATCATACAAACGAATCATGACCATTCGTATAAATTTTTATAGGGTCTCTAAACCTAGCATAGTAGGGTATCCTAAACCTAAAAATTTTATAGGGTTCCTACCCTACAATAGGAAATTATCATTTTATCCTTCGGTTTATGAAAAAAAACCAAGACTCGATAATATAATCCGCCCGATCTGGATCACCCGCATTGAATATAGCCGGCCCGGTGTACCCCAACCCGCACGCATAGTCCGTCCACTATCAAATTTCATAAAATACTCTCCTCTCTTATTATTTAAAACAAAAAAAAACTTCTTAAACCCACGATTTGAGACTAAGTAATAGATAGAATAGGAAAATATAAAACAAATTAAAATAAAAGCTCATGTGGGATCAAACCACCACCTCCTATTTCAAAGTCAAACGCTTATCCATTATACCACCTGTGCTTTAGCATTTCTTTGTACAACTTTATTTACATATACTTTAATTTTGAAGTTTTTCTTATAACTTTTAAAACAGACCAAAAAACTTAATAATCGAATAAATTACAAAAGAAATTATATACATAAATAAATATATATTAAGAACCATCGGGAGCAGGCGAAGCCCGCCGCATGGGTCTAGGTACTGTCGGGATTGGTCGTAGGGGCAAGCCCGTTGCACAGGTCAAGGTACTGTCGTGATTGATCGTAGGGGCGGCGCGCCGCCATGGGCTAGGTATTGTTGTGCGGGGCACGAGGGCTGGAGGCCCGTGCCTGACACTCATAGTTATTAAAAGATAAAGATGTATGCTTTACATTGCTAGTTATTTCTATTTTAGGGTCCTTTGGGGGCGCCCATGGTAGCAGACAAAGGCGACCCAAACACGCGAGCGGCACGACGACGTTTGGCCTTGTCTACCATCACAGACTCGCAGTTCTTTCCTCCATTCAAACTGGAGCCGAAGGCTCCAATCCGACATTGTAGCCTGCCTCCGTCCCACTTCCTGTGGGCGATGCCCTCCCAAACAGACCTTTTATAATACTCATATATCCGGCTTTAAAGACAAAAATATTGGCAAACATATTAAAGTAGTAGTGACAAGCTCGACGAGATAGTTCCAATGCACCTAATTTTGTTCAACTCCAACTCAATATATGTAACACCCCTAAATCGCGTCGCGAGGTTAAATGAGGTTGGGGTGCGTTTAGGGGGAGTGGTCTGCCGATAGCTTTTCGGACTAGGGTTTTCTATAAAACCTAAAATTTTCCTCCTCCCCTCTCATTTCTCCCCTGCTGCCTTTCTTTCTCTCCCGATCCATCTCTCACCCACGCCGTCGCTGCCGAAGCCCGCCTCCCTCTCTCCCGTTGCCGCTAGAAGGAGGAGCAGAGCCCGTCTCTTTCTCTCCCGACCTCCGATCTCGTAGCCGCTGGAAGGGCCGACCCGAGCCTTCTCCTTTTCTAGCTAGGAGCTGTAACACCCCGAAACTCAAAAGAGGGACGGGTGACGTTTTTAAGCCAAGTCTGGGTTTTGGAGCAGGTGTCACGGGCATGACACGGGCGTGTCACGGGCGTGACACGGGCGTGTCACGGGCGTGTTCGGCCACGGGTCATGTGGTCGACGTTTTGACGATCGGCGATCGTCGAGTTGAGGCACACGGCCTGGGACACGGTCGTGTCACGCTAGGGAGTTTTCTGAGGCATGCACATGGGCCATGACACGGGCACAGACACGGGCATGTCACATGTGACACGGGCGTGTCGGGTGCCGTGTCGCAGGCCGTGTCCTCCTCGGGAAACAAGTGTTGGTAGTTGCACACGGGGCGTGACACGGGTCCTGACACGGCCGTGTCGCATGCGACACGGGCGTGTCGGAGGCCGTGTCGAGTGTCGTGTGCTGGTTATCGTGCCGGTGGAGACGGCGAATGGGCGACACGGCCTTGGACACGGGCGTGCCGCAGGCCGTGTTCGACCCAGATTTTCTTATTTTGAGTTCGGATCGTGGCCGTTCGTTTTCTCTTGATGGGATCTGACGGTGTGGAGTTGGTTCTGGCGGTTTAAACCCAAAAAATAGGGTTACAAACCCTATCATTTCCTTGGGTTCATCTCTCTCTAAATTCTAGAGAGAAGGGAGAGCAAAGAGGAGGAAGAAGGCCAAGATCCGGTCACCGGCGGAGCTTCGGAGCTCCAAATCGCGAGCCGTCTTCGGATCCGCGGAGGCAAGGAGATTGCGGTGCTTTTCATACGGGTAGATTTCCATGGCGCCAAGGAAAAGCGCAAGGGTAACGATTCTCTTCTTGAGCATGTGAAGCTCTTCTTCCTTTGCATGGGAAAACCCCTCTCCCGCGAGTGTGCGGCGAGATTGTGGTATTCCTTGGGATAGATATGTAAAGTCCCCCTTGTTAGAGTCCGGAATCGTAGTACGTACATAGGCATGATGTGTGAATCCTACCCGGACGTGTTGGTCTGGATCGGTGATGATTTGCTGTGCATTTTTAGCCGGAGAAGACTCCGAGCGTTTTGATTGTCTTCGGGTTGCTATGCGGTAGAATGCATCCGGGAATTTTGGGGATTAACCCTGAGGTGCACCCGGAAATCTGGACGGAAACGCATTTCTGTCATACCGATTGCCTGGGAGCCAACCGGGTACATATCGGGGCTATGTACCGTGTTTGAACGGTATTTGGGACTGGGGAAGCTTAGTCCGCGTCAAAGGCCAAATGGCAACGGCGGGGTGAACAACGGGCTGGTGGACCCCTACTCGCTCCATCTGCTCGGTTAAAGTGACCTAAAGTTTTACGTGGGACTTACCGAGGTTTGGAGATCGAGTCTAGGCTACGGCTGAAAGGACTAAATGCTCACAAGGTTGCCACCCTGGGGGTGGTGGCGGAGTCAAGGACCGGACGGGGTTCGGACTGGCCCGCCGAGTAAGTGCCCTGAGAGCACGGGGTGTATGGCCGTGTGAGCGTGCACCTGTGATGTGATGCTTATTTCGTTATGTTGCTTGTTGTGCTAACAAGTGCAGGGAAGAAGCTTTGCCGCCCCGGTTTGGGGGCGGAATCGTTATAATTTAGTCAGCATAGCTGACCGTTGCCTTTGTTTACCACAGTGTGGTGGATTGTTGCTTGCAGGTGCTGCGGAGCCGAGAGGTAAATAGCGGGCTAAAGCCTGAGTTGCTCTGCCGGCCCTCGAAGGCCAAGTTTTGAGTGTTTTCCTTTTTGTACTCATGTGTGACCGGCCTGCGTGCCGAGGTTTGGAAGACACTTTTTATTAAGCAAACTCTTGTAAGGCTATAAGGCCATCATTCGTGTATTAAACATTCCTTCGTCTTTGGTTCAGTGGACATTCATGTTAGCAGGGTTCTTAATTGTGCAACTTAATAATTGCTTCCGCTAGGTGCTGTGTAGGACGTTGTGATTGGTTGAATGGTTTCAATACGTAACCAACCGGTCTGTCCGTAGTATATGGCGTCGGGCCCAGGTCGGACCTACTGTTATATGCTATGTGACGGATAGGGGTGTTACAAATTGGTATCAGACTACTGGTTTCGGTCAAGCTTAGATGAATTCGTGGATGAATTCACTATAAGGGGTGGTGAGCACATGTGTGTGCGTCATCGTTATAACATGAAAAGAACCCATGAATGTCCACTTAGGAATGAAAATACACATGTTTGAGGAACCTGCGTGTTCCTATAATTGTTTTTTGCAATTTTGTTCAGTCACTTATGGTGTTTTGAATGGTTATAGGTGTCCGGAAGTGGAGCGTGGCAGTCTGAACGCATGTTTGCTGAGCAAAGTACTGCACCAAGTAACGTTCCTGAGACCCCTACGTCTTTGGAAACCATAAGAAGGGTGGTTGAAGCGGTGTTCGTTGTGACCAACGCACAACATGGGAGTAATGTGCAACCCTTTGTCCCTGAGTTGGCCCCAACATCGGGCAGTATGTTTGAGCAAAGGGCATTTGGAGGGCATTTAGGGCAGCAGATGAACATGACTGTGGTGCAGGGAGCGCATTCAGTTGACGCATATTTGCAGACGTTCCTTATGATAAGGCGCTACCCGGGCTTTGAATGGGAAAGCGAGCAATCTATAGTTGATAGATTTTATAACGGTCTGCGCAGCAAGTTGCGTATCCTACTGCTAGGACCAAAGTTATTGGGATTCCGAGCTTTGGTGGAGTCGGCCAGAGCTTTGGAGTTGGAGTTGGGGAAAACTCACCAAGTATCAGTGAATAGGGTACCAAACCCTACAGATCCTATAAAGACTGTCTATCGAAAGACGCCGAGAAAAGAGGTTGGGTCATCTACTACCCAAACTACCCTCAATTGTTATTCTTGTGGCAAGAAAGGGCACCTCACCAGAGATTGTTGGGAGAGTGCTCAGAAGACAAGGAAAGTTTTGGCAGGAGCAGTCAAAGATGTTATGGCAAAGGATTCGGTGGTCAAGATGACAACCTCAAAATCTGGGTACCGTAGGTGGTACAAGAAGGCTAGGAGGTCGGGTCTAGTCCCTTCCTCTAGCACATCCGGAGCGACTACAGTTCAAACCCCGGATGCATGCTCTGTTTGTGGAAAGCCGGGGCACTATGCCCGGTGTGAGAAGCGAACTAAAACAAGCCGGAAATGGTATAACTGAAATTTTATTATCAGAAAAAGGTATCTATTACAAAGGTATGGCCTCCCTTATATAGAATGGAGGAGAGAAGAGAGAATACAAATAAGAGATGTGGGACTAAAACTATACAAAAAATCTGGGCGGCTAGAACAACAGACCGGAACAAGCCGCGCGATTAAACAGAAGGGCTAACCGCTCGGCCACTGCCAGAGAGAGGGACAAGCCGCCATGTGAGACCGTTAGACCGCCCGGTCTCCTAGTCGACAGTAACAGACCGCTAGACCGCTTGGACCTCAGACCTCAACACAGCAACCAAACCACTGAAGGCAAACCGCCAGACCGCCCAGTTAATAACCCGCCAAGCCAGACCGACAGATCGCCCGATCTCTAACTTCAACACTCCCCCTCAAGCTGGAGCATATATGTCGATCATGCCCAGCTTGTCACATATATGAAGAAACGAGGCGGATACTGGCTTGGTGAAGATGTCAGCCAGCTCTTTTTCAGACGTGACGAAGGGAGTGCAAATTTGTTCCTTCAGAATCTCTTCACGAATGAAATGACAGTCGACCTCAATGTGCTTGGTTCTCTCATGGAAGACTGGTTTTTTGGAGATGTATATAGCAGCCTTGTTATCACAGAACATAGGTAGAGGATGGTTGTAGACCTCTCCTAAATCCAACATGAGAGCCCGTAGCCATTTTAGCTCGCAAGTGGTCGATGCCATACTCCGATACTCTGCTTCAGCACTGGACCTGGAGACAACAGATTGCTTCTTGCTCTTCCAGCTTACCAGATTGCCCCCAACAAAGGTACAGAAACCGGAGGTAGACTTGCGGTCCCCTTTATCATCAGCGTAACTCGCATCTGAGTAAGCTTCAACCCTCAGATGATCATTCTTCTGAAAGAGCAATCCTTTCCCAGGGGCTGCTTTGACGTATTCCAAGATCCGCAAGGCGGACTGTAGATGGCACTCCCTGGGAGCTTGCATGAATTGACTCACCTTGCCCACAGCATAGGAAATGTCGGGCCTAGTCACGGTGAGGTATATGAGCTTACCAACTAGACGCCTGTATCGCGAAGCATCTGAAAGAAGAGGCGAACCATCTGTCCAGGTTTTGTCTTCTCCAACAGCCATGGGACATCGGGCAGGTTTGGCCCCAGTCAATCCTGCTTCTTTTAAAATATCAAGAGCATACTTACGCTGAGAGAGGACTAAAGAGTTGGGCTTCCGAGAGATTCTGATCCCCAAAAAGTACTTCGGAGAACCCATATCTTTCGTGACTAGATGTTGGCGAAGATGCCGCTTTGTCAAGGCTACCCCTTCCTGGTCATCACCAGTGAGAAGAATATCAGCAACATATACTACAAGAACTACCAGTCCCGAAGAGGTTTTGCGAATAAATAGAGAGAGATCAGCAGCGCTGCGAGTAAAACCAACGGCCGCCACGATGCCGCTGAACTTGTTAAACCAAGCTCGAGGGCTCTGCTTGAGGCCATAGATTGTCTTCTGTAGCCGGCATACTCGTGTCTCCCCCTAAGCAACATACCCTGGAGGTTGCTCCATGTAGACGGCCTCCTGAAGATCACCATAAAGGAAGGCATTCTTGATATCCAGCTGGGAAAGTGGCCAGTCCTTGTTGACCGCCACAGAGAGAAGGACCCGTATAGTGCTGAGACGAGCCACGGGAGAGAAGGTGTCAAAGTAGTCAACCCCATAGGTTTGAGTAAAGCCCTTAGCCACTAGGCGAGCTTTATAACGGTTCACAATGCCATCTGGGCCAAATTTGACTACAAAGACCCAGCGACAGCCAACAACATTTGTATCAAAGGGAGGAGGAACAAGAGTCCAGGTACCCCGCTCTGTGAGGGTCGCCATTTCCTCATCCATGGCCAGCTTCCAGTGAGGAATGGCAAGGGCCTTCTGGTAGGAACGAGGTGTGGTAGTAGCAGAGATAGCCAGTACAAAGGCCCTGCGAGAAGGGGTAAGACGATCATATGAAACAACAGCAGCAAGGGGGTGTAGGGTACACGTCCGCACCCCTTTGCGAAGAGCTACAGGAAGATCCAGGTCAGCGGGCTCCTCGGCATCCAGAGTATCCGTGGTAGAGAGAGCTGGCCCGGGAGGAGAGAGCGACGGCAACGGAGATGAGGGAGATGGAGGCGGAGAGAGAGACGGAGGGAGAGGAGTGGGCGGAGACGGAGGAGGAGCGGATATCACAGTAGGAGACGAGGGAACGAACGGAATAATAGGAGAATCAGAGGTGGGGGAAGTGAAGAGGAGTCATCCGAGAAGTAGGAGGCATTCTCGAAGAAGGTAACGTCAGCGGAGACGAACTGCTTACGAAGAACAGGATCAAAGCAGCAGTAGCCTTTCTGAGTTGCCGAGTACCCCAGAAAGACACATTTGGTGGAGCGAGGGGAGAGCTTATCACGGGTGGCAGATGGGGCATGCACAAAAGCAGTGCACCCAAAGATTCGGAGAGGGAGAGGAAAAGGCTCCTTGCCTGGATAAAGGATGGAAAAAGGGGTTTTTCCCTTGAGAACGGAGGAGGGAATGCGATTGATGAGATAGCAGGCAAGAAGAATAGCATAGCCCCAATATGAGCGAGGGACATGCATTTGAGTCATCAATGTGCGAACAACATCGAGGAGGTGACGGTTTTTGCGTTCCGCCACCCCATTTTGTTGGGATGTATAGACACAGCTTGTATGATGAATAACGCCATGTTGCACACAGAAAGAGGTAAAAGCATGACTTAAGTATTCTTTTGCATTATCAGAGCGAAAAGTTTTAATACCAACACCAAACTGATTTTTGATTAAATGATAATAGGAGGTCCATACATTAAAAAGTTCAGAGCGATCTCGTAAAAGATACACCCAAGTACATCTAGAAAAATCATCAATAAAGGTTACAAAATAAGAACTACCCCGACCAATAGTAAGGGTAGGAGCAGGTCCCCAGATATCGGAGTGAACTAGATCAAACGGACGGGTAGAGCCCCGACCTTGCTTCGGCGGGAAGGAGGAACGATGATGCTTGCCAAGTTGACATGCTTCGCAGTGGAGAGGAGTATTGGAGGGAGGGAGGTGGGACAGAAGCTGATGTAGAAGCCGTGGTGGAGGATGACCGAGACGGAGATGCCACTGGAGAAGATCCGTACAGGAAGAAGAGAAGGCGGTCAAAGCGGAAACGTTGTCGAGGAAGTAGAGGCCGCCGCTCTCAGTCCCAGTAGCAATCATCCGCTGGGAGCTCGGATCCTGAAAAGAACAAGAAGATGGAGTAAACGTTACAGAACATTGAAGCTGCTTGCACAAAGAAGTAACCGACAATAGATTGCACGGAAACTTGGGCACATAGAGAGTGTCCTCTAGCCGAAGGGACGGAGTAACATGAACCACTCCCGACCCATGAACCGGGGAGGGAGAACCGTCTGCATTGAGAACCGGGGAGAACCGATCATGCTGTTCGAGGAGAGAGAAGCACTGAGGATTGCCCGTCATATGATTAGTTGCACCGGAGTCGATAAGCCATTTACCTTGAGTGACTACATGGGCACTACCTGACGATGTGACCACGGAAGCAGACGGCTTGGAAGAAGAGGTGGAAGAGTCACCCGAGGGGCGAAGATGGGGATGCTTTGTCCAGCAGCGGTCAAGAGTGTGTCCGGTGCGGCCATAGTGAGAGCAGAGGTAGCGGGAAGAAGGAAGTCCGCCAGACTGATGACTGCGGTTACCAGAGCCACTCCGCTGAGTTTGATGAGCATAGTTATCCGAAGGAGAAGGAGCGGGCAGAAGCGGGCGCTGAAGGAGAGAGGTGACAGCGGCGATGCGAGTAGCGGTGGCATCTAAAGTAGGAGTTTCCGCCTCACCCAGAATTTGTTGGCAGATCATGTCATAAGTGTCAGGAAGGCGGAGCAGATAACACACAACCAGAAGCTCCTGGAAGTGCTTGTGTTGTTGAGCTAGATCCGCAGAAAAGGGGCGATTCTGAAGAATCTCAGCCCCAAGAGCTTGAACTTGTTGGTAGGCAGCAGTAGGAGACAAGGTAGGCCGGGCAAAGAGGTCCGCATACAAAGTATAGATGCGGGACGTCTGAGCCCCTTTGGAATACAAAGCAGCAAGATGAAGCCAAGCGGCCTTCACCGTCTCATCATGACGGATGACGGGAAGGCACTCATCGGATAGACTGTTAGCGAGCCAAGTACGCACAAGAGCGTCACTCGCATCCCAGTCATCAAAGAGAGGTGAAGTGGTGGGAGGAGGGTCATCAAGGAGATGGTGGCATTTGTGTTGCGAGCGAAGGAGAAAGGTGAAAGAGACGCTCCAATCCAGGTAGTTGGAGCCGACAAGCTTGGAAACGGTGCCAAGGTTACCGGAAGGAGTAGGAGGTAGAGGCGGAGCCGGATTGGTTACAGGGGTGGCGGCAGGAGTGGTGGCAGTGGAAGCATCAGAAAGAGCCATAAGAGCAAACAACAGGAAGCCGCGCGGTTAGGAAACAAGCCGCGCGGATAGGCAGAAGAGGAACTGCAGCGTTCAGGATGTCAAACACCAGCGGCCAGAAAGACCACGACCAAGCCGCAGTATCAAGCAGAGGGGAAGAAGTCGAGCGGCAAGCAGACAGTCCGCTCGAACAGAAGCACAAGAGAGGGAAAGGCACACGGCGATAGGTCGCGGCGAACTAGGCGACAGACCGCAGCGAACAAGGCAATAGGTCGCGCACACAGAGGGCAACGACAAGGAGACCGCGCGGACAGGGCGCAAGTCGGAGAAGCAAGTCGCGCGGACAGAGAGGAGCACAGAATCAGGAGGAAAGGATTGATTCCTCTGATACCATGTGAGAAGCGAACTAAAACAAGCCGGAAATGCTATAACTGAAATTTTATTATCAGAAAAAGGTATCTATTACAAAGGTATGACCTCCCTTATATAGAATGGAGGAGAGAAGAGAGAATACAAATAAGAGATGTGGGACTAAAACTATACAAAAAATCTGGGCGGCTAGAACAACAGACCGGAACAAGCCGCGCGGTTAGACAGAAGGGCTAACCGCTCAGCCACTGCCAGAGAGAGGGACAAGCCGGCATGTGAGACCGTTAGACCGCCCGGTCTCCTAGTCGCCAGTAACAGACCGCTAGACTGCTTGGACCTCAGACCTCAACACAACAACCAAACCGCTGAAGGCAAACCGCCAGACCGCCCGGTCAATAACCCGCCAAGCCAGACCGACAGACCGCCCGATCTCTAACTTCAACACCCGGGATTGTTGGAGTGGACGCCTAATGTCCGAAAAGAAGCCGGGGGAGATATCTGTAGCGAAAGGCAAGGCGGTGGCGTCCACCGCACCGCTGTTTACTCTGGCCCAACCGGGAGTGAACATCCTTGGCCAGCAGGAGGCCATGTGGCCGACCGTCGGGATGTCAGGTATGGTTCTTCTTGTTAGCAAACTAGTTCCTTATGTCGGATACCTTATGCGTGGTAACTTAGAACTGGAAGTTCTAGGCTTTGTTTTGGAATATTGGTAATCCGGAGAGAGCATAGTTTCGATACGGGAACTTCACATTCCTGTTATCCGAAGAATCTGGATTGCGCATCGGAGTTTTCCCTTCGATTGTAAAGGAATAATTCGGATGGGTCATTGCCCAGTGGTCATCCAATGCGCGCGGAGATACAGTCTGGGCGATAAGAGTCTTATTGAAAGTCAAGGATTCGACTTGCTAGCATCGCTGTTGCCGCTATTAGAGTTCGACGTCATCTTTGGTATTGACTGGCTTTTGGGGCAGAGGGCTTTTATCGTTTGCAACCATAAAGAGACCTAGCTGGGTGTTGGGCAGGAGACAACGTTTGCGGAACCGAAGGGATCGAGCAGGACGCTGACGTTTTCCCTCCCGGTGGTCAAGATAGTTTGTGCTGGCGCAAAGCTGTTCTTCACGTTAGTGGAGGCTGTAACGCCTAAGTCCACTCTGGTTAGTATCCCAGTGGTTTGTGAGTATCCCGATGTGTTCCCGAACAATCTCCATAGAGCCCCACCATAGCAAGAGATCGATTTCACGATTGAGTTGTGCCAGGTGCCAAACCTGTGTCACGCTCTCCTTATAGGCTGATGCCTAAGTTGATAGCAGAGTTAAAGGTTCAACTAGAAAAGTTGATGGAACAAGGTTATGTGCATCCAAGCTCGTTGCCTTGGAGCGCACCGGTCCTCTTTACTCAAAAGAGGGACGGGAGCTTGCAATTTTGTATCTGTTGCAGAGAGCTGTATAAGTTGGCAGAAATAGGTCAAGTAATCGATCCAAATGATCGATGATCTTCTGATCAGTTAGTCGGGTCTTCGGTGGACTCAGTGGTGGATCGTAAGTCCGGTTACCCTCATCTGAGAATAAGGGTAAGTGTTATCGCTAAGGCGGTGCTAAGCACGAGTGATGAGCAATCCGAGTCGACGATCGTGCTGTCTTGGCAGTCAAGTGTGGCATCAGTGTTCATAGACCGGATGAACGGAACGTTCATGGAGTACTTAGTCAGTTTCGGGATCGTCTTCATCGACGACACTTTGGGGGCAATTGTAGCCTGAGTTGCTGTGCCGGCCCTCGAAGGCTAAGTTTTGAGTGTTTTCCTTTTTGTACTCATGTGTGACCGGCCTGCGTGCCGAGGTTTGGAAGACACTTTTTATTAAGCAAACTCGTGTAAGGCTATAAGGCCATCATTCGTGTATTAAACATTCCTTCGTCTTTGGTTCAGTGGACATTCATGTTAGCAGGGTTCTTAATTGTGCAACTTAATAATTGCTTCCGCTAGGTGTTGTGTAGGACGTTGTGATTGGTTGAATGGTTTCAATACGTAACCAACCGGTCTGTCCGTAGTATATGGCGTCGGGCCCCGGCCGGACCTACTGCTATATGTTATGTGACGGATTTGGGAGTTACAGGAGCAGCCCGGCCTCACTCACCCCTTCTCCTCCCTCTGTCCTGGCCGCCGCCAGTAAGGGGGAAACCACCGGCTAGGTTTGAGGCCGTGACCGACCTTCCTCTCCTCTTGGCCAACCAAGAGGGTTAGGGTTGGGCTTACGCTTGCGTGAGGAGGCCGTCTGGAGGTTTTGGTAGTGAGAAACTCGAGTTTGGCAAGGGATCGTTGCGAAACATTTGATTTGGAGCTTGGACCGGTGCGTGGAGACCAAGTCCGTGACGACCAAGCTATGGCTCTGAAACGCACGTCAAGGGTAACGACTTTTCTTCTTGGGCATGTGAAACCTTTAATTAGCATATTTACATGGAATCCCCTCTTCACCGACGGGTGGGGGATGTAACATCCCTCAGACTTCTAGACCCCTAGGATGGTTTTGTCATGACTGGGTCATGAAAAAACCCTGGGAAGCACTAAAGGGTCTAATGAAACCCAATGCAACACCACCCCCCCCCCCAAAAAAAATAAAGGCTAAGAGTTGACCTGAGATGGACGGAAATCGTCGAGTAGAGCCCGACAAAAACGTCGAGCAGAGCCCGATGAAATCGTCGAGCATAGCCCGATGAAATCGTCGAGCAGCGCCCGACGAAATCGTCGAGCAGCGCCTGATGATCTGCTCGACAAAATCGTCGAGCAGAGCTTGGCGATCTGCTTGACAAAATCATCGAGCAGAGCTCGACGAAAGCCTCGAGCAAAGCTGAGCGGAGTTTGATGAATGGAAGAGCCATGGAGGCTCCATAACTCCCACTTTATGGGGCTTTTATTCCTCTGAGGGAGAGGAGTTTCTGTAGGTGGCCGGACATTAATTTGTTTCAGCCCCTTAATTTGGTTGAAACCAAAGGGGAGGAGTTAATGACCATTAATGGAGTTTAATGACATTTGGTAGTTACAAGCTTCCTCTCTCAAATTCCCTCTTTAAGGACCTTCACCAGGGCAAGGGCAATCGTTTCCCCCGATTACTTTTCATTTTCATTGGGGTTGGTGTAGAAGTTGTAGAGGAGCCAGAAGCTCGGTGGTCGGAATGGTGAGGAGGCAAAGCGCACTTCTTCAGACCGCAAATCAGGTCCTCCTCTACTCCTTCATGGGTTAGATCTTAAGAATCTTTAGAGATAAGAATCGGGCTCAGTTGAGCCGATTCCAAGCTTCAAATTCCATGAATTTTCGGATTTGGGCTTCCTCTCGGGTTCGCCAGAAATCGTCCCTCCGGCGCTCGTGCCGCCGCCCGACGATAGCCCCCACCTCAATGGAGGTGGTGGCGGTTGTGGTCGGCCAGGGAGGTGGCCGGGTGGCCGGGAAATATGGCTGGAAATTGCTCCAGGTCAGACTGATCTGGGCCCTTGGCTTGAGGAAAAAGAAACCCAGCAGCTGTTAGATTCTGCTTTAAGATCTATTATACTAGATGTTGATTTATGTATTTTTTGTCATAGTTGTTGGGCTGTTTTAAATTAATTATTAAAAATAACTAGGAGCCTATTCAGAAAAAGTGTTATACAGGAAAATTGTAGCTCTATAAGTTTAGTTTAATTTAAAATTGGTTTGAACCAATTTCGAGTTCAGGTCAGACCACAACACTCATTTTGGTGAGGTCTATATCTAGGCTAGGTCAGAGATTGTTTTGAGTGCCCCCACCAATCCAGCCATCCAGATGACTTGAAATTTTGGTTGGGGGTCACTCTCACGGTCTTACCTATACCTAAAACATATCCAAAAATGAGAATTTTTGAAAAATATTTTTCTAAAGTTTTTGTAGAAATTAAATAATCCATGTATGAATTATTTAAGGGGTCTAATGACATCTAAACCCACCAAAATTTTGGTGTCTGACTCTTAGGGTCATAGCATGACTATGATAACAATCTCAGCCCAATTGGGTTAGATTTGAATAGGAGTTGGTGAGACCAAAATGTGGTCCTTTAAGGGTTAATAAGGGTCAGAGTGAGCTTAGGGCATGGAGGGTCCAATTCTCACCCAAGGGGTTGGGACTTTGGCCAGAGCCCCATGGTTAGTTAAAACACCCTCACATGGAGTTTAGGGTGGATTATGGTGGATTTGCCCTAGGACCATAGTTCAAACCCTAAGGTTGAACTTGGGGGGTTTGTTAAGGACATGTGGTGATATGTCCTTGTATGGACTTGGTGTTTAGTCCATGTGATCTTAGGGTGGTGAAATGCCCTATGAAGGAATTTGGTAGTATTTGGACACATGTACTCCATTTAAATCACTTGAAAATTATTTAGGTCTATATACATTAAGGAATAAATAAGGGGTCTTATGACCTTGGATCCTTATTAAATTTTGGTAGAAGTAATTTTATAGTGCTATTGACTTCTTAGGTTTATTATTGGATGTTTAGAAAATAGTAGCTCATACTTGTAGGTATAATTTCCACCTTGCACTTTTTGATGATTTTGAAGTAACCATGATTAGATTAACTTAAAATGATATGAAACTCTGGCAAAGTTAATTAAATATCATTTAGAGGTACTAGTAAATTATTTGGATTATTTGGGCATTTTCTCTTAGTACTTCATGTGTAAAGTAAACTAGTACACCATACTTTGATAAATAGATAATAAATATTATATTTTGCTGAAAAATTATGTTACTTGGCCAGAGAATCTTTTAGGGCATAATAAAGCCTAAAAAATTTGTTACATATTATTTTGATGAGTTTATAAGAATGTTGCATCACAAAGTGCACTTGAATGGAATTAGTTGAAGTATTTTTACACATGACTCACTGACCTTGGAATTGCATGAAACTTAGTCAGTATTTTTTTATGAACATTATAAGGCTCTGGTAATTTTTATATAATTTCTGGATTATAACTTATGATACTCTCTTCACTAACTTTAATTATTTGGATTACCTTGAATTATTCATTTAGAGGCTATTACATTTATGAAAATCTATGAAATTGTAAATTCACTGATATTTTGCTATCATACACTGTTCATAATTTTTGTGTGGCCATAACTTAAGGAAATCTAGTACTTCATGTTTAAAATTACCCACGGCCTAACTTTTGGGAAAATTTAATAAATGCCAAATTATTTAGGAAAATTATAAGTTTCTGGATTTAGGCTAAATGTATCATGATAGACCCACAATAATTATCATTGGGTATTTAGATGAAAATTTGAAGTACCTCCTGTCATGTACATCATATAGCTTAGGTTGGTCTGCATTTAGTAAAACTGCGGAAATTGTGATGACATGGGGATGCTCATATGAAGTGGGGAGTAATGTATGCTGGTTTGGTAAGATGAAAAAGTGATATTCATTAAGAGTCATGATGAGGAGAGTGTTGGGTTGACTAGTTTTAAGAGGTGCTCGGGATGTATCCTAGGAGGTTAGGCTTCAACCCATCGCTTCCGTTTGTCACTACGGAGGTATCCTGGGAGGTTAGGCTCCAGAAAGGGAGAAGTAAAGGTCTGTGTGCACAGAGTCGAGTGTGTGTGTTGCATTTGCATGTTCACATCATAACATACTTGCATGACATTGCATCATCATTACATATAACCCTTGACACCTATTGTATAAATTGGTATGGAACACTTTATACAATAGGTCTTGCAAAACGACCCTTTGGTCTATAGGTTTGTATGAGCATTCTTATATGTCATGGTTACTTAGTTTACCTTCTCCTACTTTACTTGCTCACTTGTTCTTGTGTATACTTATGATGTTTACCTACTACTGCTTACATATACTTGCTCTGTTTATGAACTCATGATAGACTAGTTCTGCCGCCACCTGCCTACCTTTGTTACTCTCTACCTTCATTACCTTCTCTTTCCTTCTCCCCGCTCGGTGCCTAGGAGCCATGGGGGTGGGGTGGGGGATGATAGGACTTAGTATTTTAGACTAACGGTCATTGACCAAATCATTTTAGGGGATCGTGGAGCTGAACCAGAAGATGTAGCCCCAAAGGTCGGTGCGCTTGGAGACGGGACAGTCTAGCACTGGAGTTCAGGCAGCAGTGACAGTGAGTCCTGATCATTAGTAGATATTATAGATTTGCTTCCGCAATTGAGTGATTTGTAGTGGGGATTTTGATGTATCGGGCAGGAGCCCTCTTTAGTACTTTGCTTTATTATTTCTGTGGACTCTCCCTTCGTGGAGAATTATTTATATATATGTGATTCTGGTGGACAATTTTTGAGTTTCATTTTACTCATGTACTTTATATTTTTACTCTTCTCTTCTGCGATCAGTATGGCTGGCAAGATCAGCGTTTTGTAGTGATGACCTTCCCAGACGTGTTGGTGTCACCGCAAAGCGGCGGTTCTGGGCATAAGACCCCGGTGTTTTAAAAGAAAAAAGGGGGTCTTACAAACTGGTATCAGAGGCAAACCTCGATCGAAAGAGTAAAAGTCCACTAACCCTAGGTCACCCCCGCTTGAGTTTAGTTTGGGGACAAACTAAGCAGCGGAAGCGTGGTGCGCCCATATGGGGGATCATATTTAATTGTCCACTTTTAACTAGGTTCGGGTCAAATTTCTTGTAATTGGCCTTTGTTATGCAGCCCCCGACACATTCTACACCGCAGGGCGGAGCTCAACAAACTCCGAATATTGCACCACCTCCCCCGGCTCCTACTCCGTTTCTACAGTCGGAGATTGGGCATGCTCTGACGGCCATTCTGGAGGTCTTTAGGGCCTAGCCGGCTCCAGCTCCGCAGCCGAACCCGGGGGACAACTGGTTGAGCATCTTCCGGGGACTCTCTCCCCCATCTTACATTGGGACAGAGTCAGTCGTACGGACAGAAGAGTGGCTCGATATCATGTTCGAGATGTTGACCGGGATACGGTGCCCGTGGGAGGAGAGGGTACCTCTGGTGGTCTCCTGCTTAGAGTCTCATGCCAAAAGATGGTGGAAGACACTTCTGGATATGACATTTGCAGATCGGGAGGTTGTTGATGTTACTTGGGAGGAGTTCAGGGTCGCACCGTTGGAGCACTTCGTCCCACAGTCGGCAAGAGACGAGATGGAAGATAGGTTCCTGCAGCTGAGGCAGGGCAACAGGACGGTGGTGGAGTACCACCGGGAGTTCAATCACTTAGCCCAGCCTACAAACTCCTATCAGCTGGACAAAGCAGGGTATACCAAGAGGTTCTATAAGGGACTTCGAGAGGACCTGAGAGAGGCTCTTTTGTTTGTATTTGACGGACCTATACCTAGGATTCTATAGATGACAAAGAGGATGAAGGTTGTTTGGCACACGACTCGAGGCCGAAATAGGCCAACTGAGGATCAAGGTCGGGGAGGCAGGAATGATCAACGGAGGGGCCGCTTTGCTGATGAGAGAAGGGCAGAGGACCAACCCCGCCAAGAGGTGAGACAGGAGCCGAGGGTGCCGGTGGTATTGGCCCCTCAACCTCTTTAGATGCGGGAGATGCAGAGGCCAGGGGGTGTGGCACTTCCCCCGCCCGAGTGCTACAACTGTCATCAGGTAGGGCACATTTGAATAAACTACCCCATGAGAGGGGCACCTCTACCGGCACCATAGGCTGTCATGCCCGCTCAGCAGTTTGCAGGTTGAGGCCGTGGAAGAGGACGTGGTTTCTAGGGCGGAGATCGGAGGCAAGAGAGGGAGCATGTGTATGCTCTAGACTTGGCTCCACCTCGGGACCCGGGCAAGGTGATTGCAGGTATGCTGTTAATTTTATGTTGTTATTTACTTTTGAAATATTTGAAACAACAAACAACAATAGCGTACTAGGAAAGAAAACCATAGGTTCAGTTATCTAACCACACCTAATAAACATGAATAGTCATGGTGTGCGGCAAACCTGCCCACACGTTGGTGGATACGGGGGCATCGCACAATTTCGTCTCCGAAGAGTTCGTAAAGGGACTGAAAGGAGTCAGGCATTATTTGGGAGTCGCCAGGAGGGTTCATCTCCCCAACGGGACGGAGGTATTAGCTACTACTAAGTGCCTCCTAAGGGTGACTATTGATGGATTGACGTTCGAGGCCCCGACTACGGTCTTGAGGATGCTAGACTTTGACTTAGTTCTGGGCATGACATGGCTTACTTGGAACCACGCCCAGATAGATTGCCCGACAAAGAAGGTTGTACTGAGTTACGACGGCACCTTCGCGACCTTCGAAGGTATTACTCCCGTTTCCCATAGGATGTTATCTTCTATTCAGGCCGCCAAGGCCCACATGTAGGGAGATGAGGTCTATAAGGTGTTCTTTGAGATAGTCGAGGTCAAGACGGTGGTTGCCAATATATCGGTGGTGTGGGACTTTGCAGATGTGTTCCCAGAGAAGCTACTAGGATTGCTGAAGCATCGAGAGAAAGATTTCCAGATCCAGTTGGTGTCGGGAGCTAAGCCGGTGTCTAGGGCTCCCTATCGGATGGCTCCAAAGGAGCTGGTGGAGTTCATGAGTCAACTGAAGGAGCTGGTGGAGGTTTGATTCGTTAGGCCAAGTTCCTCGCCTTGGGGAGCTCTGGTCTTGTTCGTAAAGAAGAAAGATGGGACCCTCTGGTTGTGCATCGATTATCTTGCACTAAACCGGTTGACAATCCGGAATACATATCCACTGCCAAGGATCAACGAGTTATTTGATCAGCTAGAGGGAGCATATTGGTTCTCAAAGCTGGATCTGAGGTCGGGATGCTATCATCTACGTATTCAGGAGAAAGATATCCCGAAGACGGCGTTTAGCAGCAGATATAGCTTGTACGAGTTTATCGTGATGCCCTTTGGGCTCACGAATACGCCATCGACATTCATGAGCTTGATGAACCGGGTGTTTGAGCCGTACCTCGACAGGTTTGTCATTGTGTTTATAGATGACATCCTTATTTATTCGAGGATGAAGGAGGAGCACGCATAGCATCTGGCCTTGACCCTGGAGAAGCTCAGGGAGTATCAGTTGTATGTCAAGTTCAGCAAATGCCAGTTTTTGCTGACGGAGGTAGCCTTTTTAGGCCACATTATCAGTGGAGCAGGATTGACGGTGGATCCCGCAAAGATTCAGGCAGTTCGAGACTTGCCTCAGTTGAAGACAACTACGGATGTCCGAAGTTTTTTGGGATTGGTCAGGTACTACCAGAAGTTTGTGCAGGGATTCTCTAAGATAGCCCTCCCACTCACTTCTTTGATGAAGAAGGACCCTCCGTTCGTTTGGACACCGCGGTGTGAGGCGGCCTTCTAGGAGTTGAAGGGTCGGTTACGTCGGCCCTTATCCTCGCTCTTCCATCTGGGAAGGAGGGTTTCCAGGTGTACACTGATGCGTCGTTTCAGGGTATGGGCGCTGTACTGATGCAGCATGGACATTTGATAGCATACGCCTCCCGTCAGCTGAAGAAGCACGAGCAAAACTACCATGTGCATGACTTGGAGATGGGAGCAGTGGTGTTCGCTGTAAAGATTTGGTGGCATTACATTTATGGTGTGCAGTGTGCACTGCGAAATATTTTAGGATCACAAAAATATGAAATATGTCGATACACAGAAGGAGTTGAACATCCGCCAGAGACGATGGGTGGAGTTCTTATCTGATTATGAGTATACAATACACTATCACCCGGGGAAGGCGAATGTGGTGGCAGACACACTGAGCCGGAGGGCTACCACTTCGGGAGCAGAGCCCCAGTTGATGGCTATGGAGCTGGTACGGATGATGGAGGATATGCATATTACTTTGGTATTCTCGGACGATTCAGAGCTTTATGAGGAGTATCTGGCCGCGATGAGCACTACCGATGATATTCGAGATCACATCAGGGCTGAGCAGAGGAGGGATGACAAGCTGGAGCCAGTATTCAGGACCTTGGAGGCAGGCATGGCCGGGGAGTATGCAGAGAGAGATGGGCTGATATGCTTTAGAGGACAGGTGCACATACCGACTGGGGGCATGATTTGGGAGGACATCATGACCGAGGCTCACTATAGCAGGTGCTTGGTCCACCCGGGCATCACCAAGACGACGGCCAACCTGAAGAGGACGATGTACTGGTCGGGCATGAAGAGGGACATCACGTATTTCGTGACCCATTGTAAGGCTTGTCAGTTAGTGAAGGCCGAGTGTAAGAGTCCGGCTGTATTGTTGCAGCCACTTCCGGTGTTGGAGTGGAAGTTCGACGATATCGCCATGAATTTCATACATGGTCTTCCTCGGTCACATGCGGAGAATGACTCGATATGGGTGATCGTCGATCGATTGATGAAGGTGGACAGATTTCTACCGATCAGGATGGAAGCTCTGGTAGGTGACTTGGTACGGAGGTTTGTTGAGCATTTCGTCTGATACCATGGAGTGCTGAGGACGATAGTGTCCGATCGTGATGAACGATTTACGTCTAAGGAATGGAGGTCGGTCTAGGATTATTTGGGGACCCGGTTGACATTTAGTACCGCCTTCCACCCTCAGACGGATGGACAGACAAAGCACACCAATCAGACACTGGAGGATTTGTTGCGTCTTTGAATACTAGATCGCGGAGAGCAATGGGAGAGGCAGCTACCGTTGATCGAATTCTCGTACAACAACAACCACCAGTCCAGCATCGGCATGGCCCCTTATGAGGCTTTATACGGGCGGAGATGCAGGACTCCTTTGTCTTGGATCTAGGATGAGGATCCGAAGGCACTTGGCTCGGATTCATCTAGGATATGGATGCTCAGGTGCGGTTGATTCCAGACAGGATGTTGGAGGCCCTGAGTAGACAGGCCAAGTATTACGATGCTCGACATCGTCAGGTAGAGTTTCAGGTAGGAGACCGGGTGTTTCTGAAGATACGACCGATGCATGGAGTCTCGCGAGTGCGTGGTCGGAAGAAGCTCAGTCCGAGATACATGGGGCCTTACAGGATCCTGGAGCGGATCGGCCCCTTGGCTTACAGACTAGAGTTGTCACCAGATCTAGCCGGTTTGCACGACGTCTTCTACGTCTCATCCCTCAGGAGAGCTCTACTTTGGCCAGAGAAGTAGATTACGACTACAAATGGGCTTATAGCTTCTGATCGATCGGTGCACCTAAAGCCGATCCGGATAGACGATACTGGGATGAGGGTCTTGCGACGCAAGAAGGTTCCGCTAGTCAAGGTCTTGTGGAGGAATCATTGACAAGAGAAGCACACGTGGGAGCCACATGACTTGATGCAACAAAGGTACCCGGGACTTTTCACGTCAGGTATTCCCGTTAACCTCTCGGGATGTTACATTTTATTTTTCATACTTGAAATCCCGTAGGCCTAACTTGAATTTCAAGGACAAAATTTTTATTTTTATGTATTGGGATATGTAACATCCTTCAGACTTCTAGACCCCTAGGATGGTTTTGTCATGACTGGGTCATGAAAAAACCCTGGGAAGCACTAAAGGGTCTAATGACACCCAATGTAATACCCAAAAAAAAATACAGGCTAAGAGTTGACCTAAGCTGGACGGAAATCGTCGAGCAGAGCCCGACAAAAAGTCGAGCAGAGCCCGATGAAACGTCGAACAGCGCCCGACGAAATGTCGAGCAGCGCCCAACAAAATCGTTGAGCAATGCCCGACGATCTGCTCGACGAAATCATGGAGCAGCGCCCGACGATCTGCTCGACGGAATCGTCGAGCAGAGCTGAGTGGAGTTTTACGAATGGAATAGCCATGGAGGCTCCATAACTCCCACTTTTATGGGGCTTTTATTCCTCCGAGGGAGAGGAGTTTCTGGAGGTGGCCGGCCATTAATTTGGTTCAGCCCCTTAATTTGGTTGAAACCGAAGGGGAGGAGTTAATGACCATTAATGGAGTTTAATGACATTTGAGAGTTACAAGCCTCCTCTCTCAAACTCCCTCTTTAAGGACCTTCACCAGGGCAAGAGCAATCGTTTCCCCCGATTACTTTTCATTTCCGTTGGGATTGGTGTAGAAGTTGTAGAGGAGTCAGAAGCTCAGTGGCCGAAATGGTGAGGAGGCAAAGCGCACGTCTTTAGGTTGTAAATCAGGTCCCCCTCTACTCCTTCTTAATGGGTTAGATCTTAGGAATCTTTAGAGATAAGAATCAAGCTCAGTTGAGCCGCTTCCAAGCTTCAAATTCCATGAATTTTCGGATTTGGGCTTCCTCTCGGGTTCGCCGGAAATCGCCCCTCCGACGGCCGTGTCATCGCCTGATGATAGCCCCCACCTCAACGGAGGTGGTGGCGGTGGTGGCCGACCAGGGAGGTGGTCGGGTGGATGGGAAATACGGCTGTAAATTGCTCCAGGTCGGACTGATCGGGGCCCTTGGCTGGAGGAAAAAGAAACCCAACAACCGTTAGATTCTGCTTTAAGATCTGTGCTAGATCTATTATACTTATGTTGATTTATGTATTTTCTGTCACAGTTATTGGATTGTTTTACATTAATTATTAAAAATAACTAAGGGACTATTAAGAAAAAGTGGTCTACAGAAAAATTATAGCCTTATGAGTCTAGTTTAATGTAAAATTTGTTTGAACTAATTTGGAGTTCAGGTCAGACCACATCACTCATTTTGGTGAGGTCTATACCTAGGCTAGGTCAGAGATTGTTTTGAGTGCCCCCACCAATCCAGCCATCCAAATTACTTGAAATTTTGGATGGGGGTCACTCTTATTTATACCTAAAATATATCCAAAATTGGGAATTTTTGGAAAAAAATTTCCTTAAGTTTTTGTAGAAATTTAATAATCTATGTATGAATTATTTAAGGGGTCTAATGACCTCTAAATCCACCAAAATTTTGGTGTCTGACTCTTAGGGTCATGGCATGACAATGATAAAAATCTCAGCCCAATTGGGTTAGATTTGAATAGGTGTTGGTGAAAGCAAAGTGTGGCCCTTTAAGGGTTAATTAGGGCCAGAGTGAGCTTGGGCATGGAGGGGCCAATTCTCACCCAAGGGGTTGAGACTTTGGACAGAGCCCCATGGTTAGTTTAAACACCCTCACATGGAGTTTAGGGTGGATTAGGGTGGATTTGCCCTAGGACCCTAGTTCAAACCCTAAGGTTGAACTTTGGGGGTTTGTAAAACACATAGGGTGTTATGTCCTTGTATGGACTTGGTGTTTAGTCCATGTAGTCTTAGGGTGGTTGTTGAAACCGAAAAATCGGTCTCAAGGAGTTCACCCTTGGGGAAGGGGTGATCGTGCACTTACTTCTCTCCTGCGAACTAGATAGCCAAAAACTTAGGACAAAGAACATACCCAAGGCTCCAGCACGGAGGTCCCACCACACACCTGAAAGATCTTAGAGTGCTTCCCCTCCTTAGCCAAGTGCTGAAGCTAAGGTACCTCAGAAAGCGTTAGAAGACTGGGCACAAGTAAGCATGCCTTTTTGAGGTACCCCTTGGGTCCTATTTATAGGATTCTGAAAATGACCTGCAAATAGCCAACTTCTGTTGTTCTAGGGGGCTAGGGGCAGACCACTGGGGTCAACGTGGTGACATACACCACTGCAAAACCTGGGCGAGGTGCCCCCTAGGGGTCCTGCTCGTGAGTGGCGGATGGGGCTCGCACTTGCCTATCCCTCTACCTAGGGCGAGTACGAGCTCGACGACCTGCTTGCGCAGTGTCCCCGCTCTCATTTGTCGGGCTCAGCTCCATGAACTTTGAGCTCGGACCGATGAATGCCGAACTCGTACCGATGAATGCCGAACTCGGACCGATGAATGCCGAACTCGGACCAACCATTGCCGAGTTCGGACTCGGCACGTTGGACTTAGCGTGCATACTTCCCTGCCGAGCTCGCATGGGGCTTGGGGGCAGTCTGAACCGGCCGGTCTGGCTTCTGTCAACCCACTCGCTGGATACGGGGTTGTATAGTGGTGAAATGCCTTATGGAGGAATTTGGTAGTATTTGGACACATGCACTCCACTTAAATCACTTGGAAATTATTTAGGTCTATACACCTTAAGGAATAAATAAGGGGTTTTATGACCTTGGATCCTTATGAAATTTTGGTAGAAGTAATTTTATAGTGCTATTGACCTCTGAGATTTATTATAGGATGTTTAGAAAACAGTAGCTCATACTTGTAGGTATAATCTCCACCTTGCCCTTTTTGATGATTTTGAAGTAACCATGGTTAGATTAACTTAGAATGATATGAAACTCTGGCAAGGTTAATTAAATATCATTTAGAGACTCTAGAAATTATTTAGATCATTGGGGGAATTTCCTCTTACTACTTCATGTGTATAGTAAACTAGTGCACAATACATTGATAAATAGATAATAAATATTATATTTTGTGGAAAAATTGTGTTACTTGGCCATAGAATCTTTTAGGGCATAATAAAACATAGAAAATTTGTTATATGTTATTTTGATGAGTTTATAAGAATGTTGCTTCACAAAGTGCACTTGAATGAAATTAGTTGAAGTATTTTTTATACATGACTTACTGACCTTGGAATTGCATGAAACTTAGTCAGTAGTGTTTTATGAACATTATAAGGCTCTGGTAATTTTTATATAATTTCTGGACTATAACTTATGGTACTCCCTTCACTAACTCTAATTATTTGGATTACCTTGAATTATTCATTTAGAGGCTGTTACATTTATGAAAATCTATGAAATTTGGAATTCACTGATATTTTGCTATCATGCACTGTTCATAATTTTTGGGTGACTATAACTTAAGGAAATCTAGTATTTCATGTTTAAAATTACCCATGGCCTAACTTTTGGGAAAATTTAATAAATGCCAAATTATCTAGGAAAATTATAAGTTTCTGGATTTAGAATAAATGTGCCATGATAGAACCACAATAATTATTTTAGGGCATTTGAATGAAAATTTGGAGTACCTCCTGTCATGTACATCATATAGCTTAGGTTGGTCTGCATTTAGTAAAATAGCGGGAATTGTGATAATATGGAGGATGCTCATATGAAGTGGGGAGTAATGTATGCTGGTTTGGTAAGATGAAAAAGTGATCTTCATTAAGAGTCATGATGAGGAGAGTGTTGAGTTGACTAGTTTTAAGAGATGCTCGGGATCGACGAAAGATCGTCCTTCCTGTGGAGAGAGAGAGAGAGAGTCAAAATACACTAGAGTTAGATCCAATATAATATTAAAAGGGATCTGGAATTGAGTAATAACTAATAATAGTAAGTGCCTTGTGAAAGGGAACGATGTGCTTCAGCTACCATCATAGTTCCTAGTGCCCTGTGAGAGCCCTTCACCGGGAATACCTGGGGCAGTCCTGGGCTAACCTAAACCGTAAGAATAATCAATGTTTAAGAGTAACTAGTGTAACTAGGATTTCACTTACACTCACACTCTTCGGTGTTGTGGGAGTTAGGTTGGTTCTCACAAACGGTAGACTCAGTGGTTTTAGTGATGAGCAGGTTAGTCCGGCGAGCCGATGACTCGGTAGATAATTGTGACGGACGGGTTAGTCCGAGGAGGATTTGGCTCGGTAGGTAATTGTGACGGACGGGATAGTCTGGTGAGCTTTGACTCGGTGGGAAAATATAGTAATATTGCATGTACATAAGATAAAAGGTGGTGGGTCTTCAGTATTGGAGAGTCGTCACACCGACACCAATACGTTGACTCGATAAGTGCGGTTTAGCACTTGGCCAAATAAAGTTCGGTGCGCAACCGACAAGAGTACGCAGGAGCTCCGCTTAGTGCACCAGTGTTGAGACGTACGATAGGTCAGACTGGTAGTGTTGATACCGGTTTAGAGGTGGGCGAGGGCCAACCCACCGCTTCCGTTTGCCACTACGGAGGTATCCTGGGAGATTAGGCTCTAGAAAGGGGGAACTAAAGGTCTGTGTGCACAGAGTCGAGTGTGTGTGTTGCACTTGCATGTTCACATCATAACATACTTGCATGACATAACATCATCATTGCATATAACCCTTGACACATATTGTATAAATTGGTATGTGATACTTTATACAATATGACTTGCAAAACGACTTCTTGGTCTATAGGTTTGTATGAGCATTCTTATAGGTCATGGTTACTTACTTAGTTTACCTTCTCCTACTTTACTTGCTCACCTATTCTTGTGTATACTTATGCTGCTTACCTATTACTGCTTATATATACTTGCTCTGTTTATAAACTCATGATAGACTAGTTCCGCCACCACCTGCCTACCTTTGTTACTCTCCACCTTCATTACCTTCCCTTTCCTTCTCCCAGCTCGGTGCCTAGGAGCCATGGGGTAGGGGTGGGGGATGATATGATAAGACTTAGTCTTTTAGACTAACGGTCGTTGACCAAATCATTTTAGGGGATCGTGGAGCCGAACCAGGAGATGCAGCCCCAGAGGTCGATGCGCTTGGAGACGGGATAGTCTAGGACTGGAGTTCAGGCAGCAGTGATAGTGAGTCCCGATCATTAGTAGATATTATAGATTTGCTTCTGCGATTGAGTGATTTGTAGTGAGGATTTTGATGTATCGGGCAGGATCCCTCTTTAGCACTTTGCTTTATCATTTATGTGGACTCTCCCTTCATAGAGAATTATTTACATATATGTGATTCTAGTGGACTAGTTTTGAGTTTCATTTTACTCGTGTACTTTTATACTTTTACTCTTCTCTTCTGCGATCGGTATGGACGGCAGGATTGGTGTTTTGTAGTGACGACCTTCCCGGACGTGTTGGTGTCACTACAAAGCGGCGGTTCAGAGCATAAGACCCCGGTGGTTTAAAAGAAAAAAAGGTCTTATACGGGAAGGGTGCTCCCTGACGGGTCGATGTTTATATCCCCGCTATTAATTGCATTATCACCTGGAAGTGCGAGTACGGTTTAAATATGCTGTGTTAAGCCCATTCGGACATGTTGGTCTGGATTGGTGATATTCTGGGGTTCCCGGAGAAGACTCCGTAGAAGTTGTATGTTTGGAATTTGGGGGTCTGTATAGAGTTGTAGTGAGTACTAAAAGTATGCTTCAGGAAATTAAACACCATAATATTTGCACGAGGTCGTTGGATTGTCGTCATTAACTCTCGGGGAGTTTTGTCGTGTTTGTGCGAAGCCCATCCCTCGGAGACCGTAGGGCTAGTGTGTGGAGTTGTGCGCCTTGAGTGCCCAAATCAGGTGGCCTCGAGTGCCACCCTTGTTACATAACAATCGTTTATGTAGGCGATAACAGGCAAGGGGAGGTTGACCCGCGTCGTGCGTGTTGGGTACGACGATTTGAGCAACGGGCTTGACTGAACTGTACCTGCACTATGTGGTGTAGTGCAACTACCTAAGGAAACTGGTGGGTTGCTACAGGCATAGGAGAGAGCCGAGGACCTTGAGTCACAGCTAGCGAATGCTCAATGTATTGTCATCAAGTCCATAACTGAGGATGGAGGTGGGACCCGGGGAAGTCTGGTACACTGATAAGGTGCCCTGAGTGCACGAGACGTTGGGCCGGTTGCGCCAACGTTTGTGTTGTTTGGTGCTTGAATGTCACATTCTAGCCTTATGTGATTATGCTAATCCGCTTGCAGGGAAGAAGCACCGCCACCCCGAGAAAGGGGTGGGGTCGTTATAATTATGTTAATCTGCTTGCAGGTGCTGCGGAGCCAAGCGGTAAATAGCGAGCTGAAACCCTTCTTGCTGAGTTGGCCCTCGAAGACCCAATTGTTTGTTTAATTGTTTTTCATGTATTGTTGGCCTGCGTACCGATGTATGCAAACCATTTTATTTGGTTAAACGCTATTGATGTAAGGCCTTAAGACTACGGGCGGAACTACCCCTGGGCACGGTAGGGTCGTGCCCGATCTGTTTTTTTATCGCTAAATTAGGTTTCATCGCCGCTCCCGATCCCGTCTATCGCTACCTGCTCCCGCTCCCGCTCCGGCTCCCGTTCCCGGTACTTCTTCTTCTTCAATCAGTTCAGATTTCACTGTGAAATCTGGAATGATTTCAGTCCAGATTTTACAGAAATCTGGGCTGATTTCAGTCCAGATTTCACTGTGAAATCTGGACTGAAATAAGTCCAGATTTCACACAGAAATCTGGACAGAAATCTGGACTGATTTCAGTCCAGATTTCTGTGAAGGGTTGATTTGGACGCACCATTATGCTAATCTTCAAGCATTTAATGTTAGGTACACACCATTGTGCTGCTGGAATCCATCGTGAAGGGTTGATTTGGAGCTCCAATCGTCTTGTGTTGCTGGAACACACAATTGGTAATTACTTTTGTTCCCCGATTTTCTGTTTTAGTTTGCTTAGGAGGGCCACCCGCCTTCAATTGGACGTGGTGTGTGTCTCCCTCGGTTCATTGCGAACCTCCGGGTCGATTGTGTCCGTCCCCGATATATTTTTTGCATTAGTAATCTGACATGCGAGTCTAGATTTAGACATGCTGTGTGAAGTCTACCCGTGGCGGTAAGTCCGGATCGGTGATGTTTGTGATGTGTATATCAATTAGTTCTAGTCGCGCTAACGGGAATGTCCCGTCAATTTTATGCAGCGTTTTAGTTAGTGTAATGGAGAAATTTTTTTCTAAACAAGGAACATGTCAAAGTTCGTTAGATTCTCAGGAGTTAGTTGCAATTGGTAAAAGAAGTCGCGTAGATGAGTTCAAAATTAAAGATCTACCTTCAGACCCGGGCTTAAGACTTCTTATTAACTCCTACGATGCAAACATTCAAGATTCTATACGAAGATATTATTTGCAAAAGGGTCCTTGTCAACGTCATCTAGAAAGTTTTCCCCAAATAGAAATCGAAAACAAAGCTCGACGCTTTAATAAGAATTGGTTTAACAAGTTTAAAGGCTGGTTAGAATACAGCAAAGAAAAAGATACAACATTTTGCTTTTACTTTTATATTTTTCTTCAAATGGGTTGTGAGCCTACTTTAATCACGAGAGGCTTTAGAAATTGGAAAAATAAATCAGTATTGGACAGACATGTCGGAAGTCACACTACTCCACACAATACTTATAGAAAAATCTGCGAGTTTTTGATGAATCAAAAATAGGGTATTCAAATTGCTTTTGCAAGACAAGATGAACAACAAAGTTTGGATTATCACGCTCGCTTATATGCTTCAATCGATTGTGTTAGATTTTTTTTACGACAAGGATTGTCCTTTCGTGGTCATGATGAGACTAAAGAGTATACCAACAGAGGAAATTTTCTTGAGCTTTTGGAGTTTCTTGCATCACATAATAATGACATCAACTCAGTTGTGTTACAAAATGCTCCTCAAAACTGTCAACTTACATCGCATAAGATTCAAAAAGAAATAGTATCGGCAATTGCAATAGAGACAACAAATAAAATTATTCAAGAAATTAGAGAAGACTGTTATAAAATTTTAGTTGATGAATCACGTGATGTATCTACAAAAGAGCAGATGTCTGTTATTTTACGATATGTTAATTCCAATGGCACAATCACATAACGTCTTCTTGGGTTTGTTCATGTAGCAGATACTTCCGCGTTATCCCTTAAAGCAGCTATAGATCATTTATTTATGAGATATGGTCTTAGTATTTCTAAATTGCGTGGGCAGGGATATGATGGTGCTAGCAATATGAAAGGAGAGTTCAGGGAGTTAAAAACTTTAATTTTGAATGAGAACAGTTACGCCTTCTATGTTCACTATTTTGCACATCAACTGCAATTGGTACTGGTAGCTGTTGCTGAAAAAATTCTGATATTGCTGAGTTTTTCACACTTATTAACATAGTAATGAATGTTGTTGGTGGCTCTTGCAAACACCGTGATTCTCTTAAAGCCTTGGAAGTTGATCGAGTTGCTACAGTAGAGCTTGGATGTGGGGACTTAGAAAGTGGACGAGGGTTGAATCAACCTTTAGAGCTCAAACGCGCTGGTGACACGAGGTGGGGGTCATATTATGACATAGCTTTAAATTTTATTCGCATGTTCTCTTCTATTGTTGATGTGCTGAAGATTATCATAGTTGATGGGGCAGATGGAAACCAAAGAGGAATGACAAGCGCACTTGTCCAAGTTATCTTGACTTTCAAATTTGCATTTGTTATTCATTTGATGAAAAATATTTTGTCAAAAACAAATGAACTATCCCAAGCATTGCAGAGGAAAGATCAAGATATTATAAATGCAATGCATTTCGTAAAATTGTCAAAACTATTATTATTGAAGATGAGAAATGATGAAGCCGAGTGAGAAATATTTATGGTCGAAGTCTCAACTTTCTGTAGAAACATGACATAGAAGTTGTTAATATGGAAGAGAAGTTTGTTCAACAAGGTAGATCAAGACGTAATGCACGTGAGATTACAAATAAACATTATTTCAGGATTGAAATTTTTAATGCAGTGCTTGATTGGATGCTAAATGAGTTAAATGATCGCTTTGATGAAGTAAGCACAGAATTACTCTTATGTGTTGCTTGTCTAGACCCAAAGGATCATTTTAGTTCTTATGATAAACAAAAATTACTTCATCTTGCTGCATTATATCCGTATGATTTTACGTCAATAAAGTTGCAGTTACTTGAAGGACAACTTGACATATATATTTTTGATATGCGATCTATATCAACAGACACATTTTCTGATGTTAATGGAATTAGTGACATTCTGAAAAAAATGGTTGAATTAAAAAAAGATAATCACTATCAATTAGTTTTTAGATTGTTGAAGTTGGCTTGCCTCTTACCAGTTGTTACAGCTACTGTTGAAAGAACGTTTTCTGTAATGATGATCATAAAGAATCGGTTGCGAAATAGAATGGAGGATGAATGGATAAATGATTGTTTGGTTGCTTACATTGAAAAAGAAGTTGTCGATACTATTACAACAGAAACTATTATTTCACATTTTCAGAGCACGTGTCAACGAAAAATATTTTGTTGAATTGTAAGTTTTTCATATCTAAACTTTTCTTTTGTAATTTTGTGTTCAATTTTTTATTGTAATATTGTGTTCAATATTTTCCTTACAAAAATATCTTTGAAAAAAAAAATATTCGGGGGCACTACCCTCGAACCCCCGCTCATGGTGCGGTGTCACTACAAGAAAAACTTTAAATAGCAAGGGGATAAATCCCTAGCTAATTACTTAAATTCCTTGCTAATTTTATTTAGCAAGGAATTTAGAAAAAAAAATTGTAGGTAATATGTTCCTACCTAATTTTAGTAAGGAAATTATTCCTTCCTGTTTTGCAAGGATTTTAAGGAAGGAAATTATTCCTTCCTAAATTAGTAAGAGAATCTATTTTTATTGCTAATATTTAAACATTTGTAAATAATTTTGTATAAAAATAATAATATTTATATAACCAAAATGTTGCATCATTTTTGGCACTGCTGGGATTCGAACCCATGAAGTCATATACATTAAGACTCTCTTAACCAATACTCATAACATATCAATCTGTTTGAAAGTGGAGATATTTTATATATATATATAAATATATAGCATATATATAACTTTATAATGTATATCCTTATATATATATATATATATATATATATATATATATATATATATATATATATATAAATATATGTCCTTATATATATAAATAAATATATAAATATATATATCCGTATATATATAAATATATATATCCGTATAATATTTATATATTCTTATATAATATATATTTTTGTATAATATATATATTCTTATATAATATATATTTTTGCATAATATATATATTTCCTTATATTATATATTCTCATATAATATATATTAGCTTATATAATATATTTTCTTATATAATTATAATCTATACTAATTTATAAATATAAATATATATATATATATATATTTAAAATATTTACTAAATTATATACTATATTATTAATTATTTAGTTGAATTTAAAATATTAATGCTCATTTATAAATATATATAAACAATAATTATATTTTACAAGAAGGAATAAAAATGAAAAAAATATTTTCTTTTGAAAGTGAGAAGAAATTTTTTGAAAGGAATTGTTTTTTCTCTACATAAATATTTAGCAATAAAAAAAATCATTTCTATTTTGCAACTAAATATTTGCAAAAAAATATTTCGTTTCTATTTTACCAACAAATATTCAGCAACAAAAAAATTTGTTGCTATCTTTGTAACAAAAAAAATTCGTTCCTATTTTTGTAGGTAATGAAAAAGTTAATTTACCTATCTAAATTTGATGCTAAATAGCAAAGAAATATATGGTCTTCCTAATTTTCCTTGCTAAATGCTATTTTTCTTGTAGTGTGCCCCCCGAACCCCCCAAATTGACAGTACTTAGATTGTGTCCGTGCAACTTCAAAATCCTAGTTCTGCCACTGCTTAAGACCAAATATGTTGATATTGTTATTTCATTCCTATTGTCATGGTTAGTGGACATTCGCTTTTTGGCGTGGTTTTTATATAACTCTTTTTTATTCTTCTGCTAGAATGCAACTTTGTGTTGGAAATGTAGCTCCGTCATCGCGAGCTTCGTCTCAAAATATCATGGGTTTATGGTCTCATTTAGTAACTCTTCTGATGGGATTCTCCCTCATTTTATAAGGAAAAAGGAGCCCCCCCATGATCTCCATGAGGGAAAATCATGGGTGGGCCCCACCCCCCATGATCTCTCATGGAGATGATGGGCGCGGGACCCACTCCCCCGCTTCATGGAAGGAAATCGCCTAGGGGGCGGGACCCACTCCCCCGCTTCATGGAAGAAAACCGCTTGGCCGCCTGGCCGCCTAACCAGACCGCCGGCTGGCCGCCTCCCAAGGCCGTCGCCTCGCCCGCCTAGCCGGCCTAGCCGCCGCCGCCTAGCCGCCACCGCCTAGCCGCCACCGCCTAGCCGGCCTAACCGCCTGGCCGCCCGGCCAGATCGCCGCCTGGCCGCCTCGCCAGGCCACCGCCTAGCCAGCCTAGCCGCCGCCGCCTAGCCGCCGCCTAGCCGCCACCGCCTAGCCGGCCTAATCGCCTGGCCGCCCGGCCAGATCGCCGCCTGCCGCCTCGCCAGGCCACCGCCTAGCCGGCCTAGCCGCCGCCGCCTAGCCGCCACCGCCTAGCCGGCCTAACCGCCTAGCCGCCCGGCCAGAACGCCGTCTGGCCGCCTCGCCAGGCCATCACCTAGCCGGCCTAGCCGCCGCCGCCCTAACCGCCTAGTCGCCGTCCGATCAAGGGGAACCACCCACTAACCCACTACGTTAGTGGCGGGGCCCACCATGATCTCCCCTTGGAGCCTATAAAAGGACCCCAGGGGCTCTTCATTTCTCATCTTTTCCTCCTACGATTCTTCTCCCTCTTCCTCAGGTGAGAGCTCTCCCGCCTCCTCTACCGTGTCGGCCACCTCTTGCCGCCAGCCGTCAGCGGCCACCAGCGGACACCAGCGACCTCCAGCGGCCATCAGCACCCGCCATCGGCTATTGGCACCCCACCAACACGTAGTTGGGAAGGAGGCGCCCAAAGTCAGAGGAAGTCGAGCGAAGAAGACAGTCGAAGCCCGCAAGCGCGCCGCACCCGGGCGCGCGTGCCGGAAGCATCCCGCGCATTCCATTGTTTAAGTCACTTTGGCGGAGCAGTCTGTTGCCCGCCGGCAGTTATAGTCATCCTCTCACCCCGCAAGTTGTAACGGGAGCGGCCTGTCGCCCCGATTCACTCAACATACTGTAATCACCCTGATCTAGTGGATTTTGACTGGCAGCGAACCGGTCACGTGGTTTTTCACCCGGTTGAAGGGTTTTCCACGTTAAAACTCCTTGTGTACATTTCCCCTCCTCAACTGATTGTGTGTGCGCTCGACCGCTCCGTGAGCTAAGGCGGTCCAAGTTAGTACGGATAGACCGGAGCGCCGAGTTTGGCCGCAACAGTTTGGCGTCGTCTGTGGGAATCATTCCCAAACTCCTTCGCAGAGCAAGTTCATCATCCCTATTACCGCGATGGCAAAGAGAAGTTGTAACGCCCCCGGTTTTTCTGCATTTTGGTTTGATCATTGTTTGGCGTTACGATGACGCGTTGTCGGCGTTTGCCATTGTTAGAGCATGGTCATAGCTCTTTAGGTTCCTTTAGTGGTCCATTAGGAGCCTGTTTGCAAGATTCCCCAGCTAGCCGGAGTCTGTTTTGGTGACTCGGTTGGGCCTCTTAGGGAATGCTTGTATTTTGGCTTCGGGTAGTTTTAGCCCGAGTTTTGATCGTCGGATGTTGTTTTCGACTCCGCCGTTGTGTTTGTAGCCGTGGTGTTTAACTACGGTGCGAGTTTTGTCGAAATCCGAGATCATTTATTTTTTCACGTCGTTTCGACGTGCGTTTGGTTAGCCGGTAGTGGCTACCCGTTGGTTATGTTTAGCCTTTGTTTTCTTTTGGTGAATATTTATATAGATATATGTATATATATATACATTACTATTTAAGTGCATAGTAGTAGCTGGGGGCTCGGGTAGCAGCTTCAGTTAGCTTTTCCTTAGCTTAGTGGTTGTAATATGAATGCATATATATATACTATATAAATATATATATATAAATTAAAGCAATAGTGGCTGCTATATAATGTACTTAAGTGCTGGTTGAGTGAGGCAGGGCTCGGGTTTTGCTGTTGAGGATAAGCATAGACTTGGTTAGTGGCTGATTATACTATTATAGCTTAAGCTTAGTGGCCGAATAGTTTAATGTGATTTAAACTTAGTGGGGCTAAAAAGTATTATTTTATTAGCTAAAGTAAGTTAGTGGGAGAATTTAGATAAGCTCCAGCTGTGCTCCTCCTCCCCATTTCCCGAGCACGGCAAGCTTCCAGCGGAAGTAACGGAAGGAGCCGGCGGTGGACCTGCTGCCTTGACCGGTGGTTTCCGGCGATCTAAAGCTCGGTTTGCCCAGGGAATTCCAGTTTTGAGCTGCTCTCGCCGAGAGCTAGCTTCCTAGGTATGTATCTCTTGCTTTTAGGCCGTCAATAGGAGCTAGAGTTTTGGTCCTCTTCCCCTTCCTCTTCTCTAAAAGCTCCAGATTTCGGTTCTCTCCAGGTAGCCTTGCTGCCGGTGCCAAGCCCGTGGAGTGAAGGCTGCTGCTAGACCTTGGTGCTAAGGCAAGTGGCTCCCTTGGCCCTTGCCGATTTCGTTCCCAATATTTTAGTTAATGCTGCTCTTTTTTTTTCTAGCCTAAAGCTCCATGTTTGTTTTTTTCTTTTTCGATTGTAAAGCTTGTCTTAGGTGATGCCAAGGATCCCGGTTAGTAGCTTAATTAGCAGCTTGCTTGAGTTTTAGCCTAGGGTTAATGGTGTCTTAAGGCTAAGGTTAGGACTGCTAGGTCGGGTAAGGAGGAGCAGCATGAGCCTTGGAATTAATTTTCCAAGGCTCTGCTTGCTGGCTTTGAGTAGAGTTTGGGCTTAGTTGGGTTGTAGTCTAATTTATTAGACTGTGGTCGGGTAGGGGAGATAGGAGTGAGAGTTGGAATTAAATCCCAGCTCTCGAGTTGTGGAAAGCTTAGTGATAAGCTAGTTTGGAGCTGCTGTGGTCAATCTTGCCAAAGCAGGCTTGGCGTTGAGTGAGGTAGACTCACTCAACGCCATGGCCAGGGCTTGAGGTTAAGTCTCTGGCATTGAGCAAGGTAGACTCACTCAGCCTCGCCGTTTCTTTTTAGGCTAATGTTATAGCCTTGGGATGTGAGCTTCTTTAGGGCTGTTAGAAAAGTTTTACCTTTCTAAAGGGGATGTTGGGGGTATTCGGCTAGTTTGTGCATGCCGACTCGTGGGCTATGACCAGAGGGGGGTGTGGTTGTTTGGACTCTGAGGGGTGAATTGTGTGTGCTAAGCTGTGGCCACCACCAAGTTTGGACACTGTGGCCAACTTGTTGGGTGTGTGGACCCTAAAGCTGCCACCGGTTGTGTTTTCACCCTTGAGTATTTTTGGGGTCCGGTTGTTGGTGTTGGACACTGTGGCCACCCACTCCAGTCCCCCTTATTTTTACACCCCGGTCATTTGCTCACAATCTTAGGATTGTTAGTTTCCTATTGTCTACTTTTGGTTTTTCCCTGCTTTTATGCTGATGCATTTCTTCTGCAGGTTGATTCTTTCCAGAGCAGGTAGATTTGTGCTCACACTTACTGTGTTTTGCCTTTATTGTTCTTTAAGAAATGCTTCTTTCTTTTCCTGCTTTATAGTTTAGTACTTGTTTGCCGGATTGGAAAACTCTTCTTTATTCAAGTAATCTGACACACCTTTCTTTTGTTTATTTTCCTTACTGAGGCATTTCTTCTCTTAAATGTCTCAGGTCCAGGTTGTAGCCGATTGAGCGGCTGATTTCCTTTTAGTGGGACTTGCTGGTAGCCTCCAGGGTAGCAGAGTTGCAGATCACTCCCTTGTGAGGTAGTCATTTCTTTTTCTGTATGGACATGCACACTCACCGGTGGGTTCGTGTCGGGTTGTCGACGCCCACTGGTGGCTTACTTGTTTTGCTAAATATGAATTTAGACTATTGTTTTTGCCCTCTTGAGGTTGTTTACTTACTTCTGGGAAGGATTTATGCTAGGTTGCATGTTAGGTATTTTAAAACCCTAAACTATTATATGTACTCATGCATAACATGTTTTTTTCAATTAAAACACTATTTTCTTAACGCATAAAACATCTTTTAATAAATATATTACTCACCGTAGGCGTCGTGCATTTTATAAGTGGTCTCTGGTGGACCCTTATGCTCATTTAGGGTGTCAAACTAACTGAACCAAAGTATTTTCCGCTGTAGTGTATATATATTTTCTTAGCGTGGGCTAGCTGATCCACTGTGCCGAGGGATACGGCCTTCTAACAAACTGGTTTTCTATTAAGTTAAAACTTGTGATCTATGATTTTGGTGTGTCGCCTGAGCGTCGGCAGTTATCCCCTGCTCGACGTGGCATCACAACGCGTATTTTTCCTTACTCTGATGCTTCTTAACCTCGGGGAAAATGCGGGTCGTGACAGTTGGTATCAGAGGGAGGTTGTCTTGACAATTGGTCGGGCAACCTGTCCTTTGATTGCATTAGATGTTTAGCTTCATAAGCATACACTCACCGATATATCATCAGCACGTCTTGGCCGAAGCACGAACACTACACTCATAAGCATAAAGAAGTATACGGGGCATATTATGTAGTATGAGATGCATAATATGTGTTCGTATATGAATCCACCATAGGAGGCAACATGTGAGGGTTATGTAGTATGGGATGCATAACCTCACCACATGAATGCGGCTAGCACGTTTTTTCTTTTTCGTTGCATGGGAATGTTATGTAGTATGGGATGCATAATATTTTCATGTGTACGCCGCCCATGACATGCATTAAGGTTTTTTTTAGAATGCATAGCACGGCATGCATAGCATAACATTTCATAAACACAACGTGTCAGGCTAAAGATTTGCATGATAACATATGTACACACATGGTTTTGAGTCAAAACGGATATAAAAAGCATGCATTCATGATTTAGACACATGAGTTAGTGTGATGGTAGTGAGTCATCTTAGGGTAAGCATGACCTCATCATTCTAAACCAAATCCCAGAGCAAGATTTGCAGTTACAATTCATATTTAAGTATGCTTGTCTGTACCGGGTAGGCTTGTTTTAGTAGTCGGGATGGGTTTTTAACTAGGGTTGGTGCGATTATAGGATGGTGAAGCATCCTACGACGCGATCGACTCCCCAATCTGTGGGTGAGTCTTCGGGATCCCAGAGCGAGGCCCTGATCGAGAGCTTGCGGCTAAGTAATGAAGCCTTGGCAAGACAGATGGTGGATATGCAGAGCCAGATCCAGTCGTTGGTAGCAGTAGTGGCAGGGCAGGCTCAGAGAGCTCAGGACCCCGTTAGGGGTGTGACTGTTCCTCCTCCTCCTGCTCCTCTTGTGCCTCCAGTTGTAGTACCCCCAGAGATGGCCTTCATATCTCAATTTCAGCGACTTGGACCACCTACCTATGATGGAAAAGTGGATTTCATGGTTTTGGATGATTGGCTGATAGCAATTGAGGAGATGTTCTCTTATTCTGGAGTCACTGACGATCAGAGGGTGATGATCGCTGCTTATTAGCTCAAGGGTCTAGCAAAGACTTGGTGGTTGCGAGAAAAGGAAAGCTTGAAGGAAGGATGTTCTTGGGAGACCTTTAAGGAAATGCTACTGAGGAAGTTTCTGCCCTCGGTCGAGCGGGACCGGTTAATGAATGACTTCCTGCATTTGAAGCAAAGGAAACTCACGGTTAGTGAGTATGAGATTGAGTTTAGCAAACTGAGTCGGTTTGCTCCTGGACTTGTGAGTGTTGAAGCAGACCGGGTTAAGCGGTTTCTGGGTGGGTTAAGAAGCGACGTTCAGCAGTTAGCAAATGCCTACGGAGCAGTCAGTTATGCCGGAGCGGTGGAAGCTGCTTTAAAAGTTGAGGCCATTGAGAATGCTAAGAACAGAGGCCTGCAGGTGAGGCAAGACAAGCGGAAGTCTGTTGGGGGGGAAGGCTCCCAGGAACCTGATGCAGTTACAAGGAAGAAGACCAAGGGGACGTGTAGCTTCTGCGGCCGGCCAGGCCACCCCCTGAAGAAGTGCTTCAAGAGATTGGCAGCGTAGAAGAAAGAGCAAGTCCATGCTATCCAGGGTGCTCCCAGAGGGGATGTGATGTGTTCCTTGTGCGGAAGGAAGGGGCATGATTTGGCCCGTTGTTGGTCGAAAGATAAAGCTTGCTTTCAGTGTGGGCAAAAGGGCCATCTCAAGTCGAGGTGCCCTCAGGCGCAGCCCGTTCTTCCAGTGGTTCCTTTACAGGCGTTGCCGCCACCCCCGCGGGCGGATAAAGGCAAAGGGAAGCTTAATGTTATCTCTTCAGAGGAAGCGTTGACCTCGACCCAGGTCATTTCAGGTTAGTTTTCTTCCTAACTTGATTTTTTGGCCTCTTGTGTAGTTTAGCTTTTGTTTTCCCCTTAGTTGTGTGGATTGCTATATAGGGAGATTTAAGGTAAAGAACCGTTGGGCGCGCGTTCTTTTCGACTCTGGCGCCACGCACTCTTTTGTTGCTAGGGATTTTGTGGAGCGATTCCATTTGAGCCTAGATCGTGTTGGCGGAGCTTTCAGCGTCAAGTTTCCTTTGGGTGACTCTGTGGTTTCAGACTTGGGTATTCAGGGCTGCCCAATCTTGTTGGGAGACTTTCTAGCCAGGGCAGATCTGATAGTGATTGATCTAGAGGACTTTGATGTCATCCTAGGCATGGATTGGTTGTCCAGATATGATGCGGTTATCCAGTGTAAGGGTAAGCGCTTGGATTTCATGAAGGACGACGGTCAGCCCGGGAGCGTTTATGCCGACCCTCTCCAGGAGCCTCCGATTGTTTCTGCGGTACGTGCTTGCAATTTGCTTGTTCCGAGCTGTTTTGCCTGTTTGGTCTCTCTAGTAGGGGCAGATGTTCGTGTGCCGCAGTTGGAAGAGATTCCCGTTGTTTGTGAGTTCCCTGATGTTTTTCCCGCTGATCTTCCCGGGCTTCCACCCGATAGAGACGTGGAGTTCGTTATAGATTTGGAGCCGGGTACGCGTCCTATTGCTAAGGCGCCGTACCGCATGGCCCCGCGAGAGCTGGAGGAGTTGCGGACCCAGCTAGATGAGATGTTGGCAAAGGGTTTTATCAGACCGAGTTCGTCGCCCTGGGGTGCGCCTGTTCTATTCGTAAAGAAGAAGGATGGGTCGATGAGGCTATGCATCGACTATAGAGAGCTGAACAAGGTTACAATTAAGAACAGGTACCCATTACCTCGGATTGATGATTTGTTTGACCAGCTGAGTGGTAGTGCTGTGTTTTCAAAGATAGACCTTCGTTCGGGCTATCATCAGTTGAGGATTCGGGAGTCTGATATTCCGCGGACGGCGTTCCGCTCTCGTCATGGACACTTTGAGTTTTTAGTCATGTCTTTTGGTTTGACTAATGCACCTTCGGCTTTCATGGATTTGATGAACCGCGTGTTCAAGGAGTACTTAGACAAGTTTGTGATTGTCTTCATTGATGATGTTTTGGTGTACTCCCGGAGTGCAGAAGAGCATGATCGGCATTTGCGTCTAGTTTTGGCGACTCTGAGAGATCATAAGCTTTATGCCAAGCTGAGCAAATGTGAGTTTTGGCTGCCTCAAGTATCTTTCCTAGGCCATGTGGTGAAAAAAGAGGGGATCTCAGTAGACCCAGGAAAGATCGTTGCAGTTATGGAGTGGGCGAGACCTGTTACTCCTTGTGAGATCAGAAGCTTCTTGGGTTTGGCAGGTTATTACAGAAGGTTTGTGAAAGGATTCGCGACTCTGTCTGCACCGTTGACCCGGTTGACACAAAAGAATGTAGCCTTTGTTTGGGATGGCAAGTGTGAGGAAGCTTTTGAGGAGCTAAAGAAGAGGCTATGTTCAGCCCCTATTTTATCTTTGCCTACTGAAGGTGTCGGGTATGAGGTATATGTGGATGCTTCCCATATTGGACTGGGATGCGTGCTGATGCAGGATGGAAAGGTGATTGCGTATGGGTCGAGACAGCTAAAGACTCATGAGAGGATTTACCCTACGCACGACCTGGAGTTTGCTGCTGTGATCTATGCTCTGAAGTTGTGGAGGCATTTGCTATATGGTGTGCAATGCAGAATTTTTACTGATCACAAGAGCTTGAAGTATGTCTTCACACAGAAGGAGTTGAACCTGCGTCAACGGCGATGGTTAGAGTACGTGGCCGACTATGATGTTGAGATTCAGTATCATCCGGGGAAGGCCAACGTGGTGGCCGATGCCTTGAGTCGGAAAACAGGAAAGATCTTTGGTCTCACAGCTGAATCTTTGGTAGAGGAGTTTCTGTTGATGGACATTTCCGTGGGTAGCTGTGATGGGCAGAGTAGTCTGGCAGTGGCAGAGCCTTCATGGATCGCGCTCATGAGATTACATCAGAAAGATGATCCGGACCTTCTGCGGTTGTATGTTCGAGCTGAGAAAGGCGAGCTGCCAGATTTTTCTATAGATGATTTGGGTACCTTGAGATATCGAGGCAGATTTTGCATTCCCAATGTTGGCAATATCAGGGCTATAGTGTGCAAGGAAGCCCATGGTTCTAGCGTTGCCTACCACCCAGGATCCACTAAGATGTACCGCGACTTAAAACAGATTGTCTGGTGGTATGGGATGAAGAGAGACATAGCCAAATTTGTTTCTGAATGCAACACTTGCAAGCAAGTAAAGGCTGATCATGGCAGACCAGGTGGCAAGCTGACTCCCTTGGAGATTCCTACTTGGAAGTGGGAAAGCATCTCGATGGATTTCATTACAGGCTTACCAAGGTCTCCGAGGGGGCATGATTCAGTATGGGTGATCGTGGACCGACTAACGAAGTGTGCCCACTTCGTGCCGTTCAAGATTGATTACCCGATGAGAAAGATAGCTGAGCTGTATATGGAAGAGGTTATCAGATTGTATGGCGTCCCCGTGAGCATCATTTCAGATCGAGACTCCAGGTTCACGTCTCGTTTTTGGAAGAGTCTTCAGCAAGGATTGGGGACAGATTTGAGGTATTCCACTGCTTACCACCCGCAGACTAATGGCCAAACAGAGCGAGTAAATCAGATTGTAGAAGATATGATTCGATGCTATATTCTGGAGCATGGTGGGGCGTGGGACGAGCGTTTGCGGCTTATGGAGTTTGCTTATAACAATAGTTATCAGGAAAGCTTGCAAATGGCTCCGTTTGAGGCTTTGTATGGGAGGCGCTGCAGGACTCCCTTGTTTTGGGCTGAGGTTGGCGAGAGACCATTGTTGGGTCCAGAGGCTCTCGAGGAGATGGAAATTTCAGTGAAGCTTATTCGGGAAAAGCTTCGAATAGCCCAAGAGAGATATGAAAAGAACGCCAATCGGCGTAGATCAGATTTGGAATTTGCTGTGGGGGACCAGGTGTTCTTAAAAGTTTCTCCGATGACTGGGGTCAAGAGATTTGGAAAAGACCGAAAGTTGGACCCAAGATATGTGGGCCCATTCAGGGTCGTTGAGCAGATTGGTGTGGCAGCATATAGGCTGGAGTTGCCCGCAAATTTTCCTGGCGTGCATGATGTTTTTCACGTCAGTCAGCTGCGGAAGTGTGTGCATAGTGACAGGCAGGTTTTGGATTTTGTGCCTCCGTTAGACCCGAACCTTTCTTATGTGGAGGTGCCTGTCCGTATTTTGGATGCTCGGGATCGCGTGTTGCGGAAGAAGACGATTCCTATGGTGAAAGTATTGTGGAAGAACCATGATGTTGAAAGCGCGACTTGGGAGCTGGAGTCAGCTATGAGGGAGTCTTACCCTCACCTTTTCCCCTGACTTGTGCCTGGTATGTTTGCACTCTCTCTTTTATGGCTTTTGATTAGCTTGTTCTTTTTCCCTTTTTGTTAAAATGGTTGTGTGTAAAGTTTCGGGGCGAAACTTTCTTTTAGGGGGAGTGACTGTAACGCCCCCGGTTTTTCTGCATTTTGGTTTGATCATTGCTTGGCATTACGATGACGCGTTGTCGGCGTTTGCCATTGTTAGAGCATGGTCATAGCTCTTTAGGTTCCTTTAGTGGTCCATTAGGAGCCTGTTTACAAGATTCTCTAGCTAGCCGGAGTCTGTTTTGGTGACTCGGTTGGGCCTCTTAGGGAATGCTTGTATTTTGGCTTCGGGTAGTTTTAGCCCGAGTTTTGATCGTCGGATGTTGTTTTCGACTCCGCCGTTGTGTTTGTAGCCGTGGTGTTTAACTACGGTGCGAGTTTTGTCGAAATCCGAGATCATTTGTTTTTTCGCGTCGTTTCGACGTGTGTTTGGTTAGCCGGTAGTGGCTACCCGTTGGTTATGTTTAGCCTTTGTTTTCTTTTGGTGAATATTTATATAGATATATGTATATATATATATACATTACTATTTAAGTGCATAGTAGTAGCTGGGGGCTCGGGTAGCAGCTTCAGTTAGCTTTTCCTTAGCTTAGTGGCTGTAATATGAATGCATATATATATACTATATAAATATATATATATAAATTAAAGCAATAGTGGCTGCTATATAATATACTTAAGTGCTGGTTGAGTGAGGCAGGGCTCGGGTTTTGCTGTTGAGGATAAGCATAGACTTGGTTAGTGGCTGATTATACTATTATAGCTTAAGCTTAGTGGCCGAATAGTTTAATGTGATTTAAACTTAGTGGGGCTAAAAAGTATTATTTTATTAGCTAAAGTAAGTTAGTGGGAGAATTTAGATAAGCTCCAGCTGTGCTCCTCCTCCCCATTTCCCGAGCACGGCAAGCTTCCAGCGGAAGTAACGGAAGGAGCCGGCGGTGGACCTGCTGCCTTGACCGGTGGTTTCCGGCGATCTAAAGCTCGGTTTGCCCAGGGAATTCCAGTTTTGAGCTGCTCTCGCCGAGAGCTAGCTTCCTAGGTATGTATCTCTTGCTTTTAGGCCGTCAATAGGAGCTAGGGTTTTGGTCCTCTTCCCCTTCCTCTTCTCTAAAAGCTCCAGATTTCGGTTCTCTCCAGGTAGCCTTGCTGCCGGTGCCAAGCCCGTGGAGTGAAGGCTGCTACTAGACCTTGGTGCTAAGGCAAGTGGCTCCCTTGGCCCTTGCCGATTTCGTTCCCAATATTTTAGTTAGTGCTGCTCTTTTTTTTTCTAGCCTAAAGCTCCATGTTTGTTTTTTTCTTTTTCGATTGTAAAGCTTGTCTTAGGTGATGCCAAGGATCCCGGTTAGTAGCTTAATTAGCAGCTTGCTTGAGTTTTAGCCTAGGGTTAATGGTGTCTTAAGGCTAAGGTTAGGACTGCTAGGTCGGGTAAGGAGGAGCAGCATGAGCCTTGGAATTAATTTTCCAAGGCTCTGCTTGCTGGCTTTGAGTAGAGTTTGGGCTTAGTTGGGCTGTAGTCTAATTTATTAGACTGTGGTCGGGTAGGGGAGATAGGAGTGAGAGCTGGAATTAAATCCCAGCTCTCGGGTTGTGGAAAGCTTAGTGGTAAGCTAGTTTGGAGCTGCTGTGGTCAATCTTGCCAAAGCAGGCTTGGCGTTGAGTGAGGTAGACTCACTCAACGCCATGGCCAGGGCTTGAGGTTAAGTCTCTGGCATTGAGCAAGGTAGACTCACTCAGCCTCGCCGTTTCTTTTTAGGCTAATGTTATAGCCTTGGGATGTGAGCTTCTTTAGGGCTGTTAGAAAAGTTTTACCTTCCTAAGGGGGATGTTGGGGGTGTTCGGCTAGTTTGTGCATGCCGACTCGTGGGCTATGACCAGAGGGGGGTGTGGTTGTTTGGACTCTGAGGGGTGAATTGTGTGTGCTAAGCTGTGGCCACCACCAAGTTTGGACACTGTGGCCAACTTGTTGGGTGTGTGGACCTTGAAGCTGCCACCGGTTGTGTTTTCACCCTTGAGTATTTTTGGGGTCCGGTTGTTGGTGTTGGACACTGTGGCCACCCACTCCAGTCCCCCTTATTTTTACACCCCGGTCATTTGCTCACAATCTTAGGACTGTTAGTTTCCTATTGTCTACTTTTGGTTTGTCCCTACTTTTATGCTGATGCATTTCTTCTGCAGGTTGATTCTTTCCAGAGCAGGTAGATTTATGCTCACACTTACTGTGTTTTGACTTTATTGTTCTTTAAGAAATGCTTCTTTCTTTTCCTGCTTTATAGTTTAGTACTTGTTTGCCGGATTGGAAAACTCTTCTTTACTCAAGTAATCTGGCACACCTTTCTTTTGTTTATTTTCCTTGTTGAGGCATTTCTTCTCTTAAATGTCTCAGGTCCAGGTTGTAGCCGATTGAGCGGCTGATTTCCTTTTAGTGGGACTTGCTGGTAGCCTCCAGGGTAGCAGAGTTGCAGATCACTCCCTTGTGAGGTAGTCATTTCTTTTTCTGTATGGACATGCACACTCACCGGTGGGTTCGTGTCGGGTTGTCGACGCCCACTGGTGGCTTACTTGTTTTGCTAAATATGAATTTAGACTGCTGTTTTTGCCCTCTTGAGGTTGTTTACTTGCTTCTGGGAAGGATTTATGCTAGGTTGCATGTTAGGTATTTTAAAACCCTAAACTATTATATGTACTCATGCATAACATGTTTTTTTCAATTAAAACACTATTTTCTTAACGCGTAAAACATCTTTTAATAAATATATTACTCACCGTAGGCGTCGTGCATTTTATAAGTGGTCTCTGGTGGACCCTTATGCTCATTTAGGGTGTCAAACTAACTGAACCAAAGTATTTTCCGTTGTAGTGTATATATATTTTCTTAGCGTGGGCTAGCTGATCCACTGTGCCGAGGGATACGGCCTTCAAACAAACTGGTTTTCTATTAAGTTAAAACTTGTGATCTATGATTTTGGTGTGTCGCCTGAGCGTCGGCAGTTATCCCCTGCTCGACGTGGCATCACAACGCGTATTTTTCCTTACTCTGATGCTTCTTAACCTCGGGGAACATGCGGGTCGTGACAGAAGTGCCCGCACTGCTGAAGGATCCGCACTTGGCGGACACGCTGAGCCTACACAATCACATCCTCTAGAGGACCTACCACTACCCGCGGAAGCCGCATTAACTCCTGCGGCTGCCTTGGAAGGACATATCCACCGGATGGAAGAACTACAAACCAAAATACTCACCTGGCTCCGAAACTTGGGAGCACCAGCCATTTCCCCGTCACGGCCAAATCAGGACTCGACGCCAGAATCTCCGCTAAGAAAAAGGCAAACTATCACAGAACAAGAAGAGTGACGTCAAGATGTACCTCGTCGAAGTGATCCTTCAAGGACTGGGGGGCAACATCAACCTCAAAGATACTCCCCTCCGAACACCAACCATGCCGATGCAACCCGCGCAGTGCAAAATGAGCCGACGTTCCACCGCCTAAAGACTCCTCAGCCATTCGAACAAGTTGCTTTACTGCCGTCAGAAGGACTCCCTGCCTCTACCAGACCTTGCCTACATAGGGAATACGACATAGAGAAGGAATTCTCAAGCACAAGTAGCTCCCCCGTGCCCGCAACATCACTCTAAGAGATGTACGATCACTACCTCGCACGTCCTCGTTATGAAGAAAGCGCTAGAAACACAATAGGTCCCGGCACCTCTGCCACAAAGCAAGGACTAGATGAAGATCTATCCAACAATAACTCACCCAGCTCCTGGGCAACCATCGGTGCAGAAATCCGTAGTTTCAGCGGAACAGGCAACCCACTGACACACCTGGAATATTTCGAAGCCATCATGAACGCTCGCAACGCCTCAGATCAACTCATGATCCGAGCATTTCCAACAACACTAAAAGGAGAAGCTCAGACCTGGCTTCAATCCCTACAAAGTGAAGATACTGACAGCTACATCGAACTCGCCGCCCTCTTCATCAAAAGGTTCATGGCGGTCAAAAAACCCTCACCAGAAAATTCGAGACCAAGTGGAAGACAAAAAAGGAAGAAAGAAGATGAACCCATTCACACGATGCAAAAAGAACGATGCCAGAATCGGTGTCGCCGCGATAACCGTCAACGTGATCCTCCAAGGAATGGGAGGCAACATCCGCTCCAGGAATATATCTCTCTGAATACCACCCGCACTAATGTGATGCATGCAATTCAGAATGATCCGTCATTTCAACGACCAAGAGCGCCGCGGCCAAACCCCAAGGCAGACCAGACAAGATACTGCGAATATCATCGGGGTCATGTCCACAGCACCAACGAATGCAATGGACTGAAGGAGGAAATTCAACGACTAGCCAGCTTAGGAGCAGTTGATCAATTCTTATCAAGAAGAAGACCACCTAACAACCAGAGCATAAGATGCACGACATTCAAAATCGGCGAACCACCTACCGAACTGAATCAAGTTCTAGTTGACGATGAGGTCACCACCAATATACTATTTCTATCAACTCTGCTTCAGCTCAAGCTCACCGCCAGATACCTCAAACTAACGTCTGCAAGCGCTCATGTTCTCGGGGATCACCCAGTACCAATCATTGGCACCATCACTCTCCCAGTTACCCTCAAAGACGCACACCGATAGACATCCTATGACGTACAATTCGTCGTCATCCAAGCTGATTCTGACTACACAGCAATACTCCAACAGTCGTTCTGGGATGTCTTCCAATCCTGCTCACGCCACCTCTATCCTTAAGTCGTTTCATTTATTCGATTATTGTGTTTACCAAACATTATAAAAACCGTCAGCCTGGGCTAGTAAGAACTGTCCAAATGGCATACATCTTGCTTTGAACTATTTAAACCGCAGGATCAACCCCGGACATATTACCACCGTTCTTGAATTACTTCATTCGTACATTTTATGTCATATTGTTAATGTTACCACCGTTCTCCTCACCTACCTTGATATACAAGAATCAAGAAAATGGCTTCCCCACTTGGAGATCATGCAATCAAATAAATGTATAGCGCTAATCAGAACAACACCGTAGGGGCCTGCCCCCCTCACGAAGAAGCCGCGAGCATCCCTCGTGCAACTAAAGCTGTGGACCAGTTCCACGCAACACCGTGGGGGCCTGCCCCCCTCACGAAGAAGCCGCGAGCATCCCTCGTGCAAACTAAGCCGCAAGCCAGCCTTGCGCGTAAAGCCGTGGACTAGTTCCACGCAACGCTGTGGGGGCCTGCCCCCCTCACGAAGAAGCCGCGAGCATCCCTCGTGCAACTAAAGCCGTGGACCAGTTCCACGCAATGCTGTGGGGGCCTGCCCCCCTCACGAAGAAGCCGCGAGCATCCCTCGTGCAACCAAAGCCGTGGACCCGTTCCACGCAACGCCGTGGGGGCCTGCCCCCCTCACGAAGAAGCCGCGAGCATCCCTCGTGCAACTAAAGTCGTGGACCAGTTCCACGCAATGCCGTGGGGGCCTGCCCCCCTCACGAAGAAGCCACGAGCATCCCTCATGCAACTAAAGCCGTGGACCAGTTCCACGCAACACCGTGGGGGCCTGCCCCCCTCACGAAGAAGCCGCGAGCATCCCTCGTGCAAACTAAGCCGTAGGCCAGGCCTGTGCACAAAGCCGTGGACCAGTTCCACGCAACAAAGCCGCAGGCCAGCCCTGCGCACAAAGCCGTGGACCAGTTCCACGCAACTAAGCCGCAGGCCAGCCCTGCGCACAAAGTCGTGGACCAGTTCCACGCAACAAAGCCGCAGGCCAGCCCTGCGCACAAAGCCGTGGACCAGTTCCACGCAACAAAGCCGCAGGCCAGCCCTGCGCACAAAGCCGTGGACCAGTTCCACGCAACAAAGCCGCAGGCCAGCCCTGCGCACAAAGCCGTGGACCAGTTCCACGCAACAAAGCCGCAGGTCAGCCCTGCGCACAAAGCCGTGGACCAGTTCCACGCAACAAAGCCGCAGGCCAGCCCTGCGCACAAAGCCGTGGACCAGTTCCACGCAACAAAGTCGCAGGCCAGCCCTGCGCACAAAGCCGTGGACCAGTTCCACGCAACAAAGCCGCAGGCCAGCCCCGCGCACAAAGCTGTGGACCAGTTCCACGCAACAAAGCCGCAGGCCAGCCCCGCGCACAAAGCCGTGGACCAGTTCCACGCAACTAAGCCGCAGGCCAGCCCTGCGCACAAAGCCATAGACCAGTTCCACGCAACCAAACCACAAGTCAGCTTTGCGCACGAAATCATGAACCCGCTACACATGGGCACCTCCGCAGGAGTCTACTCCCTCTCTATTTTTATAAAATCAAAGACGATTCAATCAAAATCTCAAACACTTGAGAGGGTGCCACCAACGTGGAAAACACATATCCGCGCAGGTCATATGGCAATGACGTATAAATAAAGCTATCATAAAAAACAATGAATTTGAGCTCTAAGCGGCAACAATCTCAAAAGCTACAACGAAAGCAAAATTATGACAAATATATGACAAAACATATAACAACAGACAAACACTACAGCTACTCTTCATCAGCATCTGAGCCGGAGCACTCATCCCCTGAAACGTCTGCAAAGCTGAAACTGGAGGTGTCGCACCCAAGACGCTTCCCTACGAAGCGAAAGGCCTTCAAGACGCCGCGGCGGAGCGCTAGCTCGCGTATATCATCCATGTGAGGCTCCACTTCCTTGGACCAAATATCATCACGAACCTCCTCCGCAGTCAGGCTACGATCCCGCATGTAGTCCAGGGACTCTAGGTACTCAGCAAGACCTGCGGCCTTCAGCTCCGATGCATGGTCATCAGAAGACAGAACCTCCACCTGCGCCTTCGCCGCCCGAAGCTGAATCTCAAGGCCTGAAATCTCCTCTCGCGCCGCTTGCAGTTGGGATCCCAAGCCAGATGTCTCCTCCTTTGCGTGCTTCAGCATCTGAGTAGTCCTCTCCACCAGAGCCCTCTCCACATCTAGGGCAGCACGAGAATCTTCTAGCTCAGACTTCAACTCTGAGCCAATGCGATGGAGCCGCGCAATATCCCGGTCATGCTCCTCCTTCAAGGAGGAAAGTGAGCTCATCGACAACCGAAGCTTCTCCTGCAAAGCGAGATATCCGTCCTTCAAGCTTACATAATGATCATTTCAGGTCACCGCAATCAGCGCCTGAGTCTTGATCTGCAAAAGAAAGACACACCATCAGCCACTTTCAAACAAAAGAAGAAAGAAAAGGAGACAGTCAACCCCTTATCGCCTCGCTCATCGCTCTCAAGGAAGAAGACATTCGAGGAGCCGCCGTGCTGACGGGCGCCGGAAGAACTGGAGAAACGGACGACCGCACCTCTAGAGCTGGGCCGTCAGAAACCACCACCACAGCATCAGAGTCACCAATAGGAGCCGTCATCGCCTTCCTCTTACGGCCACCTCCCTGAGAAGACATCGCCACCTGAGTCGTGCCCGCCGAAATACCACATCCCAACAGTCGCTTTTCCTCTACATAAATATATATATTGAAGAGACGATTGGCCAGCTCACGAGCCTCAGAGAATCCCAGCACTGGGGAGAAGTCACGCTCCCTCCCTCTCATACGACGGCAACGATCGGGAAGCGCATTCCACACCTCAGGAAGACCCCAGGAGTTCTTCACATATCCGAACAAAGTATTACCGTGGCGACGATCTTTACGGGCCTCAAACTCCAGCCAGACTTTGTTGCTGCGCACCTCAATCCGTTCGCCACCATCAAGGCGAACGTCGCACCAGTCCCGAAACTGATCCAAAGAAAGCGAGCTCCCACGCTCACGAAAGAAAGTAACCAAGCCCATAATTCGGACGACCCCAGTCGGGGCAAACTGGGAAACGGGGACTCCACAGAACTTCAAAATCTCTATCACCTCATCGCAAGGCGGAAACCGGAAGCCGGATCTAAGGGAAATGTCGCAAATCGTCATCCACCCACGAGGGGGGTTCTGAACCCGCTCCTCGGGCCGCGGGATCCTCACCATCAAGTCTGAAGGAAGCCCGTACTTCGCCCTCCAAATCTCTATGCCGTCCTCAGTCAAGGAAGAGCGCAAGCGCATCGGATCTAAAGAACGTTTCGCCACCTGCACACGACAAAGAAATAAAATCAGTTTGCAGTTACAAGACCTCAAAGTGCAAAATCCGGCCCGCACAACCCGCGCAAGCGGCCAGCCCGAGCAGCCCGCGCGGCCCGCGCGACCTGCGCACACAGCGCACGCGGCCAGTGCGCGCGGCCAGCCCGCGCGGCCAGCCCGCGCGGCCAGGGCGTGGGCTGCGCGCGCGGCCAGCACGCGCGGCCAAGGCGCGGCCGGCGCGCACGACCAGCCCGCGCGGCCAGGGCGCGGGGCCTGTGCGGCCTGCGTGCGCGTACAGCGCACGCACGGCCGGCGCACGCCGCCAGCGCGCGCAACCAGTGCCCGCCCCCGCGGCCCTTCCTCGCATGCGCCACCTCAACGCCCAGTCTCCGTCCGCTTGCGTCCTACGCCCGTACGGCGAGCCTCCGCACAACCTGTTACCTTGGAACCTCGCTCCACCGCCGTAGCCTCGGAACTCGCACCGGCACTCGCCATAAGAACAAAGAACGAAGAAAATCCCTCCTTGCGCTCTCTTCGTTCCCGGACCGAAGGGATTTGGGGGGCATTTGATGGGATTCTCCCTCATTTTATAAGGAAAAAGGAGCCCCCCATGATCTCCATGAGGGAAAATCATGGGTGGGCCCCACCCCCCATGATCTCTCATGGAGATGATGGGGGCGGGATCTACTCCCCCGCTTCATGGAAGGAAACCGCCTAGGGGGCGGGACCCACTCCCCCGCTTCATGGAAGGAAACCGCCTGGCCGCCTGGCCGCCTGACCAGACCGCCTCCCAAGGCCGTCGCCTCGCCCGCCTAGCCGGCCTAGCCGCCGCCGCCTAGCCGCCGCCTAGCCACCGCCTGGCCGCCCGACTAGATCGCCGCCTGGCCGCCTCGCCAGGCCACCGCCTAGCCGGCCTAGCCGCCGCCGCCTAGCCGCCGCCTAGCCGCCACCGCCTAGCCGGCCTAACCGCCTGGCCGCCCGACCAGATCGCCGCCTGGCCGCCTCGCCATGCCACCGCCTAGCCAGCCTAGCCGTCGCCGCCTAGCCGCCGCCTAGCCGCCGCCTAGCTGCCGCCTAGCCGCCGCCTAGCCGCCACCGCCTAGCCGGCCTAACTGCCTGGCCGCCCGGCCAGAACGCCGCCTGGCCGCCTCGCCAGGCCATCACCTAGCCGGCCTAGCCGCCGCCGCCCTAACCGCCTAGTCGCCGTCCGATCAAGGGGAAACCACCCACTAACCCACTACGTTAGTGGTGGGGCCCACCATGATCTCCCCTTGGAGCCTATAAAAGGACCCCAGGGGCTCTTCATTTCTCATCTTTTCCTCCTACGATTCTTCTCCCTCTTCCTCAGGTGAGAGCTCTCCCGCCTCCTCTACCGTGTCGGCCACCTCTCGCCGCCAGCCTCCAGCGGCCACCAGCGACCTCCAGCGACCACCATCGACCTCTAGCGGCCACCAGCGACCATCAGCACCTGCCATCGGCTATTGGCACCCCACCAACGCGCAGTTGGGAAGGAGACGCCCAAAGTCAGAGGAAGTCGAGCGAAGAAGACAGTCGAAGCCCGCAAGCGCGCCGCACCCGGGCGCGCGCGCCGGAAGCATCCCGCGCATTCCATTGTTTAAGTCACTTTGGCGGAGCAGTCTGTTGCCCGCCGGCAGTTATAGTCATCCTTTCACCCCGCAAGTTGTAACGGGAGCGGCCTGTCGCCCCGATTCACTCAACATACTGTAATCACCCTGATCTAGTGGATTTTGACTGGCAGCGAACCGGTCACGTGGTTTTTCACCCGGTTGAAGGGTTTTCCACGTTAAAACTTCTTGTGTACATTTCCCCTCCTCAACTGACTGTGTGCGCGCTCGACCGCTCCGTGAGCTAAGGCGGTCCAAGTTAGTACGGATCGACCGGAGCGCCGAGTTTGGCCGCAACATCTTTCATCTGTCCGTTTCATATGACGTGGGCCCCCCGTCGGACCTTATATTATATTATTCGTGATGGATGAAAGGTGTTACAATATAGCCCCTCAAGCGGATCATTGAAAGCGTCGACCATGAACTGACTCAAATCGGACCGAGCCGGTCCAACCCAGGCCGGTTCACCCACTTCCCACACTAGGTGTGCCCATATTTGGTTGAAGGAGGCGGTCATGGAGAAGGGTAAGAACTTGAAAATTTTAATTTAGGGGGATCATTTTGAACTGCTTGACGAAATTCGAATAAAAAAAGCGGTGGATTTGTGGAGGAAAAATTGACAAGATAGGCACCTTCATCAAAAGTTTTGGTAGAATTTTGGCAGAATTTTTTGAGATAAAAGATTTCTAGTTTTATTAGAGGGTTGCATGAGTTTTATGGCTTCGACCGCATAACTGTTTTGAGAGATAGACTCACGATGATGAGGAGGATAATTGTGGAAAGTTTTTTCGTATTCTGTAAAGTTTGATTTTTCAAGTGGGCCGTCACCACCACCGACCGCCCCTACCCTGACAAGCCTGAGCAATTCGCCCAGATTAGCCTATGAGGCAAAATGTCTTGTTTTCAAGATTCATAATCAAAGAGACACGATCTGAACGATCATATTCGCTATGTAGGCAAAATTCCCTAAAATGCCCTTTTAAAACTATAAAAGGGGGCTCAATCCTTCATTAGAAGCGGAAAAAGTTTTGAGATAAATCATGAGCTTCTTACGCAGGCGACTCCCACTGCAAACTGTACTGAGCTGCACGGAGTGAGGGTGTGGAATCTAGGAGATCCCATGAAAGACTTTGCAGTTTCTGTGGAGGTTCCCGTGACGAGTGGGGCTAGAATGAACGTCTTTTTTGCATGATGTTCATAGAAATATTTGCAAAACAAGAGACAGTCCGTCGTCCTTGATGAGAAACAAAAGGATATTTTGGTAACCTTACTTATGAATTTTGCAGAACTGGGCATGACCCCGTGATTTTTTATCTCTTCAAGAGTTTTTCACGAAAAATATATTGTTGTCAATTTTACTTGACTGCCCATTTGCGTGTTATGTTCACTCTTGAGCTAGGACAATTGAACTCTATCAATTGACGAGAGCACTAAGTGGTTGCAACAATTTGATGACGTCTGTTGGAATCAAAGTCCCAACTTTCTCGTGAATGAGACTCCCTCTACGACAATAACCATCATCGATGATGATGACAAAAGGAGCATACACCCCCTGAAACAGAGATGGGGATCCTCTCCATTTCATCAAAAATGGAGGGGATCCATTTCGCGGTCCAGATTTCTCTGGGGAGGATCAAACGGGTTTACTAATTCTCAACCTTTTATATTTTTTTTTAAAATAAAAAAACTCTGCACCCTTATATTTTTTGGAGAAAAATTGATGCAGGAACTAGACGATACGAGCCTACTACCGATTAACTCGACACACCAATCCACAAACAACCACACAACACTATTTCAAGAGTACTCCGACCAAAGAGCGATCAAAATAGGTCGGGTTGGCTCCCAAATCCGAAACGAAAAAATAAGTCCAAGAGTACTCCGACCAAAGAGCGTCAAAATGCGAGGTCGGGTTGGCTCCCAAATCCGATTAACTAAATGTAAATACAACAAGATTATTTTATGCTTGATGGCAACAAGCGGCACAAGCATGAGCGGCGAAGCCCACCGCTTCCAATTTCACACTAAGCGTGTCTCCTCCGAAACTGAATCGGAAAATAGAAGAATCACTCAAAGAGGGTGGAAGAGAGTCGTTACCCAAACTAATGCGAAGTTGGCGTAGGAAACACACGCCCACGGATCGACTGCTGTAATCACGAGCGGGGAGGAGGCGCGATCCACCGGAGTCCCGTCGGGCTATAGGTTGGAGTGATGCGGCTCGGCCAGGAGGGCGGTGGCAGCTCGGATAGGCGAGGAGGTCGTAGAACGGGCTGGAAGGCAGCAAGCCGTTGCTAGAGCAGGGGAAGCTGTTCGGGTTCGCCGGAGGCAGCAGGGCGATAATGTCGGAGTCGCACCGACGCGGGAGGGAGGATTGGCGAGTCGCACGCCGGGAGGAAAGCAGCTTCACGCTGCAGGAATCGCACAACCCTAAAGGCAGCCGCAGTTTTTTTTTGTGGGAGTTCTTCAATGCATAAAATTGAAAAGTAAGGAGTATATATACCCCTAGAGTTTACAACCCTAAAGAACATCAAGCTTGGTCTAATCTTGACCGTACAAATATTTCGAAATAAAATGCATAAAACATAAATAAATTAGCATGAAAATTTAAGAGTCCAAAAGTTTAAACGATGGCGGCGGTTGCGGGCGCAGATTGTAGCGAGACGAGTTGCGGCGAGTGTCCTCGCGACGTCGAGCCGCAAAGTCGTTGCGGCGCGCATCCTTAAGTGGAGGCGGATCATGTTCAGCACCATCATCGACCGTTGCTCCATCAATTCTCCCCCGCTCGAAATCACTCGTCACCGATGAGTGGTCCGAAAGGTAGCGGTGGAGAAGATCAGCATCCATGCGAAGTAACTCGGCCTCGGTCACCCATGAGTCGTCAGAAGTAGGGCGGTCGCGCCAGTGGACTAGAAAGCGGCGCGTGTCGCCCTCTATTGAGGAGAGGACGTCATCAGCATCAATCCTGTCAGGTAGAAGAAGAGACTGGGGAAAACTTGGAAACGGATTAGTATAAACATCAGGTAAAACCGTGTCGTCATCAACCGACGTAAGTACAGCATGCTCCGTGAATGTGTGTCCCCACTCACTCCCAACCTCATGAGACGAAATAGGAGAAGGAGATGTAGACGAAAGGGGGGTTGATGGAAGAGGAGAAACATATGGTGTTAAGTTAGAAACATTAAACGTAGGGGAGACTCCCCAATCAACCGGCAAATCCAAAACCACCGCATTGTTGCCCAAACATTTAGTAATCTTGAAGGGACCGGCTCGCCTCAAGGCCAACTTTTTAATGGTGCCCGAAGGTAGCCGCTCCGGAATTAAACGGACCAAAACAGAATCGCCAACGTTAAAAGTAGAAGGACGTCGATGTAAATTGGCATGTGACCGGTAGGACTCATATTGGCTAGCCAACTTTTCTTGAATATGCTTGTGCAATTCGTGGACGTGTTGGGTGAATGTTTGTGCGAAGTGGCTTGACTTATAGGTGGGTGGAAGAGGTACTAAATCAAGCGGTACGGGGGCCTTGTATCCATGTACAATCTCATTGGGCGATAATCCCGTCGAACGATTCTTGGAGTTGTTATATGCGAGTTGTGCATGTGGAAGGATCAAATCCCACGTGCCTTTGTGATCACCAACAAGACAACGAAGTAAAGAACCCAAGCTTCGATTTACGACTTCTGTTTGGCCATCCGTTTGAGGGTGGTAGGCCGTCGAAAACAGGAGCTTGGTACCCATGAGCTTCCAATTTCACACCCAACCCCGGATGGACAAATGGATCCCCTCCATTGGATGGACAAATGGATCCCCTCCATCGTCAAAAATGGAGAGGATCCGGATCCCTGATACGGGGAGTCATGACAAACACTTGTTCTATGCAAATTCGTTGACAAACAATGAACCCAACCCCGATTAGGCCCATGATGCACCGTCGAATCAAATGGAGGAGCGTATGTGACAAATGGATGATCTTGAAGAAGAAATATTTGCGCTCTTAAGAAATTTGGACGTCCATCACATACTACCGACTGTGGTCGGGGACCCCCACAGTGCCCTCGACGAGCCCAGAATCGGGCCCCTCACCTTTTATACTTGTCTAAGATAATGACAAAGGAAATTTCTATAATGTAACAAGCTCCACAAACCCGACAAGGCGGAGCACTTAACAGAAACGGGATCACAACGCCCCCAAAGTATGGACATTGGGAAGGTGGGGGAAGGCTCACTCGCGGGAAGATTAGCTATAATTGACGAGAAATATCATCACAGTGGTCGCCTCAAAGCAAACAAAGATCGCATTGGTTTTCTCTGAGATCGTATCGTGCCGACAACAGCGGTCACACTGATAGCTTCCGAAGATGTCGACATCACCACCGCTCCCTCCGATGAAGTCGCCTTGAAGATTCCATGGCTGACGAACATTAGCATTGACTCTGAAAAGTCCATGTCGGCACGGAAGGATGAAGTAGAGAATATCAACAGCGGTCAAGAAGCGACCTCATCAACGTCGATGTTGGAATTGGATCTGTAGTGATACCGCTGGCGGTAGTAAAGTCGATTTAATCGACTTTACTGCTATCTAGCGACGGTAGTGGTAGCAGTGAAGTCGATTTAATCGGCAAATCTCCTTAACGTCGACGTTGGAATTGGATCTGTTTGCGAAGGGATGCAAAAGATGGCATTCACAGCCGTTCACAAGTCACAAACTGCCACAAATTTGGGAGATGGAAAAAAATAGTTACAGTGTTGACCACTTTAAATGAAAGATTATCAAGGAAGAGTAAAAAGAAGAAAAATAAGGACTTATTTGCAAGGATGGGCCCGACAAATCTCTACTCCACGGTGAGGGGGGAGGGCGAGATCTTGCAGCCTTCACAGGAGAGAATAAGCTTGCCACCGATGTAGGCGATTTATCCCTGCGGCCAACCCCTCCACTGCAGAGTTGGTGGATGAGCTTAATTTTTTTATTGAAGATGCTGGGGTGGATGGTTGTAAGAACAATCCGACGGTAAATACTGATCATGTTGCGGTTAAAGAAGCTGAGGAGGAAGAACTTTGGAAGAAGATCACAGTGAGGAAGGCCGCGCTGACAGACGAGGGCACGACAAGCGTCATGCGACTAAGGCTTTGTTTGGAGGGACTTATTTTCACCGGTTAAGCGGTTATGACCGCATGAATCAGACTATAATTAAGGCCTGATTCATGCGGTCGTAACCGCTTGACCAATGAAAATAAGTCCCCCCCAAACGGAGCCTAAGCCGTCCGCCAAGGATAAGGTTGCAACAGATCTGCTGTGGGTAGATGAAATATTCCGGCCAGGTAAGGTCATAGCGGTCTCCAGGCCTGTTAAAATTCCTCGATCGTTTAACCCTAGACCGTCGAAGGAGCTGCCTCAAATTGAGATCACCCGGATCGGATCCTCTCCATTTCGCACGGGTCCATTTCATATTTAGTGGATATGATTAGCCCCCTAAAAAATATAGTGGATAAGATATTTTTGAATTTAAAAAAATATAACAGATTGAAAAAAACAGAACCTGTTGGATCGAAAAGTAAAAGATCCTGTCTGGGAAATGGATCTCCATTTCCATTTCTGACGAAATGGAGGGGATCCTGGACTGAGATCACCCCCTGGATGGGATTATCCCAACTCATGATGAGTTGAAGCGCAAATGGAAGGAAGGTGAGCTATCTTATAAGGCTATACTGAAGTTAATGGATACAGATCGACTAAAACAGTTTGTCCACGCTCCTTGCTCTACTCTTCCCGCAGCTAGCCAAGAGGTGGAGACTTCACATGTTTGCGATTTCCTTTCTTTTGACAGTACTTGCCATTCCTGCAAGTTATTTTATCTCAAATATGAATTTTTTTTTCTTACCACACTTACCTTTTTTCTTATAAAAAATGCTACCGTGTCTGCTCCCCCGCCGCCTGACGTTCTAGCAGGCACCGTGACTACAGAGGTCCTGGCCGTGCTTTCATCGCAAGATCAGGCTCTTGTGGAAAAAGTGGAGGCTCTGGAGCCGGAGATGCAGGAAAAAGAGATGATGTGGGAGAGAGAGAAGCGGGAAGGGCTACAAAAATAGAAGGCTCTCGGGGAGCAGTTGAGGGCCCATGCCACCTCCCCAGAGAAAGAGAGTCAGGAAAGAGTGAAAGCCCTCCAGAAACAAATAAGGTTCTATATCGTTGCCTTCGAGAAGGAGAGGCAGACCCAAGCTAGCCGCATGCGAGACCTAGAGAAACCGGGGGAGGAGAAACTGCAAGTTGAAGGTCTCGTGTTCGTTCTGTTGATGCAAAATTTTCACAGCTATACACAGAGGGAAATCAGTGTGTGTGGTGGGGGGGGGGGAGAAACGGCTAATTAAGGTTATTATGGGCTAAGCAATCACAAATAATGAGAGGGCCGCCGAACGACAAAGCTAGACTTACCCGCCGCGACGAATACCACTTACGACGGGCAAATTATTTGATGGTTGAAATACGGTTACAAAGAAAGGTGAAAGAGAGTTTTCGACGAACAGGAGACCGCTCAGGCAAAAGATTTCAGTCCGCTTCCACAATAGGCGAGCTTTAGAATTAGAATTATCGTGTCTTAAGGGTACTGATCCCCCATATTTATAGGCTAGGGGTCTGCCCGAACGGGTAGAGCATAAAGTTATGGGCTGCTTGGGGTACATGAGAACCAGACGGAGGTGAGGGGATACATGATGTACAAATAAGAGAAAAATAATCTGATTGCGCTGTTCGTCGAACAGCCTTGAGAAAAATAATTTGATTGCGTTGTTTGTTGATCAGCCTTGAGGCTGACTTTGCTCTCCCCTGGATCTCTGTTAACAATCTCGAGAGTCTATGCGGTCAACATGGGTCTGACCGCCCCGATTGCCCTTGGAGAAAATCTTGTCGTAGGATTCCAAGTAAACAATAATTTCATTTTTTATAGATGTTATATTATTTGTAGCCTTTCATGAAAATTTGGCGCATCTAGCACCAACGTTATAAGCTTCACTGATGGTCTGTTGGGTGCGGTGTTGACTGCCGTGAACACAATGGTTATGAATCATTCTGTTGGCACAATATTTTTGCTCGGTGTGTTTGGACAAAAACATGAGCGTCCTAAATATGTGTTTGGCATAATAACTATTGTGACCATCACTAAGTAAAAAAATAACTGTAAGTATAAAATAGGCGATTGTTAACCTCAACTCGTATTTTGCTTGTCGCACCCCAATGTTAACCGCAATTCAAAATGCTATCCGCAACCCAATTTTTGACTTATTTGCGCTCGCTGGGGGGGGGGGGGATTTCATCACTGTACGAGGCTGCTAGTGCGTTGACGGCGGGCTGCGTGCAGAGGGAATTATGCAACACTTTATGGGGCATGAAGATTTTGAACTCTTCTGGATGGAGACCGTCCTGCTCTTAGTGTAAGCAGGACTCTGTTTAGCCATTACAGTGAAATGTGAATTTGTTTGTAGTGCATTCGGGCCATTATATACTCTGTTTCGCCCCATTGTCAACAAGTGTTGGTTCTGACGAGGGCAGTCTGCTGGCGGCGGCGCGCAGCTCGAGTGTATCTGTCTGGTGCTCTGCCCTTTGGAGGTGATACTCCATCTTAGCTGCCACTTGACGTGCTTTGCTGAACTCATGCGCGATCTGCTTCTCCTCGCGCGCCCACACTGCGCTCCTCTCCTCTCTTTCCTTCGAACAGGTGATGCAATCCTCCGCCTGCTACTTCGCCTTGCTCACCATGTCCTTCGCCTTCTCCCTTGCGATTTGCATGTTTTCGATTATATTTTGGATGGAGACTTTCTCCTTCGCCCTGTTTTTGGATGGAGACCTGAACCTCCCTCGCTCAAGAAAGAAGGCTTGACATCTACGATAAAGATGAGGATGAAGCGAGGAGGTAGCGACTTCAGAGCGAGGAGGAAGAGATCGGAGGAGCGACTTCAGAGTAAGGAGGAAGAGAGGGGAGGAGCGGCTGTAGGGAGGAGGAGGAGGACTGAAGGGAAAGATTGAGTTTTAGTTTTTAGAGGTGCGATTAAATTTCAAAAGGAAGAGTTTTGAAAAAATGAGGTGCGGATAGCCGAAAGAGGTATTGTTAACAATAGTCTAAAAATAAGGTGATTGTTTACACCGCAGTTTTGACTAATCGCACCACATTTTCTCTTAATTTTTCGTGTCTTTTGAAAATACGTTTGTACATGTTTTTTTAGGAAAAATGTTCAACACAAAAGGAGATATACAACTTTTGTGTTGAACACTTTTCCTAAAAATGCATATATACAAGACGTACTTTGGAAATACTCTAAAGTTTTGCGCCTTTTAGAAATACGCATCGTACATGCATTTTTAAGAAAAACATTCACACGAAATTTGTAGATCTCGTCGAGATCTACAACTTTCATGTTGAACACTATTTCTAAAAATACATATACAAGCATATTTCAAAAATACGAGAAAAAATAGAAGAACGTGCGATGCGACTAGTCAAAACTACAGTGCTAATAAGTAATAGCAATCATAAAAAATAAGGTGATTGTTATTAGCACTGCATTTTTGGATATTCGCACTTTATTTACTCTTAATTTTCCGCGCCTTTTGATAATACTTCTTGTACATGCATTTTTAGGAAAAGTGTTCAACACGAAAGTTGTAGATCTCGACAACTTTCGTGTTGAACACTTTTCCTAAAAATGCATGTACAAGGAGTATTTTCAAAAGTCGCAAAATCTGAGCGTATTTTTAGAAATACGTTTTATACATGCATTTTTAGGAAAAGTGTTCAACACGAAAGTTGTAGATCTCGTCGAGATCTACAACTTTCGTGTTGAACACTTTTCCTAAAAATGCATATACAAGGAGTATTTTCAAAAGGCGCGAAAAATTAAGAGTAAATAAAGTACGAATATCCAAAAATACAGTGCTAATAACAGTCACCAAAAATAAATGCATTTGGATGAGGTCCATGGTCCACGGAGGACGGTTCGCACGCGTTCACCACCACCACGGCCGTGGGCGCACTCACACGTGCGATCCACACTGTGACGTCGTTACTGTAAGCCGGCCCTAAATCGAATCGATCCTCCGTCTCTCTTTCTGGGGTCACGGCCGCTTGCCCGGACAAAGAAACTCATCCTCGTCGTTTCGTTAATCGGAGAGAGCTGACTGACGGCAGGAAGATCGAGATTCGCTGCCTGCGATCAAAGGATAGTTGCCTGAAGTTTCATCGTCGGCTTTCGAAAGATGTGGCGTAGAGTTTCGTCTCAGCTCCATGCTTTCGCTCCCTGGCGATCGTCCATACAGATCCACCGACCGGCCGCCGCCGCCGCCAGCAATGCCCTGTGGAGAGAACCTATCACCTCGATTGGAAGGGCCCCTCGCTCCTACTCCACCGATTCTGGTAATGTCTTTCTCCCTTGAATTTGTAACCATGCCATTTTACCTGTCTGGGGACGGAGGCGATGATTCCACTTTGGTTCTTTAGGTAATGCACCTCCTACCACTAATAAGAGGGTTGAAGACATCATGCCGATCGCCACAGGGCTAGAGCGGGAGGAGCTGGAGGCGGAGCTTCAGGTGAGCGTGCGGCGACGTATTGATTCTCCGCATTTCTGTTGTGAATATTGTGATTGCTGAGAGATTGATGGATTATTAGGTATTTTGATTTGTGGCTCAGGGAAAGAAACGGTTTGACATGGATGCGCCTGTCGGCCCATTTGGAACCAAGGTTAGCGACTAGGAATTGCAGATCTGTTACTACACTGTGGGAGCTGCTCCTGTCTCGGCATCTTTGTTTTTATCGTTTGGTATTTGTTCTTTATAATTTTTGTAGTAGTTTTGATCCTCTCTTTTAATTTGTTCATTTATCTATGCTCATGTTAATTCTGTTTGGTAGAAGAGAACCAGTATTTATGGAATACAGGAAAGTAGAGACAACTACTTCATTCAAAATGCCAAAGGGATTTATACTAATTATCACATTGAAATAAGTCCAGAAACATGGAACTAGAGACACTATAACTAATGCCTAATGACTAGGAGATAATGCTACACACTTCCACCTTGAAAAGGGAACTGAATAAACAACTTAATAATGCAAATGAGAAGGTGTATTATCGTATTGTATATTACTAAACTCATAAATTTTCATTTGATTTGTTGAGTTCGAGAACTTTCCCTAGATATTTAGTTTTTGTTAAGATTTTAGAACCTCATCATCAAATGTTGGAGAAGATTGCATTTGCGTTTCAACTTCTTTTTCATCAAAACTCATGGTGTTTTGCTGTTGTTCTGGACATTTTCTAGGCAAGTTCTAAATATTCCCTTCATAAAAAATGTCTCCACTGATGATATTTATAGTTATAGGATTGAACATTCTATAAGCTTTCAATTGCTCGTTTGTTCTAAGCAATAATCATTTTTCATATATGTCATCAAGCTTTTTTCATGACCTTATTGGACTGAGATTGTGGTTGACATGCTCATTGTTGCTTATTTTGGGGAACACTCATGCCGTGATTGCCGGTCTCCCACAAGAATAACAGAGTGTCTTATTAGCTTAACCATAGGGAAAAATTAGGTCATTCTCCCTTCTGGATCACGACGAAGAGTGCCAACGAATCTTCATCTATGATTACTACCTCTTTAACCATACCATATGGGGACTACAAAAATATATTCCCTCCTAATGCCGACTCGCCACCACTATTCTTACCTCATCGAACTTCAGATTATGGGAAAAGGGAGTCACTATATATTTAGCTGGCATACGACACTTGAACACCTTACTAAACTCCCAACTTATGTTGCAGTAAATCAAGCGTATGAGAATTGGTATAGTGATGATTGTCGGATCTTTGCACTTCTGTTAAGTTCTATGGATGGTTCCGTTCAATAAATGTGTAAGAATTGCAAGAATACTAAGGAATTATGTGATACTTACATATAATGTTCTTTTAGGAAAACAATCTCACCAGTATTAGGAAACTATTCCTTAAGATTGTTGAACTGAAACATGGTGCATGTTTAGTCACCAAATACTTCACCGAATGGAATGTTCTTCCAGATCAGATCTTTGATGTTTGAGAGATCCCTACCACCAGAGAGGAGCGCTAGGCTCAACGGGAGCACATCGTACTTATTTGACTACATAATGGTCTTGATTCAAATTTTCTCCAATAAAGACTGAAATTATTGCCATCCCTTCTACTCTGCAGACTTCTAGTGTGTACCACCTTCTGACCAAGGCGGGAGCCTCCTCTACTCACGCTGGTTCTGCATTACATGCTACCTCTGGTGATCCATGGGCACTTGCCTCTCGCGATTAGAGAGAGTTGCCGAGGTGATCGCTCAGGCTATGGCCATGACACCGACAGAAGGCAATGAACTCATTGCAGGCGTCAGGGCCATACCAAAGACACTTGTTCGGTTGTGCATGGAAAGGCTGAATGGGCAACCAAGCCCCCTCCTCCATCTTCCCGCTTTGCTCACCTTGTCGACTCTGCTTCAGGATTTGGGACCCAAAGGAATATTGAGATATCTGAAGAGGAGTATCACCGCCTTCAGGCTCTTCGGATTGAGTCTCTGATCCACAGTATTGCCGTTGCCCAGACTGTTCAACCAATATGTACTTCTCAACGTCCTGTTCGTTGACTGACAAATTTCGGGGCTTCAGATCATCTTGTACTTCAAGTATCTTACATTCATACAAAACTCATAGTGGGATCATTTATTACAGTGGCAGATGGATCAACTATACCTATTATTGGGTTTTCTAACTGTGATGTGACTCCCGGCATGACGCTATCATCGATTGCTCACGTTCCTCAATCTGCTTACAACTTACTATCCATTAATAAGCTCACTCATGATTTAAACTACACCGCTACATTTACCTCTTTTGGTTGTGTATTTCAGGAATAGTCTACGAGCCGTATTATTGGTAGAGAAAGCTTAGTGGTGGAGTGTATGTTCTGGATAAAGTCTCACCCCTTGCTTGTTCTGCTGCTTCCTCCGTGGTTTTAGATCTCCATTGTCGCCATGTCACATGTCTATCTTTGTTTCACATCGTCTCTATCATGAGTTGGGAAATGTTTCCCATCTCAATTGTGAGTTTTTTATTTTGCTAAACATCATGGAATTAGTTATGTTCCTTGTACTGAGCCGCATGCTGTTGTACTGCCTTATTTACTTCACTCTGATGTATTGGGACCGTGTCTTATCCCAACATTACTGGAACATAATTATTATGTTACCTTTATTGATGATTTCTCTTGCATGACTTGAGTGTACTCAATGAAAAATTATATTGAAGTTTCTTTTATTTTTCAATGTCCATGAAATGAAATATTTACTCAATTGTTTGTTTGCATTAAATGTCTTCTTACTAATAACGAGAAAGAGTACTTATCACACTCAATGTTCTCTTTTCTTTTTAACAAGGGTATCCTGCATCAAACTACTTGTCCTTATATCCCTTTCCAAAAAAATGGTGTTAATGAATGAAAAAATCACCACCTCCTTGAAGTTATTCGTGCCATTCTTCATCATAAGCTTGGCCCAGAACACTTTTGGGGTGATGCTATTCTTACGGCCAAACATTTAATTAACCGTCTTCCCACATATTATTCAGGTAAAGACACCCTACCATTCTCTATTTCCTACTCACTATAGCCACTCCTTACATTTACGTGTATTTGAGTTTGTCTACTATGTTAGTGGCGCTCATCCCTCAGTTTCCAAACTTGACCCTCGCTCTTTAAAATACTTATTCCTTGGATATTAATGCACTATTATGTTATCTTTATTGATGATTTCTCTTGCATGACTTGAGTGTACTCAATGAAAAATTATATTGAAGTTCCTTTTATTTTTCAATGTCCATGAAATGAAATATTTACTCAATTGTTTGTTTGCATTAAATGCCTTCTTACTAATAACGAGAAAGAGTACTTATCGCACTCAATGTTCTCTTTTCTTTTTAACAAGGGTATCCTGCATCAAACTACTTGTCCTTATATCCCTTTCCAAAAAATGGTGTTAATGAATGAAAAAATCACCACCTCCTTGAAGTTATTCGTGCCATTCTTTATCATAAGCTTGGCCCAAAACACTTTTGGGGTGATGTTGTTCTTACGGCCAAACATTTAATTAACCGTCTTCCCTCATATTATTCAGGTAAAGACACCCTACCATTCTCTATTTCCTACTCACTATAGTCACTCCTTACATTTACGTGTATTTGAGTTTGTCTACTATGTTAGTGGCGCTCATCCCTCAATTTCCAAACTTGACTCTCGCTCTTTAAAATACTTATTCCTTGGATATTAATGCACTATTAAAGGTTACATGTGTTATTCTCCTTTCCTGAAATAGTATATCATCTCTACTGATGTTGTCTTTATTGAATCCAACTGTATATTCCTAGCACTCCTTGCTCTACAACTCCTTACTTTGCTCTTGATTCTATTTGCATACCACGTTTTGACCTCCCTTCTGTGCTTTCTCCAATGGACATTCAAAATTCTCTATGGGGACAAGTTTACTCTCGTTGCCCCTTTGACAGGATATCCACAAATCCACCTCAGCATAACCTTTTCCCATGGTAATTCTATGATTGTTCCTCAGGAAGAAGGTGCTTGTACAAACGAAGATGCTCTACTTTCTGACATAGAGCCACTCATTACTGTAACTTAAGGGAAACTGTGCTTGTTGGGACAAACCTTTGTTTATCACTTCTTATTAAAGGTTTATCTGCCTCTTATACTGCATTAACCTCCACAGTCCACACTTGTTCAATACAACATTCCTTCCACCGCTACTGATGCACACACTCATCTTGGCTATGCTGCTGTTATGCAAGATGAATTAGATGCCGTACAACTAAATCAAACACGGGACTTAGTTCCCTTTCCCTTCGACAAACGTGTTATTTGTTGCAAGTTGATATACTTTGTAAAACTGAATGCAGATGATTTTTGATCGGTTAAAAGGCCACTTGGTGGCTAAAGGCTATGATCAGACGTATCGGTTAAAAGGCCACTTGGTGCCTAAAGGCTATGATCTGACGTATGGAGTGGACTATGATGAAGCGTTCATTCCAGTTGCCAAAATGTCCCCCATTTGCCTTCTCCTATCTCTTGCAGCTTCTCACTAGTGGCCCCTGCTCCAATTGCATATCAAGAATGCTTTTCTTCATAGACCATTAGAAGAAGCGTATATAGAGCAACCACCTGGGTTTGTTACTGAGGTGGAGTGAACCAAGGTGTGCCACCTCATGAAGTCTCTATATGGGTTGAAACAATCCACTCGAGCATGGTTTACTTGGTTTAGATCTGTTGTTACTCGGTTTGTTATTGCATTGAGCAAGAATGACTCGTCCTAATTCTATCGAGCCTTTCCTGCAGGATACATCCTATTAGTGGTGTATGATATTGTTATCTGATGCGCGTAAAATACGACAAGCGTACCGGTCGCTCAAGTAATAAAGTTGGGAATGAATCCCCGGATGTCGGTCTCTTGAGGAATGCAATTGGCGTCGAACGATCTAGACTCTAAAACTATCGTTATGAGAGTTAATTTAAATAAACAGAAAAGAAAGGTGCTTTTGTTGGTGGTCTTACGACCGATTACACTAATGGAAACTATGCGGGTAGCAATCACCGCTTCTCAAGGCGAGATGGATGTAGCGGCCGCGATGCCGTACTTCGATTGGCGAGTGGACGGAAATCTAGCGAGTGAGGTGATTAGTGCGGAGCAAGCTTGAGTGAAACGAACATGTGGAGTGGAGCGAGATGAAGCGAGGCGCATCAAAGAACAAATCTCAAGAGCAAGATGAAATACAACTGATAACAATAATGCTAGAAGTTGATGTCCATTACAAGCACAAACATTTCATACAACAAGAAAAAGAGAGAAAATGCACAACCATGAGATTGAAGATCCACCGCGGTTGTTGGCCGGAGGTGCGGGTTGTCAATCCGCTTCCAAGCGCAGTCCGAGGAGGGCTTCCGGTACCACCGAGCTGTCACCTCGAGGGCCTGTAACTCCGTTCTCTAGGGGTGCTCCGTCTTCTTCCTTGGTGGAAAGCTCGGAGAAGAATGCTTCAATGGCCGGGAGGATCGCCGGAGGAGGCGAAATGCTTCGGAATCACCGGAGAAGGTCCTCCCGTTGGTATGGATGAAGGTGGAGGTGAATGGGACTTGCTGGAGGGTGAAACGGCGGACTGGCGAAGGTTCCGTAATGATCGTCGCGCCCTAATTCGCGGAACAGCGTATTTATAGCTTGCAGAATAAATAGCGCGCACGACCACTGACGCACGACCAGTGATCGTGCGCGACCAAGGTCAGCGCCCGTGCGTGAGCAACCTGCAAAACTGCATCAGAAAATCAGTAGTCGCGCACGATCAGCAGCGCACGATCAGTGATCGTGCGAGGCAAGGCTGATGATCGTGTGGAAATAGCCAGACAGACTTTGCAAAATGGGTATGACTGCGCACGATCGGCGGCGCACGAGCAGTGGTCGTGCGCGGTATGGCAAGTGATCGTGCGGAAGGTTCAAGACAGAGTTTCACAAATGAGACCGGGCTGCGCACGATCACTGATCGTGCGCCAGGAGGTCGATGGTCGTGCGTGGGTAAAAACGCACGACCACTGACTCCTTTGCCAAAAATAGTGAAACGCCTATCCCGAATGCCCTCACGATCCCCAAACCTGCAGGAAAACTGCACGGGGCATCGATCGCGGCAGCCACAGCAAACAGTGAAAAACATAGCCAGAAAGTAAATGCACACAAGCACAGAAAATGGGCAACAAAGGCGCACAGGGCGTGGAAAACCGTAGCGAAACAAAAGGAGTGCAAATGACGCTAAACGGTGTGCAAAGACAAGGAAATAAGCCCAGATGAGTCCGAAAATAGGTATATAAAGAGGACTCATCACACCCCCAGACTTAACCGTTTGCGCGTCCCGAGCAAACAGAACCTAAGCAGACGGAGAAAAATGAACTAGCTAAAAAGAGAAATTGCCAAACGGAGTACCATGCGAAGTCGCATGCTCACGTGCATAAAAATAAAGTAGAGGGAATTCTTAAGTATACAAAATATTTTATATTTTTCACAATGCGTAACAAAAATTTATTATTACTCAAAAGTGGAATCACGGTGAATCAGCAGGTCCTACGCAGGGAGAAAGTAGACAGGCCACTAAGGTGAGCATTGCCGAAGACCGGGGCTCAAGATTACCCCCAAAGGAATCCACCAATGTCGGAAACCATAAGCTTGCCCGATCGCACTCTCTCCACGGCACTAGTCAACTCAAGCGCAAGTCCGTAGGACTTCGGGTAATAATGGGGCTTGGGTTACGGTGAGGAAAACAACGATAAACATGATGGGTATGCACCTAACCCAAATGAGCAAACGTACAGAACTAGTACCCGCTGCCCACAGAATAAACACGGGTGCACCACACCCCCAGACTTAACTTTTACTAAATGAGTGTGTGCACCGCCTACTCGAAATCCAAATCATCTCAAATAAAGGTTTTCAATCAAACTTTTTCTTTTCACTTTTCTTTTTCACTTTTTCTCTTTTTCAAATATTTTTCTTTTCACAAAACACAATTTTCAGCAAATAAAGCTTGGGGGCACTTCCACATTTTCACGAATAAAAATACCACATCACAAACCCACATGAAAATATAAAACACTAAGCTCGACTTGGGTGTGCGACTAGGATCGGCTATGGGGCTTTGGTGAAATAATGGTGGAGCTGAATCAAAAGGAAGGGTAGGCACAAAGGGGCTAGCAAGGGCGATGTTAGGAATGGGTACAAAGCTCAACCGGGCCAAAAGGTGGCCTACATCGCTCTCACGCTAGACTAACCGGGTACCAATGCTTCAAGAATAGCTTGGGGCAAGTTCTTAGCAACCGAGAAAGATAATCCTTCCTCCCAACTCAAGCAATACGAGTCTAGTGGCGGCTACACACATTCCTACGCTACCGTTTGATTCACACCGGATTCACAAACTTTTGAGTAGAATAAGAAATATGTACGCAAATAGAAAAATATAAAACTATAAGCATACAGAAAAATTAAATCTACACAAATTTCTATACAAAACGAGAGCAGTTGACTAGAAACACAGCAAGGCCAACATTTTACTCCGTCGCGCAATCCTGAACTAGCACAGAAATTTTCCAAATCTAACAAAGATACAAGCTCAACTCGTGGCACGCTAACAGCTAAGCTCGCGCTCAAGTGGGTGCAGTGGTGTGCAACAGGAATCTAACATAATAAAGCGAAAAAGGAAAACTACTGGCATGCGAAATTAAATGTGCTCGTGGAGTGCACAAGCGGCTCTTCCCCCCAGACTTGAATGAAAACATAAGCAAGAAAAATAAACATTCAACCAGAAAATGAAATCTGAAGCGAGAGAGAGTACCAATGCTCCAAAGAGGGGAGCATGCCAGAAGATAGCATGATGATTCGCGGGCAGTGCTGCATCGCACAAAAGATAAGCTGAACCTGCGAATTAGGCCGAACAATAGAAAATACAAAAAGATAGAAAGCATAAAATACAATCAAACAAAAACAAGGGGACCAAAAGGTCCAAGCTTGGGTTGTCTCCCGAATAGCCCTTTTGTTTACCGTCCTTAAGGTGGACCAAATACCTGTATTAACAGTTGTATATAATGTTTATGCATCAAAATAAAATAAAATAAATCTCAAAATGTTCCAAAGCAGCAAGGAAAGTAAGCAGGAAACACGAGGCAGAGCGGCAATCAGCTATATGCCGATTTGTGGTAAGTCTTCTCGGTGGAGAGCGAAGGAGAGGCAGAACCTAGCATAGGATCATGAGGAGGGGATTTCCCCTTGCTCAAATGGTGCGCAAACGCTTGGAAGGAAGAATAACGCTTATCACGCAAGCGTTTTGCCTCCTTCAGCTTCTCCACCGATGGAGACCTCCAAGGGGTGGATTTCACAGTTTTCCCAAATTTTACAATCGATGGCATCATTTCCGGCACCGTGATGGCGATCGGATCAGCCCGAGCGACAGAACGCTTAATAGAGTCATGAATATTATTACACGAATAACAGTCTAGGGATTTCTCCCGCATGTAACTAGAAGTGTCATGCTCCACAACAGCATCGGTAGGAAGTGGCACGTTCACCGTGTCTTTGGGGCGCTCAAACATCTTCGCGGGCGCTGAATTATCCTTCTCATCGGTCATCTCGGTCAATCCTCCCTTGGTTTTCTCATCCACAAGGGTTGCCTTCAAAGCTGGGACTCCGAAATCTTCCTGGGGATCTGCACTACGTAGTGAAACGTCATTTCGAACAAGAGAAGAGTGTACGGAAGTATCATCGAGGGTGCAAGCATCAGCCGGCCAGGTGACGCGTCCTTGGGAGAAATCCAGGGATGCGCCACTGGCCTTCAAAAATGGGACACCAAGTATAGGAATGGAGTCATTTTCTTCCGGTCCCATGACCTGAAAAGCAGTGGTAAAATGTTTGCCATTAACCTCGATATCAACTTCCCTCACACCACCATCTGTATCTACCACATTACCATTAGCTAGAATAAGTGATTTCCGGTCTGCGGTGTCTATTTGCAGTTGCATCTTCGCGACATCCTGCAGAGTGAGGATGTTGCGGGATGCCCCGGAATCACATAAAGCAGTAGTTTCAACGTTGTTAATCAAGCAGCTAATCACGAGTTCGTTGGTATTTCCCAGCCTTCCCTCCCCAAGGCTTTTCCCTTGTTCATGGGGATTTTTTTCAGTGTTGCTTGGGAGGGTACCAAGCGTGCGCTCGGAGACCATTTGAGCCAATTGGCCCAACTGTGCCTCGAGCTTACGCATTGACGCGGCTTGATTTGTCATGTTTGTTTGGGAAACTTCAACAAATTTTTCAAACATTTGAGCCAAAGAATTGGTTTTTTCGGCGGGGGGGCCTTGAGGATAATTCGGGTGGGGTGGCCGCGGCTGGCTCCCGGAGGCGGAGGCATCATATTGATGCTGCCCCGGTTGCCATCGTTGGCCCGGTGCGTTTTGATTCCACGAGAAATTCGGGTGATTTCTCGCACCCGGATTATAAGCATTTCCATATGGCGCGCCCCTGTTTTGATTTGCGATAAAATTCACGGTTTCATTGGAGAAGGCGGGGTCATACATTACCTCCTCTCCAGGGCACTCAAAGCTGTGATGATCGGTACTTCCGCAACCTTGACACGAGATGGCCAACACCGGAGCAGCAGCAGCGGGCCTTGATGCTTCCACAGCAAAGATGCCGCTTGTCCCACGGGGGGTATTCCTTCCCGCGGTCCAAAAGGCGCTGTGCGTGGCGGTGTCCTGCAGAACTCTCAAAGCATCCTCAGGAGCAAGGTTCATAATTGTTCCACCAGAGGCGGCGTCAATCATGGCGCGGTGTTGAGGTTCGATGGAGAAGTAGAAGCATTCCACAAGATTCCACGTTTGGAATCCGTGATTGGGACACTTCCGCAGCAACTCATTGAAGCGCTCCCAGACTTCCGCCAAACTTTCTTGGTCGTTTTGCCGGAAATTAGCGATGGCGCGTCTCAAACTCACAATACGGTCAACCGGATGGAATTTGGCTAGAAACTTTGTGGTAAGAGCCTCCCAGGTTGTGGCTGTCCCAGGAGGTAGGGAATGAAGCCATGACTTGGCCTTGTCACGTAGAGAGAAGGGGAAGAGACGGAGCTTGACCGTATCGTCAGGAATCCCAGCATAACGGAAAGTGGCACAGATTTCTGAGAAGTCTGCCAAGTGTAGATGGGCATCCTCAGTAGCCAGTCCAGAAAACTGTGCGTTGTTCCGGATGATGTTAAGAATTGCCGGTTTGATCTCGAACTGTTGGTTTGCGATCGCCGGTCCAAACCCAGGGTAAATGCTCCCAACAGTGGGGGTAGTGTAATCTCTCATGGTTCGGACATGCGGCGGTTGCACCTCATTCTCATCCCCGTTACGGTTATCAGGGAGGTTCCCTCCAACACGAACTTCGTTGTCATGGTTCAACTGGTCTCCCATTGTGATTGGATCTATTGCAGCGGCACGCCTTTGCGCACGAAGAGTTCGCTCGATTTCGGGATCGTAAGCAACGAGATCTCTTGCAGCACGTCCCTGCATCCACTGAAGCAACAAAACAAAGAAACGAAAATAAAAAAAACACTAACTCTTATACCAATACTTTCAGAAATCGTGATCGTTCAACAGTTGCAGTCCCCGGCAACGGCGCCAAAAACTTGATGCGCGTAAAATACGGCAAGCGTACCGGTCGCTCAAGTAATAAAGTTGGGAATGAATCCCCGGATGTCGGTCTCTTGAGGAATGCAATTGGCGTCGAACGATCTAGACTCTAAAACTATCGTTATGAGAGTTAATTTAAATAAACAGAAAAGAAAGGTGCTTTTGTTGGTGGTCTTACGACCGATTACACTAATGGAAACTATGCGGGTAGCAATCACCGCTTCTCAAGGCGAGATGGATGTAGCGGCCGCGATGCCGTACTTCGATTGGCGAGTGGACGGAAATCTAGCGAGTGAGGTGATTAGTGCGGAGCAAGCTTGAGTGAAACGAACATGTGGAGTGGAGCGAGATGAAGCGAGGCGCATCAAAGAACAAATCTCAAGAGCAAGATGAAATACAACTGATAACAATAATGCTAGAAGTTGATGTCCATTACAAGCACAAACATTTCATACAACAAGAAAAAGAGAGAAAATGCACAACCATGAGATTGAAGATCCACCGCGGTTGTTGGCCGGAGGTGCGGGTTGTCAATCCGCTTCCAAGCGCAGTCCGAGGAGGGCTTCCGGTACCACCGAGCTGTCACCTCGAGGGCCTGTAACTCCGTTCTCTAGGGGTGCTCCGTCTTCTTCCTTGGTGGAAAGCTCGGAGAAGAATGCTTCAATGGCCGGGAGGATCGCCGGAGGAGGCGAAATGCTTCGGAATCACCGGAGAAGGTCCTCCCGTTGGTATGGATGAAGGTGGAGGTGAATGGGACTTGCTGGAGGGTGAAACGGCGGACTGGCGAAGGTTCCGTAATGATCGTCGCGCCCTAATTCGCGGAACAGCGTATTTATAGCTTGCAGAATAAATAGCGCGCACGACCACTGGCGTACGACCAGTGATCGTGCGCGACCAAGGTCAGCGCCCGTGCGTGAGCAACCTGCAAAACTGCATCAGAAAATCAGTAGTCGCGCACGATCAGCAGCGCACGATCAGTGATCGTGCGAGGCAAGGCTGATGATCGTGTGGAAATAGCCAGACAGACTTTGCAAAATGGGTATGACTGCGCACGATCGGCGGCGCACGAGCAGTGGTCGTGCGCGGTATGGCAAGTGATCGTGCGGAAGGTTCAAGACAGAGTTTCACAAATGAGACCGGGCTGCGCACGATCACTGATCGTGCGCCAGGAGGTCGATGGTCGTGCGTGGGTAAAAACGCACGACCACTGACTCCTTTGCCAAAAATAGTGAAACGCCTATCCCGAATGCCCTCACGATCCCCAAACCTGCAGGAAAACTGCACGGGGCATCGATCGCGGCAGCCACAGCAAACAGTGAAAAACATAGCCAGAAAGTAAATGCACACAAGCACAGAAAATGGGCAACAAAGGCGCACAGGGCGTGGAAAACCGTAGCGAAACAAAAGGAGTGCAAATGACGCTAAACGGTGTGCAAAGACAAGGAAATAAGCCCAGATGAGTCCGAAAATAGGTATATAAAGAGGACTCATCATTATCACAGGGAGCAATTCAAAGGGGTTAATCAAACTCAAATAATTCTTACATTCCAATTTTCAAACAAAGGATTTGGGTCAGTTACATTACTTCCTTGGCACGGAATTAACAGATTATAATAACTCCATTTTCACATGTTAGAGAAAATATGTCATTGAATTGCTAGTTGGTCTAGGGATGTTTAAGTATGATCCTATGAACTCCCTACTTGAACCAGGAAAAAAGAACCTCCATGTCAAAAGTAAGTTATTTGATTCACCTAAGAAATACTGCATAACTGCATAATAGTTGGAAAACTAAACTATCTTACCATGACTCACCCAGATATCACATTGCACTGAGTAAGTTCAATCAATTTATGACAGCCCCTACCAAATCCCATTGGGAATCTATTCTCCAGATTGTAAGATACATAAAGAAAAATTCTAGCCTCGGGATCTCATATAAAAATCGAGGACACTCCAAGCTCTATGACTCCATTTGGGCAGGCTGTTAGTCACTTAGAAGTCGACTACATGGTTTGTTGTCTTTATGGGTGGAAACATTGTCACTTGGAAGAGTAAGAAACAAACCACTATTGCCAGATCCAGTGCTGAAATAGAATATCGGCGATGACTCATACTGCTACTGAGATTACGTGGATTAGACAAATCCTCAGTGAAATAGGATATTCTATTCAAGATCCCAATCAACTATGATGCGAAAATCAAGCTGCAATACAAAAGGCTACTAATCATATTTTTCATGAATGCACTAAACACATTGAGGTTCATTATTACTTTCGTAGAGAAAAGTAGGCAAGATTTATCTCACCAAGTAATGTGAAGACAAGAGACCAATTTGCAGAGATTCTTTACTAAAGGAACTACCGATCCTCGGAAGAACTTTTTGTGTAACATGTTGGGCCTGGTTGATATACATGACCCAACTTGAGGAGGAATGTTAGATATTAATATCACATATACATTTTCCCGTGTTTATTATTCTTCTATTTCAAGTTCTATATATATACATCCTTATATCTCATATGAGATGTGAAGTTCTCTAAAACCTAGTCAACATAATGTAATATTTTGTCAATTGTTTTTGAATACGGCTTACCACAATAAACTTCAAATTCCTTAAAGCATCATGGTCTGGTCCTCCACATTTCATTTTTCCAATGAGTACCTTGAGGCTTCGGAATGCACTAACAACTTTTGATATTTTCTTTGTAAAAATAGAGCTAAAATTTTCAGTATGAATGAACAAAAATGAAATGCTGTGTGTTATTCAATCTTTTTGAATGCATATGGGGCATAAAGAGATACAAATGGAATATGCCATATAAATAGTAAATACAACAAGTACATATTCCAACACTCTCCTTCAATCTAATTGGAGGTCTCATATGATTTCAGATTGGCATGGCAATTACACATCATCAAAGATTAAGTCTATATAGAGAAGATAAGAAAATGATAAACCAATCCAAGACCTTCTCATTAGCAGAGTGAATATCTATGCCAATATATTTTGTCCTCTCGTTGAGAACTTAATAGTTGGAGATATAGATAACGACTTGATTGCCACAAGAAAACGACATCAACATTAGCACTAAAAGAGGAGAGATGAAACGAGCTATTCTTCTCTATGATAGTTTCTTGCGATTGCGAAGACAGGAGAAAGCAAAAGATAGCAGGTGCCCACGAGAAGTCCATGTATAGGCCAGAAAACACACGCTTATATACAATGAATAGAGATGAAATGTTGGTTTTTGTTTATTGACACAAATATCCTGTATAAATAAAAATGGAAAATACTCTGAAATTACAAGAATGCCTCTAAGTCATAAAAAGATACAATTCATGAAATACATCTTATAAACAAATAAACAATAAATTCAAATACATAGTTAATAGAATGTAAGCATCTTTTACCTTCATTATAAGATTAATTAATTGTTCCACAGATGTTAGAAATGCTGTGTGTTATAAGATGAATTCAAATTCATGCACTAACAACTTTTGATATTTTCTTTGTAAAAATAGAGCTAAATTTTTTAGTATGAATGAACAAAAATGAAATGCTGTGTGTTATTCAATCTTTTTGAATGCATATGGGGCATAAAGAGATACAAATGGAATATGTCATATAAATAGTAAATACAACAAGTACATATTCCAACACTCCTTCAATCTAATTGGAGGTCTCATATGATTTCAGATTGGCATGGCAATTACACATCATCAAAGATTAAGTCTATATAGAGAAGATAAGAGAATGATAAACCAATCCGAGACCTTCTCATTAGCAGAGTGAATATCTATGCATATATATTTTGTCCTCTCGTTGAGAACTTAATAGTTGGAGATATAGATAATGACTTGATTGCCACAAGAAAGCAACATCAACATTAGCACTAAAATAGGAGAGATGAAACGAGCTATTCTTCTCTATGATAGTTTCTTGCGATTGTGAAGACAGGAGAAAGCAAAAGATAGCAGGTGCCCACGAGAAGTCCATGTATAGGCCAGAAAACACACGCTTATATACAATGAATAGAGATGTAATGTTGGTTTTTGTTTATTGACACAAACATCCTGTATAAATAAAAATGGAAAATACTCTGAAATTACAAGAATGCCTCTAAGTCATAAAAAGATACAATTCATGAAATACATCTTATAAACAAATAAGCAATAAATTCATATACATAGTTAATAGAATGTAAGTATCTTTTACCTTCATTATAAGATTAATTAATTGTTCCACAGATGTTAGAGTGAACAAATTTGAAATTGTTCTTTGCTCTTGTGGAAATTTTTCTCTATCTTGTTTGCCAACAATACTCTCTTCACAGACTTTGTTAGGAGGAATGATCCTTCAAATTAGTTAGAGTGGACATACTGTTTTTCCTGGAAGTGTCTTCAAACCCTTAAAACTAAAATGACCAAGACTAAGTGCTAAAGTTACATTAGTTTGGTTGCATTGCGCACGAGATAGGTCTGGATGACCTTGATTTGCATTATAAACAATTTGTTTTGTTGTCATCTTATAATGTGCAATTAGATCCTTTTTATAATAATGAATGCTACATGCATCATTCTTGATTGCAATGTTACTGACGCGAATGAGGGAGAGGGACATCCACCAGTGCGGCGGGTATACACGACTGTGACACGTCGGCATAAGAAGGTCATTAAGATGTGCACATCTGTTGGGAGCCGAATGTATCTTTTCTTTATCACAATTGGGTCGGGGGTGTTATATAAACCCTCCATTCCTTATATTTTTATTATCTTGGTTGTATTATGAATTTGGGAACCATAGGGGTTATCTTTTTTCCTTCCTCACCTCTTCTTATCTCTAATCTAGGAAGCCCACTAGGGCATTTGATTTATCCTCCTTGACCGCGTAACCTTTGTTTCGGCATGTCGCTCTCCTGACCACAGTTTTCGGTGCCCCAAGACGAACCCCTATTTTTTTGTTCGCTCTGCGCAGCTCCTTGCGTCACTCCTTCCAGCGTTGCTCCTCTCGACTGATTGTGGTCCGCGTCAATCCTTCCTGTGATGCCCTTGATCCTCATCGACGATTCCGCAGTGACGACCTCGCTTCCTTCTCGAGCCTTCCCGCTTCTGGCTCGACAACGCCTTCCCATCCGACCTCGCCGATCGTGCAATCGACGTATGTTTCTGTCGGTCTTGACAGTGCCCGCTCACGATTCCTGCACTGCATTGACCTTCCTTACGTGTGCATGTCCCCACGACTCCGATCCATGACGCATTCTGACACACCTGTGCCTCAACTTCTTATGGATCCGGTCATTTTCCGCCTCTTCGATGCTTATGAGTATATTACCGTGCTCCAAGCCCTCAAGCTGCCAATGGATGCTAAGTTTGACGCCTTCCTCATCGGCCGACCGTGTTCTTCCTTGACTTCCAACACGAGTCACAAAGTACCCATCGCTTCTCAGTGCACATCCATACATTCCACGAGATCCCGTTCCATCATCGACGGTCTTACTTCAACCACACCGCTTGTTCAACGTTTCTTCTTTCAACGATATTGACCTCATGGGGTGGATCATCTCGTTTGGAACAGTTCTTCGGCGTTCATCAGACTCCGGAGTCGCATAAGGTACACGTGACTCTTATCGGCATGGAGGGCTCTGCTCTCCATTGGGTACATTGGCTCCGTCAGTCCAAGCCCACCCTCTCATGGCCAGACTTTCAACAAGGCCTTATTCGTCGCTACGATGTTCGTTACTTGGGCTCAGCCATGGAGCGTCTCTGTGGTGCTCACCAGAAGGGTTCCCTCGATGACTACATCGACGAATTTATTCCCTTAGACACATATGTACCGGGTCTACCCCTCGACTACTACCTCAGTTTTTTCATACATTACCTGTTACCGCATATACATGCTCTCCTGCAAATACACCGCCCGCTTTCTATTGTCGTGATCATGTACCTCACATGTTTGGTTGAAGCCGACTGCCAAGTTAGGCAGATAGACACCAGTCGCCCACCCCGACCACCAGACCCAACTCCGCACCCTACCGGGCTCCTAGCACAACCCTGGCTATCCAATCAAGAATACCATGATCTTGGCACAAAGGGCCTATACTTCTGCTGCAAGCAACCTTATTGATTGATCCATCATCCATTACTGCCCACTGAAGAGCCTCTAGGTCCTCATTGGCGAGGAGATCCCGAGGTTACCCTTGCCAATTTGAGGCATTAGTCGCTAATGCTGATGCCTACGATCCTCCACCTACGTCACTACACCGCCCGCACCTTCCCCTCTTTACCGTTGGAGAGATTTCTGGCCCCAGTCGATGAAGTTTCTCAGGACACTCCAAGGGACCCCATTGGTCATCCTGATTGATAGTGGTGTGAGCTACAATTTCATTTCGCATCGCCTAGCGGATCGTTCGGCATTGTCGGTTACCTCCGTCCCATGTTTCTCTGTCTATTTGGGGGATGGTCGTTGTCGAGCGATTGTCAGCCTTTGCTCAGGGCTAACCCTCACATCGGGCCCATACCTCCTTCAGGTCGACTTCTACGCATTTGCACTAGGTGGGGTGGATAATATCCTGGGGTTGGCATGACTCTCCACCCTGGGCGATGTTAACGTCAACTGGGATCACATGATAATGCAGTTTATCCAAGTGGGGACACCATTATTTTTGGTGGACGAGTCTACTCTCTTGCACCTACGCATCTCATTCCATTATTTTAAAAAATGGCCGACGCCGATTTTGTCACACATGTTTGAGCAGGTGGCCCCACGCCTGCCAATACCACCGACACTACATGATTTTTCTAGATATGTTTCTGAGTGTTTTCTCTGACTCTACCCGACTTCCACCTCACCTGACGGATCACCTCATCACATTACAAGCGGTTATGGTGTTCGTATATGCTCGACCTTATCGATGCAACCACACACAGAAGGACGAGATTGAGACGCTCATGAATGGCATGCTAGCAACGAGTATAATCCTTTTCAGTACAAGTCCATTTTCAAGCGCGGTTCTCTTGGTCAACAAGAAAGGCGGCCGTTGGCGCTTCTATGTGAATTATCGGGAGCTCAACAAGCTCACCATTACGGAAAAATATCCCATTTCGATCATATAGGAGCTACTAAACGAGCTGCTAGGGCTTTTTTACTTTTCTAAGTTGGACCTCCACTCCGACTATCACCAAATTCAGGTACGGGAGGAGGATATCTCATAGACAGTGTTCTGCACGCATGACATGCACTATGAGTTCATCGTCATGCCTTTTGACTTGATGAATGCGCCCACCACCACCTTTCATTTCACCATGAATGATTTATTCCGATCGGCGCTACGTAGGTACATCTTGGTTTTCTTTGATGACGTCTTAATTTACAGCTCCTAGCAGGATCACGTCCATCATATGCAGACGACATTAGCAACCCTTCAGGAGCATGATTTTTTGGTGAACCCCAAGAAGTGTACTTTCGGTCAGTCTGAGATCAGCTACTTGAGACAACACGATTTTTGCACAGGGAGTCGCTATAGACTAGGACAAGGTACTTGCAGTCCAAGGTTGTCAGGATTGAGATCTTAGGTGAGATTGTTTCAAGCTTGTATCAGATAAGATCGTAGAATCGGATCGAGAATCGCAAGATCCTACAACATTCATAAATTAAGATTAAAAAAATATAAAAGTGAACTTTGTATCATTCAATTACGAGTTAAATTAACAAAAAAATTATTAAATTGAGTAGTATGTAAATAATTATATTAAAAAATAATAGAATAACTAAATAAGATAGATTGTTGGATTGCTCGTACGCTGGAATTAGGAAGCTTGGATTGCTCGTATGCTGGATTTCTAGCCACTAAATTGCTTGTGCGTTAGAAAGGAAGAAAAAACACTGAATTGAAAGCAGGAAGTCACTGGATTGCTGACTACTGGATTGCTTACCACTGGATTGCTTACCACTGGATTGCTCATACATTCGAATGGAAGAGAAGACACCCTCACCACTTGAAATGGAACTAGGTAGGAAGGAAAAGGAAGGCGTTGTCTGTACTGGAAGCGATCAAGACATTACCTTTTTCCTCCGTTTGCAGTCGACACTTGAGATAGGAAGCGACAAGATATGATTTTGCTATGGGGTATGTGTGTCAGGATTGAAATAGGGTTAAGCGATGAGGTATGGGTGTCAGGATTGATATAGGGTTAAGCAATGGGGTATGGGTGTCAGGATTGAGATAGGTTTAAGCGATGAGGTATGAGTGTTGGACCGATTGAATGGGGTCGGGATAGGGTTGGACATATTTCTAGTTCCCTTTGGCTGGACCTATAGAATCGGATCGGGATTGCGATCCTAACGATCCTAAGATCTAGATCGTGATCCTAGCTGTAGAGTTACAGATTTAGATCATGTGTAAGATACATATCGATTTACAAAATCTGGATCGTAAGATCCTACGATCCGGATCGCGATCCTGATAACCAGTCCTTTAGTGGCCCACATCTTGCTCTCTCTGTGACGCTCGAAGCTTTCTGGGCCTTACTGGGTACTATCGACAATTCATTAGAGATGGAAAAATTGTCAGGCCCCTCTCCAACATGTCGAAGAAATCAGACACTGTGCATTTTAGTGGACACCTGAGCCTTCCATAACCCTCCAGGTCCTCTAGTGAGCCCTTAACACCCCCTAGTCTTGACTCTACCTGATTTCTCTCAGCCGCTCATTGTGGAGTGTGACACATGACGCTTCGGGCACTGACATCGATGTTGTGTTGATGCAAGCGGGACAACTCATTGCCCACTTCAGTTGTAAGTCGTATGTTCGCAACCACTTTCCACCCCCGCTCTGCTTATAAGTTTGAGTTTATGGCGTTAGTCTTGTTGTGCAACATTGACGTCCCTGCCTTCTTGGCCGATGTTTTACGGTAAAGACGAATCATCATAATCTCTAGTATCTCCTGAATCAGAAGATTGCCACTCTGCCGCAACAAGTATGGGTTGCAAAACTATTGGGTTATACTTTTTCCATCAAATTCCACTCCGGTTCCTCCAACTGCGCGGCCAAATCTCTTTATCGGTACCTGTAGTGTCCTAGCTTAGCAACTATTTCGTGACCAGTCTCGGAGGATGCATCTCTTATACAGCGTGAGGTTGCCGCCGACTCACTCCTTTGACCGATTGTTGTTGCACGTGCGGATGCCATTGCCCGACTGCCATATAGTCTAGTAGGAGATCGCCTCCACCACCGTGATTGTTTGGTACCGTCAGCTTCATCTCAGCTCACCCATGCCTACTTGTGGAGTTCCACTCAACGCTGCAAGGATGCCACACTGGCGCCTTTCGGACATACTGCTGCCTCACGTCCTCTCTGTATTGGCACAACATGTTTCAACGAGTCAAAACATTTGCGGTAGCCTATCTGTTGTGTTAACGTGCCAAATACGCGACCACTTTTCTTGGGGGCCTCCTTCATCTACTATTTATTCCAACTCGGATCTGGGAAGATATTTCCATGGATTACATCTCTAAGCTCCCTCACTCCAAGACATGGAATTGCATATGAGTGGTCGTGAATCGTCTATCCAAATACGCCCACTTCCTTCTTCTCAGATACTTGCTTACTGCACCAGTGGTTGCCACAAATTTCATTGATGGGGTGGTTCGTTTGCATGGGTTCTTTCTCTCCATTGTGAGCGATTACGGCCCTTTATTCCTAAGTTCATTTTGGCAGTCACTGTTTAGGATGCAGGGCAACCAACTTCGTATGAGTACAAGTTACCACCCCTCGATTGACGGGCAGTCCAAGGTGACGAATCGTTGCTTGGAAACATATCTCTGGTTTTTTGTGTGCGACCACCCGCGGGCATAGGCGAATTGGTTATCTTGGGCCTAGTACTTTTACAATATCTATTTCCACACCAATTCCAGTACCACTCTGTTCGAGGCGGTCTATGGTAGATCTTCACCATCCCTCACGCGTACTCTCTTAGGCTAATGCACTGTGGCGTCCCTATTTGATCTTCGTGATCGTGACTCCATACTTCTCCAGCTGCACCATCATCTTCAGTATACGCAGGACCTGGTAATTGCCTTTGCCAACCGCCACCGTCATGATGTACAATTTTCTGAAGGGGATATCGTGTTCGTCAAGCTTCGGTCGCACCGTTAGATTTCGGTGACCTCGCAGACCCACAAGGCACAAGCTCGCAGCCAAGTCCTACGACCCGTGCGAGATTGTTGCACGTGTTGACACTACAATGTACCACCTCCTCCTTCCACCAGACATCCACATCCACCTGATGTTTCATGCCTCCCAATTAAAACGACTAAATGAGTTATTTGAGAACGTCCAGTCGAGGCGACTCTACCCCCACCGACTTCCGGGCTTACCATGCCAGACTTCCTTCCTCAGCTCATCACAAATACACATACTATCATTCGAGAGGGTTCCTCGGTTGATCCAGTCCTAGCGCATTGGCTTGACCGACCTCCTTCTGAGGTTACATGAATTGACCGATATGTTTCCCGCGCTCAGCTTCCGTACTTCTGCCTTGAGGACAAAACATTTTTCAGAGGACGACGTTTTTATGGACTCGGAGGAGGGAGAGGGACATCCACCATTGTGGCAGGTATTTTAGAGCCGCGAAAGGCATGCCAGTGACATGTAGGTGGAAGGTCATTAAGGCGTGCATATCTTTTGGAAACCAGATATATCTTTTCTTTATTGCGATTGGGCCGAGGGTGTTATATAAACCCTCAAGTTTTTATTTTGATTATCTTGGTTGTATCTTGAATTTGGGGGCCCTATGAGTTATCTATTGTACTTCATCATTTCCTCCTTTTCTCTTTAATCCATGCAGCCCGCTTGGGCATTCAATTTCTCCTCCCCGACTAGTGACTACTTAACAATAACCTCATGCATATACTTTTGTAGCTGTCCAAGACTTGCAACAACACTCGCCTTTATCCCACTATAGTGGGGTCAGCTATATGGATCCTTTGTCGCCATTGTGCCCTATCTTTAGTCATAGTCTCACTAATGCCTCAGTACATCATGTCTTTCCTTGTAGTTTCTTCCAAGTCTTTATTTGTCTACCCCTCCCCTGTTTAACATGCCTAGTGACTAAACTCTCACAATGCCTAACAGGTGCCTCTAGTGGTCTCCTTTGTATGTGTCCAAACCATCTTAGGCGTGCTTTTCACATTTTCTCTCCAATTGGTGTCACTCATTGTCTTATCCCTGATACATTCATTCCTAATTTTGTCCAGTCTCTGTCCACACATCCACCTAAGCATTCTCATCTCCGCAACTCCCATTTTTTGCTTATGTATACAATTCGCTGCCCAACACTCAGGACCATAAAGCATCACTGGTCTAATTGCAGTACGGTAAAATTTGCCTTTAAGTTTTAATTGTACTTTACGATCACATAAGATTCTCGATGCGTCTCTGCACTTCAACCAACTACTTGGATTCTATGTATCACATCTTTGTCAACTCCATCTTTTTGAACTATCAATCCAAGATATTTAAAACACTCACTATGGGAAATATCTTGATCACCCAACTTAATAATGAAGTCATCCGTCCTTCTTGCACTGCTAAATGAAATGGGAAACAGGAATTTAGAAGACATTCAACATAGTCTTAAAAGTAACATCGTTAATCCTTCCTTATTTGAACATCACTGTTTTCCATTTCATTTGAATGAGAAAGATATATTTATTACCACATATAGTTGTTGCAATCTGTGTGTAAGTTAATATGCCTGCTTCAATCTTATTATCATGGATTGCCATCAAAAAAGTTTCTTCTTCCTTCTCTGCAAAATTTAATTTCTCTCATCGTTCTTTGTTTGATTCCAACCTGGTATAACATTTAAGACAGTAATAAACAAGCCTATGACACCTGCGACACTCCACCTTGGACTTTTCAAATTGTTGGTCATGAGCTCTCCATCTTTCTTCATCTCTAATGCCAACATTTTTTCGTGGTCTACCTCCATCTTTATTGCCTTGACCTTCTCTTCTTCTTCCCCAACCTGTTCCAGATCTACTGATTGATTCTATATTGAAGAATTGTTTTCAGTTGACCTTTAGGGCTTACTCTTTTTTTTTTGCTCCAAAGTTTTTTCCATGAACATCAAAGAGCCTTGCAATTCGTCAATTAAAAGTTCTTTAAGATCTTTTAATAACAGAACATACAACATAATTAAACCTCAGTGTCATTGATGGAGAAATTTCTCTATCACGATGAATGTTATTTTGTGACCAAAATATGGCAAAAGATCTTTTTTTTTTGTTTTTGAAAGAAAATTTTACCAAGTAGATCACGTAAAAATTCCTAAAATAATCAGGAGAAACGCAAAATTATTCATGCATTTTTGCTATTTGAGCGAGAATGCTTAATGGTAAATTTTATAAAATCACTATTAGACTGAGGATATTTAATGAATCATAGTATTGGACTGTAAAAATTCATTCATATCTAAGTTGAATGTGATAAAAATAAGAATTTTAAGACGGATGTATGGCAAAATTATGAAGGAGAAATTGAAGGATGATTGTATTAGAGTAGTTCTTTGAGTGATATCTATCAATAACAAGGTAAATTGAAATAGATTTAGCTGTACGTGTACAATACAACATGTGTTAAGCTTTCTCCAAATTAGTTGTGAAGAATAGGTTTAACATGAGGATTGATAAGAGATCATAATTGAATTGCTTTTGTGAAACCTGGAAAACTTATCATTGCTATCATAGTTGAATTGGTAGAGATGACCGTTTTGCTTTATTTTTTTTCGAAACCATGAAATCAAAATTATGTTCCGACACTTATATCCTGTTTGAAATCATAAAAAAATAATGATTAAATAATTAAATAATATGCCTTGTAATAATTTTACATAATCATCTATTTACCTAAAAATTGATCAAGATCCGTTCCCTTTCCATAATGCTAAAATGAATAGATCTGCAAAGTCAAAAATGCAAGATGAGAAGTTCAAGGGAAGCATCAACACTCAACAGAAAGAAGCAACAAAAAAGTTTAGTAGATGAATTAGAAAAGGAAGAATGCACAAGCAGATCATTTAAGTCCTGCAAACACTTGGGCTTTGAAAGACTGGCTTTGGCGGGAGAGAGGAAAGACATAGATAATAGGAAGGTGGCATCTATGGTAGGGGTGGCATTGGCATCATCGTCATTAGTGCGTTGAGAGTCGTTAGTTGGGTTTAAGCAAGGAAAAATTGAGTACTGCGACTTTGAAAGACACTAGCTGCTGGAAGAATGAATTTTGTTTTGTTTTTGATTACTTCAAAACCCTGCCTTTAGTAGTATAAAACATGAAAACTAAACTGGAGCATTTATAAATGTAGCGGTTGATTAATCTGATTTATCAGCCAATTTTTATTAAAACGATGAACCCAATTAACAGGGAAAAAACGTTTAGGGTTCAAACAAGACATGACTAAGTATAGCTCACAATCTACTGCTTTCAATGCTAGTACTGTTGCTATTAGTTCATTTGCTACTTGCTGAGTTATTGACTCTTTTGTTACATACCATATGGTATGTGTATCATCCCCTTGTTTCTCATCCACCTCTTCCCTTACTCATATTTGTATGAAAGATGATTATTTTACTCTAATTATGGCCCATATTTCTATACTTATTTTTTCTGGTTTAACTCAAAAATAATTTTCATGTTAAATTATTTGCAAATTTATTATTTGCTAGTTCTTTAACTCATGCCATGAACCACGGGATCACAATTTCATACTCATTGTCTTTTTCAGAACTTTTATGAAAAAATGCTTTTTTACCGAGTGGGGACTGCATTACTTTGGATGATCAAATACTTTTGCAAAGACCACGCCTCATTTTCCTTTTTTGTCTACTGCTTGACTGTCTTTATCCAATCTTCAATAGGATGGCATTTTGTCATGACATGCCGAATCAATTTCCTGTTTTTTAATTTTAATATAGTATAGGCGTATGTACCCCAAGCATAATATTAGATAACAGGTGGAGAATTAGGGAAAAGAGGAACAATGGGCCGTTCTCTCTTCCGATTTCATTCTAAAACATGTTAATAATTCCCATGCCATCAAAGTATGGACTCCTCCTTTGTATATAAGAGGGTCTATGTTACAGGCCTACTTCCGTAACAGTGGTAACTTGTCGTAATGGTAGCCGGAGGTGGAGATGATGATGACGGAGATACCGTGGAGCCGAAACCGCAGCTGCCTAGGCGGGGTTGCTCGTTGGAGGAGAGAGCCACCAATTATCTCACTACAAGGGACAAGGAACTAGAGCTTCATTTCATGCCTTCAAACATACAATACCCATGCCTTTATATAGGCTACAAGATGACTCTAATAAGACAAACATAATAATAAGAATAAAAGGGCTCGATGCTCGAGACCCCATAACTTCTCATAACAACCCATAACATAATACACAACTCATAATATAATACGCAGCCCATAACATCTCATCCGTCCCCCCAAAAGAGTTTGCCCGCAAACTCTATCCGATGCCCTTGTCGTCAGAGTCCTCGAAATGTAAGTAGAAGAGCCGGGTGCACCTGTGGCCGCGAGTGTACTGCTTGTCGCAATTAAAGCATAGTCCTTGGTCACGTCGTTGCAGCATCTCAGCACGAGATACGGCGGATCGGTGGAGTTGGTGGTCCCTCGCTACGGCCCTGTGGAACGATGTTGGTGGGAGGCGGGTAGGCATCATGTGTTAGCTGGAGGCGATGATCGCAGAGTCGGGCTAGACTCATAGCAGTCACTAAGGCTCTGTTTGGCATACCGGTGTCGTTTTAAAAGGGGGAAGTTCAAAAATGAGATGCTAAACTGTATTTTAAAAACTGTGATTTTAAAACTGAGGTTTTGTTTGGGTAATCTCCGTTTTGGTGACAGTTTAAATTATTTTCAAAATTATCTTCATTTGAATTTTATTTATTTCGGGTCAATTTTTTCTGAATTTTTAAAAACAAAATTATGTATTATATCTGTCATTTTTTTTACAAATTTATGGATATAATTATATTTTTTATAGGAGTTAAATTGATTAAATAAAATTAAATTAAATTAAAAAAATATCTTAAACGACCGTTTTGAAAGGGTGAATGGAGGTCTCCCCGACCTTTTCAAAACGGAGGAAAAAGTAGGTTTTAAACCGGTCGTTTTAAAATGACAACATTTTAGTTGTTTCCAAACAACTTTCCTCCGGTCCGTTTAGAACGGAATGAAGTCAAAACGGGCTCCCAAACATAGCCTAAGTCTGGAGGGGCCTCAAACTCAACATCCAGTCGCAGTCGCTCGCGAAGTCCAGCGGTGAAAATGTCGACCTGCATATCCGGGCAAGAGGGACATGCGCTAAGAGGAGCTGAAATTGTTCCAGGTACTCGTCCACGTTTCCGGTTTGGAGAAGAGATGTGAGTGCGCCGAGGGAGTTACTGCGGATAGGAGATCCGAAACGCAAGTTGCAGAGTCGCTTGAAGTCATCCCAAATCAGATTTGGCCGATCGGTGAGAAGTCGAGAGGCCCATAAAACAGCGGTGTCGAGCATATGGAAAGATGCTAGATGGATCCGATCAGTCGCCAGAGTTTGCTGGTGGCCGAAGAATTGCTCACACTTGGTGAGCCAACTCAAAGGATCGCTTTTCCCATCATAGGTTGGAAATTCCAATCTGGTATAGCGTGGTACAATCGTTGTGTCGGGGTGCGCGAGGACTGGCGGCGGCGGCTCGTGGACGGTCAGGGGTGGCGGGGCAGTGCGAAGAAGTGGTTGTGCCTGACTACTGCTGGCATGATCGTGTGTCGGGGCGGTGGACAGACCATTGATGCGCTTGGAGAGCGCAATAATGGCCTCCTGTTGACGCTCCCCGAGAGCAGTGTGCGCAGCTTGTTGCGCCATGACGGCCTGTAGCATGGTCATAATCTGATTGAGTTGTTCAGATAAGTCACCCATAGTGTGAGTGGAGGAGCGAGAAGAAGAATGGGTGGCCGGCCGGTGGGATCGCGTCGAGTCGGAAGACTGAGAGTGACCACGGGAGCCGCGGTGATGCCCAATATTGGCACCGAAGGGGATGAGCCCGCTGGAATTAATTTGTGGCTTGGAGGGCCGGAGATGGCTGATTTTTTTTTAAACGAAAGTGGGGCTGCCGGTGTGGAGAGGGAGAGGGGCCCACTATCAATTAAAAGATAATTAATTTGGAAGGGCTCCAAACAGGAATAGCTGTAGCTAGCAGGAATTAAAATCATAAAAAAATAATGGGGCAGGCGGAAGAAGTAAGGCCGGGGATTGATTAAAAAGAAACGGAATGTGGGGTGGGGCTCGAGGTAGGCAGAAAAAGGTGACGGGCGGTTCGATAGCGGTGGGCTCGAGGGATAGAAATATCCCGTGCTGTTCGGGATTGCTGCGACGGACGACAAAGAGGCGGAGGGCGTGCGGCTCGAGAGAGCAGGGCTCGCCGGAACTTGGAGCAGGGCTCGCCGGAACTTGGAGCAGGCCAGGATGGAGAGGCGCGTAGCGGCGATACGGAACGGTTTCTGGTGTCGATGAAGAGGCGCGGTGAAGGTGCGTCCCTGAAAGCCGACGCGTGCTGCTGCAGCAGAAGTCGAAGGTGCTGTGCTAGAGTAGTGTTGCTGCTGGAGTGGTGTTGCTGTTGGAGTTGAGGAAGCAGAGAGGTGCGGGAGTCTGCGAACCGATGGAGCAGGGCACGAACAAAAAAAGGGGGAAAACGGTGCGCTCGGGGAAGAAGATGAAGGGGGTTGTTGAAGTTGACTGGCGCTTGCTGAACTCGTCGGAGGAAGGAACCGCGGTGCTGGAGGAGACAATGGTAGGTTAGCTGCAGGAGCTTGCTGGAGGCGCTGGGAAGGGGAAACAATGGCTGACCGTAGGGAACGACGACCGGAGGGGAGGAAAGTCCTCTGATACCAAGTTGTTACGGGCCTACTTCCGTAACAGTGGTAACTCGTCGTACTGGTGGCCGAAGGTGGAGATGACGATGACGGAGATACCGTGGAGCCGGAACCGCGGCTACCTAGGCGGGGTTGCTCGTTCGAGGAGAGAGCCACCAATTATCTCACTACAAGGGACAAGGAACTAGAACTTCATTTCATGCCTTCAAACATACAATACCCATGCCTTTATATAGGCTACAAGATGACTCTAATAAGACAAACATAATAATAAGAATAAAAGGGCTCGATGCTCGAGACCCCATAACTTCTCATAACAACCCATAACATAAATACGCAACCCATAATATAATACGCAACCCATAATAGTCTACTACTAAAGAAAATACATAAACAAGCTTAAAATTAGCGCAAAGTCATACAACCACAGTGACTGAAGCATGTGCACAACATGTGTAAACCTGGGCTTATCGCTAGGCGGGGATGAGATCGCTAATGCACGTATCAATACTCCCGGGTTCTACAATGAACCTTATCCTCAAGGTCAAAATTTGGGAACTGTGACATGATCTCTTCTGCTACGATCCATGTGGCTTCTTATACAAGAAGTCCTCTCCACTGGATGAGGAATTGTCGTATTGATTGACCCTGAATATCCTTGATGCATGATCCCAACACAACAATAGGCTTGTAGCTAGAAATAGACTTGACTATCAGCCCCTCTGGTAGAGTGGCTTGGAGGGGATGATCTCCTAACGCTCTTGAGCTGGGAAACATGAAAGACCGGATGAATACGGTTGTTGGGAGGCAGCTGTACGACCACCTCTCATTCGTTTCAGAATTAGAAAGGGGCAAACATAGCGGATTGATAGCTTGAGATGTAGATGTGCGACTAAGAAACTCTAACGGTGGGGCCTCAATTTGACGAACACCTTTTCGCCCGACGAGAAGACACATTGATGTGATGTCGTTGTTGGGAGGCAGCTGTACGACCACCTCTCATCCGTTTCAGAATTAGAAAGGGGCAAAAATAGCGGATTGATAGCTTGAGATGTAGGCGGGCGACTAAGAAATTCTAACGGTGGGGCCTCAATTTGACGAACACCTTTTCGCCCGACGAGAAGACACATTGTGGTGATGCCGGTTGGCTTGCTGAACCTCGTTGCTGAGCACAGAGAAGATGATGCTTCAGCTGGCGGAGGGTCTCGTTGTGATCTCGGAGATCCTTGGCAAAGGTTTGAACTTGGTATTCCCTAGGCGGACTGAACAAAAGCTTCGGGGGTGGTCTCCCGTAGACAACCTGAAAAGGGTTTGAGCCAGTAGCGAACTGGTAGGAGTTGTTGTACCACAGTTCAGCCCACTCCATCCATCGTGTCCACTAGCAGGGCTACACGATAGTGAAATAGAGCTAGCATGTGTCGTCGCAACAATGGAAAACCTCTGTTTACCCGTTGGCCTGGGGATGATATGTCGTGTTGAAGCGCAACTTGGTGTGTTGTAGGAAAGAGCTCATAAACACTAGATCACAATCACTGATGATGGAATGGGGAAACCCGTGCAAAACAGACAACTTCCCCTATAAAGATCCAAGCGATAGAGCTGGTCGTGTAGGAGTGCTTAATGGGTATGAAGTGCCGATGCTTAGAGAGACGACCCACCACGTCAAGGAGGTAGTCTTAGCCCTGAGAGTCGGGGAGTTGAGTGATAAAGTCCAATGTCCTTCCACACTATGTCGGGACTGGAAGGGATTGGAGCACATCAGCCAGAGCGAGAGCTGGGTACTTGGCCTTCTTAACATGCTAGGTAATTGGTGATGAATTACTGCACTACCCACATTGTGTCACGCCAGTACAGGGTGGCGTCTAATCACTGATAAGTAGGGTATGCACTCGAGTGCCCTGCTATAGAGGTGGCATAAAACTCATGGAAGAGGCGAGGAATCCATGACGATGAATCTATGACTACCAGATGATCGTGGTAATGGAGTTGGTCGCTAACGAGGTGGAGGGGGTGGTGGTGATCCTTGGTCTCGTTGCGAGTCTTGGATCATGGAGGCGTAGTGAGGATCCCTCCTTACATCAGCAAGGATGGCGTCAGCATCTCACCTCCGTGAGTGTGAGACAACCAATAGAGTACCACTGACATTATTGCGCGATAGGGCATTTGCCGCAGTGTTTGCGGTCCCCTCCTTGTACTAGATGAAGAAGTGATATCTTAGGAGCTTGGCGATCAATAGTTGTTGTGCAGGGGTCGTGACCTTTTGAATCCAGAGGTGACACATGTTGCGGTGATTAATACGGGCCACAAAAGGATGGCCAAGTAAATAGGGACGCTAATGCTAAACCACCAAAAGCAGTGCCCAAAGCTCGTTGTCGTATGCCAATGCCGCAGTGCGATGATCTATAAAGGTCTTGCTGAAGTAAGCAATGGAGGAACCCTCCTACATGAGGACGGTACCCACTCCCTTCCCGGAAACAGAACACTCGATGATGAAGGGCTTGGTGTTGTCAGGCATACTGAGAACAGGTGCGGAGACCAAGACCCGCTGTAAGCTGCGGAAAGCTTCCTGAGTCGCTGGGCTCCACTTGAACGACACTCCTTTCTTGAGGAGGTTGGTAAGCGGGTGCGCAATTGCATCGTAGTTGCGGATGAAGCGATGATAATACCCCGTGAGGCCCATGAAACCCAAGTACTCAATCAAAAGATCTACTGCAAATCAGCTTATTCCCACTTCCTTTCACGTCACATACATTTATTCATCTACATCAAAAACTTATTTCTACTTCAAAATCCAGATTGTTTGAACCATATCCATCATTCAGTACCTATAAAAATCGTCTTAAAAGGGCCAAAAAAACTACAACACTCAAGCCTTTATCCCACTATAGTGGGGTCGGCTATATGAATTTTTTTCTCCATTGTGCCCTATCTTTAGTCATAATCTCACTAATGCCCAAGTACATCTTGTCTTTCCTTATGGTTTCATTCCAAGTCTTTATTGGTCTACCCCTCCCTCGTTTAACATGCCTAGTGACTAGACTTTCACAATGCGTAAAGGTGCCTCCAATGACCTCCTTTGTACGTTTCCAAACCATCTTAGTTGAGCTTCTCACATTTTCTCTGCAATTGGCGCTACTTCTGTCTTATCCCTCATACATTCATTCCTAATTTTATCCAGTCTTGTGTGTCCACACATCCACCTAAACATTCTCATCTTCGCAACTCTCATTTTTTGCTCATGTACATAATTCATTGCCCAACACTCAGAACCATAGGGCATCACTGGTCTAATTGCAGTATTGTAAAACTTGCCTTTAAGTTTTAAAAATACTTTACAATCACATAAGATCCCTAACGTGCCTCTCCACTTCAACCAACCCGCTTGGATTCTATGTGTCACATCTTTATCAATACCTCCATCTTTTTGAACTATCAATCCAAGATATTTAAAACACTCACTACAAGAAATATCTTGATCAGCTAACTTAATAACGAAGTCATCTGTCCTTCTTGCATTGCTAAATTTAAGCTCCATATGTTGCATCTTTGCCCTGCTCAACTTAAAACCCCTCTTTTCTAAATTGTTTCGCCAAGATTCAAGTTTTGCGTTTACACTCGCGCGTCTCATCGTCCAAAATAATATCATCCACAAACAAAAAACACCAAGGTATTGCTTGTTGGATATGTCCGATGAGCTCATCTAAGATAAGAGTAAAGAGATAAGGGCTTAAAGCTGAACCAGATGATAGAGAATTCTTGTGTTAATCCTCCAGATGCCCTTACCCTTGTCACTGAATTTGTGTACATATCTTTGATTATTTCAATTTATGATACATTTACACCTTTCTTTTCTACGACTCTCCATAAGATCTCTCTTGGAACTCTATCATAAGCCTTCTCAAGATCGATAAACAACCTATGCAAATCTTCTTTTCTTTCTCGATAGTTGTCTTAAAAAGGGTGAAACTAAAAAAAATCAAAACCTAGCATCAGACCTTTAAAGAAAACAAGTTATACAATGACAAATGACTGCCTTCACGGACCACATCCAAATAGAAATTAGACAAAGTTTGGTGTTCAACGAGATTTAGACGTCCAACAATAGGGAGGCGTTAGGTGAGATGGAGGTGTTCGGTGAGAGGGAGACTTCCAACAAGGGAGGTGAGACGTCCAACAAGGGCGGCGAGATGGAGGTTTTCGGTGAAAGGGAGACTTCGAGCAAACCAGGGGGCGAGAAAGGGGGAGTCGGTTCATGGGAAAGGCGTGGGTCACGATGGATGGGGGAGGAGGGCTTGCTTATATAAATATCCGGGTTTTGAAATAAAGGCCTAAAAAGAGAAATCCAAATTTTTTTGTTTGGGGTTTAGTGTTTACTTATATAAATAGACAAATCTTGTTTGCCAATAACACGACCATCTTTAAACTTGCGTGGCAGGGGTAGACTTTCAATTTCTTACTTTGTTTAATTATTAGAGACCATCCGTGAGAAGGAAGGTAATTTTTGCGTGGAACTTGCGCCTGGAGGACACTTTTGCTTTGAGTACTCTACCCCCTTTCTCTTATCCACCGGTGTTCCCCTGGGCGTGGTGAATGCTCTTATCCGTAGAAGTGGTGGTGAATCCTTATCTTCCTCCGGTGATGAGCTTGATCATCCTTCCATCTCTAGTTTTTTTTTCCTTTTTCAAATTTTTGTATATGCTGTATGAAATTTCTTGGATGCAGTTTTTGGACCATTTGGGTGGATTTTTCATGGTTTTATAAAGATTAAACATGTAATATGTTGTACTATTTTTAGATTGAACCTTCTATACTCTTTGGACCGTTTGTTTCCTAGATTTTGTTTGTGTTTGCTGTTTTAGAAGGGGCTGTTTTGAGGTTTAGAACAGATTTTCGTTCAAGTTTAGAGCCGGAAATTGCAATTGAAGTTGTAGTGTTCGTTAACATGTTTGGAACTGAGTTATGTTGTTTTTAGCTCTTCCAAGTTACTGGTTTTTTACTGGACAGATTTTGCGGGAGTGTTGTATTGTTGGTGTGCAAAGTTTTATTCTCTTTACCGACTTGGTTCATATCAATTGGTATCATATCTCCAAGTTAAAGTTAAAAGTCCCTTGTGAAGTGTTTGTGGGGCCTCTTCAACACCAAATTTGTCTAGTTATCATCAGGGGCGGATGCAAGAATTATATTAAGTGTGGACGGAGTATAAAATTATTCAATAAAATAAACAAATATAATAAAAATATGTCCATGTTGCATTAATATCACATAATTATTTAAAATAGTTGATCAATTTGGGGAAAACGATATCATTTACCATATTTTTCTATGTTTCATCTTCTAGGAGCATTTCTTGATATTCTTATTTTTGTTGGTAACATTTTTGTAAATATAAGTTATCAAATAAGCTTTCATTCATTCCTCTCTAATTACGTAATGAGATTTTGATAAAATGAATTGAATATAACTCTCACCCATAGTGAAATCAAAAAGAAAAGTTTAATCATGTGCATACTTCCTAGTAATCCTTTCACCTTTTTCATGTCTTTTTCATACTCAATTTTTTAATTATTCTTTGTCATAATACTTTAAATAAGTATTGCTTGATTCTAATGATTATTCAATTGTTTTTTTACTTTAATGAATTAACATTAGCGAGATTATGAGTAAAGATAGGGAACAATGGCGACAAAAGATCCATATAATCGACCTCACTATAGTGAAATAAAGGCATGAGTGTTGTTTTTTTATGAATTAACAAAAATTCTAAGCTTTTAAGACATAATTGAGAACTAATAAAAAAAAATGAAATCTACAAATATTTAAGTAAATATAATTCAAATAATAAATTAAAACCTCAATTCATTGTTCTTTATGAGTTATTTGAATATAACCATCCCTTTTAATTTTTTTTAACATTTCACAACATAATACTGAACTTGTTTTTATATAAAAAAAATTAAACAACAAACTTATTTATATAAAAAAATAATATAATAACGAACTTGTTTAAAAAACTTTAAACAATACATAAAAACAAACTTGTTTCTAAAAATATATTAAATAACAACATAACAACAAACTTTTTAAAAAACACATTTAAACAATCGCATTACAACCTTGTTTAAAAAAAACTTAATATTGTTGTTGGTTGGAATTGAACCCTTAACCACAAGATTAAAAAAACAGTCTACCAATTGAGCCAAAAAAGTTGTTTTGGTATAAATATTTTTATCGTAATATATAGTTTATAACAAATCTGCCTTCATAAACTCATTTTCTATTACTAAAAGATAGTATTTTTAAAATTCAGTGTGGGCGGCCTCCCACACTTGGCCCTATGTAGATCCGTCCCTGGTTCTCATGATGATAGTTTCGCCAAATGCCACTTCAGAAATTGGAGGAGTTGCATGAACAAATCTGTTAGGGCAAAACTACGGAGAGAGCAACTAAGAGAGAGATCTAGAGAAAACTAAGAGAGGATTACGGTTAGAGAGGGAGAAAGAGGCTACCTGATAATACTCTTCATAATCCCCAAAAGGAGGGCTGCTCGGATATATATATATCCGGGCATGGAGGGGCCGGCCGGCCCCTCCCAAGGGGGCTGAACCCGCCTGGTTCAGCCCCTGGCCGGCCGGTCCGGTTCAGCCCCGTTGTTTAGCGCGCCCTTGCTTCTCCGAACATAATGACGCCCCGTAAAGCTTAGCGGGGCGTAACATTCCCCTCCCCATCAAGAACCAACTTGTCCCCAAGGTGGTAGTCCGGGTAGAGCTCCTTGAAATCGAAGAAGTCCACCCAAGAGTTGTGTGCTGACGAGAGGTTCTTCCATTTGACCAAGAGCTCGGGCCGGTATTCCGTGCCCCGGTTCTTCTACCTGTGCCCCAAAATATCCTTTGGCAGCGGCCGCAACTCCCCCGTAGAAGTAACCTCAGGCAATTCAGTATTTGGCTGGACATGCGGACCCAACTTCCGCTTGAGCAAGGAGACGTGGAACGTAGGATGAATGCGGGAACCCTCCGGCAAGGCCAAAGTATAAGCTACCGGCCCCACCTTGCTGATGATCTGAAAGGGGCCGTAGTAGCGCGGGGACAGCTTCTGGTTGCCACGACGAGCCACGGATAACTGCCGGTACGGCTGGAGCTTAAGAAAAACTTCGTCACCAACGGCGAACTCCCGCTCCGTGCGGTGCCTGTCCGCCTGGGACTTCATGCGTTCCTGTGCCAGGCGGAGTTTCTCCCGAAGAGTGACCAACATGCGATCCCGATCCATCGCCGGAAGAGCTGTGCTACCCGGCTCATAGCTAGCCAAAGACGGAGGCGGTCGCCCGTAAACCACCTCAAACGGCGTCATCCTGCTGGCTGAGTGATATGCCGTGTTGTAACAGTACTCGGCCCAGTGTAACCAATCCGGCCAACTCCGAGGCTCATCCATTACAAAGCAACAAAGATACGTCTCGACACCCCGATTGAGCACCTCTGTCTGGCCATCCGACTGCGGGTGATGTGCCGTGCTGAAGTGTAAGCGAGTACCCTGCAACCGGAAGAGCTCCCTCCAGAATCCACTGACGAAGGTGGGGTCTCGATCAGAAATAATGGCACGAGGGAGATCATGCAGTCGAACGATTTCCCGAGCAAAGAGTGCGGCCTCGGACTCCCCGGTATACGGATGGCTGAGGGCCAGAAAATGATCATACTTGGAGAGCTTATCCACAACAACCAGAATGACTGACTTTCCTTTAGACTTAGGCAGCCCATCAATAAAGTCCATGGACACCGTGTCCCAAACAAGCTGCGGGATGTCCAATGGCACGAGCAGCCCTGCAGGAGAAGAAGTCTCATATTTCTGCCGCTGGCAGATGTCACAGTGGCGAACAAACTGCTGAATGTCCCGTCGCATGCCTGCCCAAAAAGCATTTGCTCTCGCCCTCTGGAGGGTCCGGAGCACCCCCGCATGCCCTCCTGTGGGAGACGAGTGGAACTCATGCATCAATACCGTCTTCCAAGCTGAATCGGCGGGCACGACCACCCGGCCCCGATAGTAAAGCCGGCCATTACACAAATGATAGCCGGCCGCCACTGTCTCGCCCCTCTGTAAAGCCTCCACCAACGGCCGGAGCGTATCAGATCGCATCACCTCCTCCTGAATATCCTCCAGGGAATCGACCAACGACGCCGAAATGTGAGAGAGAGCAGCCTCTGGAAGACGAGAGAGAGCATCGGCGACCACATTCTCTTTGCCCCGGCGATAAACAATCTCATAGTCGTAGCCCAGAAGCTTGGTAACCCATTTCTGCTGCAGAGGCGAAGAGACCCGTTGGTCCAGGAAATGCTTCAAGCTCTGGTGGTCCGTCCGGATCTTAAAGTGCCGGCCCAGCAAATATGACTGCCACACGGCCACTGCGTGAATGATCGCCAACATCTCCTTCTCGTAGGCCGAGAGACCCAAAGTACGAGGAGCCAATGCTTTGCTGTAAAAGGCGATTGGCCGCCCCGCCTGCATCAACACCGCCCCGATGCCGACCCCCGACGCATCCGTCTCCAGAACGAACTCCTTCGTTAAATCAGGTAATGCAAGTACTGGTGTGGTGGTCATGGCTCGTTTGAGAGCCTGAAATGCCTCCTCCGTCTCCTAACTCCAAGAAAAAGAATCTTTTTGCAGCAGCTGGGTCAATGGCCGGGCTATCTTCCCATAGTCCTGCACAAACCGCCGTAGTACCCTGTGAGTCCCAAAAAACCCCGCAAGGCACGAACTGTAACCGATCGCGGCCAGGACTGCATACTCTGAATCTTCCGTGGGTCGGCCCGAACGCCCTGACCGGAGACCAAATGGCCCAAATACTCCACCTCCTCCTGCCCGAAGGAGCACTTGGAACGGTTGGCATAAAGATTGTGCTGACGCAGTCGGGCAAGGACCTGTTCCACGTGGCGCACGTGGTCCTCCCAATTCGCGTCGTAGATGAGGATATCATCAAAGAATATCAGGACAAAGACCCGCAGGAAATCTCTGAATATCTCGTTCATGTTATCCTGGAATGTAGCGGGTCCCCCAGTCAGCCCATTGACCATAACCAAAAACTCATAATGGCCGTCATGAGTCCGGAAAACCGTCTTATGGATGTCCTCCTGTGCCATCAAAATCTGATAATATCATGAACGCAGATCCAGCTTGGTGAACCGCTGCGCCCCATGCAGCTCATCCAGTAATTCTTCTATGTGAGGAATCGGGAAATTATCTTTGACAGTAGCGCCGTTCAAGGCACGGTAGTCCACACAGAATCTCTAGGACCCGTCCTTTTTCTTGACCAAAATAATGGGGGTCGAGAAGGAACTCGTACTCGGCCGAATGATGCCGGCCTCCAGCATCTCACGGACACTGAGGCCTTCTGAACGTGTGGGTAGCGGTACGGACGGACATTCGTAGGCTCAGCACCCGCCTTGAGTGGAATACGGTGATCTCGAAACCTCGGCGGTGGCAAAGGCTCCTGAAAAATGTCAACATACTCTGTCAGAAGTAACTGTAACTGAACCGGTATCTCAGAAGGTGTGGAATCGCCGGTCTGGACCTCCCGAAGGACGACCATCATCTGCCCATCCCCGCTCAACCGCTGCATGCTGCGAAGAGAAACCTCCTTAACGGGAGATGACATGATACCCTTCAGGCAAAACTGTTTTTCTCCATTCACAAACTCCATAGTCATGTGTTCCCAATCAAAAGTCACCCGCTCTAACTGACGCAACCACTGAACTCCCAGCACCATGTCGGAGCCCCGAATAGGCAGCAGGTAGACGTTAGTCCGTCCCACATAACCGTGTATCCGCATCTCCACTCCTTTCAGCACCCCCTCACACTGCAGCTTGCTGCCATCCGCCACCATAACGTGAAAAGCAGCCCCCCTGTCAACCACGTGCCCAACTCTCCGTGCCACGTCGGGATGTATGAAGTTGTGGGTGCTCCCACTGTCCACCAGAATAGTAACCTTCTCTTGGGCCATCCGGCCCGCCAGCCGCATAGTAAGCGGGGGAGCACAACCCTCGAGAGCATGTAAAGAAACCCCGAACTCCGTCTCTTCCAAGTCCACCTCCAACTCCTCATCCGGGGCCGGCTTGTCCGCATCCTGATGCAACATGAAAACCTGTATCTTCTGGCATTTATGACCTGACACAAACTTCTCGTCGCAATTAAAGCACAGACCCTTCTCCTTCCGAGCGGCCAACTCGCTCCAAGACAATCGAGTTACCGTCGGTTTGTTACCCGTGGGCTGCTCCCGTCGTGCTGCTGTGGCAGGGGCCGAAGGCGGCCTACTCGTGATACGGGCCCGCTGCCTGTTGAACCTCTCCTCCTGGATCCGCGCCAAGGTAATGGCGTGATTCAAGGAACGGGGCATGAGTGCCTGCACCTCGTCACGAATGTGCTCCTTGAGACCAGATATGAAACAGCTGTAGAGTGTCCTCTCCGGCCACTGAACCCGATTCGCCAACTTCTCGAACTCCGTACGATACTCCATCACCGACCCTTTCTGACGAAGCTTCTGAAGGAGGGCCTCAAAGTTCTCGTACTCCAGTGGACCAAATCTGGCCGTAAAGCCATCCACAAACTCCCCCCAAGGCACGTACTCTCGTCCTCGCAGGAACCACTGTGTCCACTGGAAAGCGTCGTCCCTCAAGTGGAAGGACGCTAACTGCACCCACTGGCCTTCAGGCACCTCCTGGCACTGGAAAAAGAGTTCAGCCTTTTGAATCAATTCCAAGGCGTCGCCGCCCTCGAACTCCGGAAAATACATGCGAGTTAATCCGGGGGTCAAACGTTGGGCCCTTTGACCTCCTTCCCGTCTTGCGTGCTCCCCATGCTCGAATCCGCCGTAGCCTTGATGCTGACCCACTCCCCAAGGCGGAGGGTTCGGCTGGCCGCCCCATCCTGGGCCAAAACCGGCCACCCCTGGCAGCCCAAACCCGCGCGGAGGGGGGAGGAGCCCCCCTCTTTGTTGTCCCGTCGTGTCGGGTGGCCGCCGGAACCCAAATGGGTTGTCACCGCCCCGACGCCACTGCCCTTGGCCCGATCCAGGCTCGCCGAGCCCCACTGCCGTAGATCCCAGCGGGATCGACCCCGCCGGACCCCCGTACGCCGCCGCCGACCCCCCGGGTGGGCCGTAGGCCGCCGAACCAGCGCCCCCGTCCCCGGCCAAGCCGTGCCAGGTGGAATCCCGTCGGACGCCCTGCAGCCGCTCCGTTTCCGGAAACCGCACGCCGCCGACACCCTCCGCAAGCCGCGCGCCGCCCGCAGCCGCTGGATCGGCCCCCAATCCGGCCGAATCTTCTCTCGCCGGTGCCTTCCCTTTCAACAACGTCTCCAACTCCTCCATCCGAACCTCCAACCGTTCCTCCAAGGCCGCCATCGAGTCGGTTAGGCCAACAACGTTCTCCTCTAAGGTTTCAATCCGCGAGGATTCCTCTTGAGTGCGAGTGGTCACCATTTCGGAGAGACGAACACCTCTGATACCAAATGTTAGGGCAAAACTACGGAGAGAGCAACTAAGAGAGAGATCTAGAGAAAACTAAGAGAGGATTAGGGTTAGAGAGGGAGAAAGAGGCTACCTGATAATACTCTTCATAATCCCCAAATGGGGGGGCTGCCCGGATATATATATATCCGGGCATGGAGGGGCCGGCCAGCCCCTCCCAAGGGGGCTGAACCCGCCTGGTTCAGCCCCTGGCCGGCCGGTTCACTGAGTGGGGGCTGAACCAGAAGGTTCAGCCCCGTTGTTTAGCGCGCCCTTGCTTCTCCGAACATAATGACGCCCCATAAAGCGTAGCGGGGGCGTAACAAAATCACACACCTCTTATAGGACCGACATCAAACATTAGTTAGACAAAGGACCGATGGTTGTGATAGTTTAGGTGATGAGACCCCCTTAGTTATTAAAGGCTCAAGGCGCTCCAAGGTGCAAAGGGGTCTTGGAGCCTAGGTGCAAAACTCAATACACAGGCGCATACCTGACGAAGGCAAGACGCAACTACATCTATTTTAAATAATCAACATCAAACATCGGTTCATTTTCTTGATCAGATTCTTTATTTGTTAACTCATTAATCATTTATTACTATCATTTATATATTTTTAAAAATAGAATGAATGTGGTTTTTTTTATCATATCTAAAGCTTCAACGCTAGATTATGCTTCACAAACCCTTAATTATGGAAAAATTATTGAGTTCTTATATTATTTCTTTCTTTATTTTGAAAAAAAGTTTACAACAAAAATCTCACCAATGTGCTCCTTTTATACTCTAAAGTCGCAAAAAAGCGCACAAAGACACAAACTCTGAGCTTGGTGAACCTTGAGCCTTAGGAGGGTCTTTAACAACATAGTGAGACCCTTGAAGAGACATGATCCGTAGGAAGGGACTGCCTGAGACTGAGAGCACTAGCACTGGCCCTCCTAGGGAAAAAGGCAAACATGGAGATGACATGCGTGTTGAGCTATTAGAACTTAAAGGTAGATTTATTTGAACTTAAAGGTAGATTTATTAGAATTTAAGGTAGATTTTCTCCGGATGAAATCATTGAGTGACTCCAAAGTCCTAGAATGAATATTTGATTACAAGGGCTATTTATGAGAAGAGCAAGCGAGCCTATGATGGGAAAGTCAGAGGTCTCAGGGAAGGCATGATGTAAATAGAGATGTGGAGAGCTGGACCAAGACGAAGCATTCATGAATTTATTTTTAATTGATAAATCATTTCCTTGATTAATTAGTTATTAATAATTCAATTACTCAGTAATTCTTAATTGAGTTAATTAAGTAATCAATTAATTATGGATCACATCAAGCTTAGTGTCACAGAGATAACCGCCCTTCATTTGATAGAGAAAATGGTAGCCTCCATAGACGCACGTCTTCGAGACGCCGACACACTCCACCAAATTGAGAGTCTAACACCCGCCTTTCTGCTGTAGTCCGTGCTGTTGTCGCTTTCACCACCACCACCAGTCCCTGCGTCGCCCCTCCACCTCTCTCATTGCCACCCGCAGCCACGCCACCTTTCTCCACGGTGGTTGTCCTTTCTCCACAACCTCCTGTAGGTTTCACCTCGCAGTCTTCGCCACCGGCATTGCTGCCTCTTCTGCGGACACCTACCCCGCCAGCTTCTCTTGATCCATTTCTTCAGTTTCCCGCCCCAAAATCAGCACCGAAATTTCTAATCGATGCAGCTCTTTCTCCGCCCAAATTATCGTCTCCTTCCCCTGTCCACAATCGCCAGGGACCCCCATTCAGTCCTTTCATCACCATCTCTTTTGCCTCCACTACTGCAACACGATATTGGAAGTTGTTCTGGCGGAAAATCAAAAATCCCGATAATCAAGTGATACAAGCCTCATTCGAGCTTGAGGACAAATCGGACAAAGGACATGTTATGGGTGTCACACCCACTATTATGGTGTTACTTTTATTTTATATTGATATGCTTTTATTTTGTCTTAAAGTCATGTCCTTATATGATGTCGTTATTTATGTTGCGTCTTTATGATGTGATGTCCTGTTTAGTCGGATGCCCAAATCTATCATTTATTTCTATTGAAGTCTGTTGTAAGTTCTATTTAAAGGACACTAGGGGTCTTGTATGATTAAGCAATGAAATAGATTATTTTCCGTCCTTAAATGAGATTTTGGAAGCTCTCTCTCTCTCGAGCACATCCTGCTTAGGCACCTACAATTAAGGATCCATAGTATCTCTGCCACCATCATCATCTCTACCTCCAGCCACTCTTTTGACAACCTCCGAGGAGGCCCATAACAAGAGTTTGATTAGGTAAAACACTGAAGTTTTGGAGCTATAACTTTTTTTTATTCATGATGTTTTCAAGTTGGCTATCAAAGTTGAGAGGCAGTTGCTAAGGAACAAGGAAATCCCTTTTTTGGGCTATGAGGAATGAAATAGAGCTGGACCTAGGGAAGGGGAAGAGGAAGGAGAAGATTGAAATCTCGAGAAGAATGATGATGATGACCATCTCCATTATGGTAGCTTTCCACGTCAACGATAACCCTACAAATATTGACACCTTCTTACCTAAGCGTTGGGATCTCATATTGTATAAAGGGAGAAAGGCCAATTCCTATAGGAAGGTTGGGAGTGAAGAAACAATATTAAAAAACATTGAAACACAATATGAAGCGAAAAAAGGAAACTATATGTGAGAGAACCCAAGATGACGCTGAAACTTAGAAAGTTCCTTGGTTCAATCTATGTCTAGAGCTTCGATTGTTCTTGATAGGGATTAGTTGCATGATCATGATCAATGGAGGAGATCGGGCCACCACTCGACGGGACCCGCTTTTGTATATTTGCATGAGATGCATTGATTGATCAGATGGGCGAACCAAGACAACCAACGCATCTGGAGCGTCGTTTTAATATGTATATGTATTTTGTTTTTTTATTTGGGCTTGTATTTAGTGTTTTAGGACACCGAGCGTAACAATCAATCATAGCCATTCACGCAGAGGGGCAGAGGCTTTCATTTTGATCCATTGCTTGTATTGTGAGAGATTCCAGACCGGCATTTCGATCGTGGTGCGACGTCACGTTACCTCGGGGTGCGACGTCCCGGTACCGATTCAATTTTCTTTTAATTATCGATTTTACAATTTTCCCGTGCTTCCCTCCCACTATCTTAATCCACGATCTCTCCCTCTTGATAGTTTTCTACAAGCCCCCTCCGCGTAACTGCATAACAACTTGATTCTCATCATCTCAGCCAAAATCGACAAGTTTGCCGTTCTTTGTTCCTCCTCTGACAAGACAAAAATCGCTCGATTCCTTCACCCACATCGCAAATCGCACTCACAGTTGCCTCACTGTCATCTTCGTCCCCCGTCGCTCGCCTGTTCCAGTCGACGACTCACCATCTACCCTACAATCATGACTCCACCGCAACACCTCCTGGTTTCATCTTCCCAATCGCCCGACTTCAACACCTCTTCTCTCTCTGATCACAACCCAACCCCATTGCCATTAGCCGGAAAAATCCCCACACCCACCTTCCTCAAACCTTCTGATTGAGTCATCTTCATCCTACATCTAACATACTCCGCCCCATCGAAGCTTCTTCTAAGTTCTAATCTAGTACTTCCTTCTTCTCTGTTTCCTAACTGCACCCCCTCCCCCACTATGTAACAATTTCACCCACTACCTACTATCCAATCCCGTGAAGTTTAGATTCTCCACCATCCTCAACCATCTAGTGGTTCTCCAGCCATTCCTGCCGCAAGCCCCAACCCAGGCCAACATCCTGCAACCGAGTTCGACCCCACACAACAGTCATCCGCCATCATTTGTCCACTGCTGGGTCTCCATTGCTATGTGAATTTTATTGTATTGTGTTTATTTACTTCATTATTGAATATTGGAGAACACCACATTCTTGTTTGAGAATTCGACTCGTTTGTGTACTTGATTTAATTTTCCTTTTATCCTATTAAACTCAGTTGTGAAGGTTCATAGTTGAAAGCACCTCGTGCGTAATCAAACATAACATTGCTTGCTCACTTGAAATCCAAAGTTCATATTGCGATTAATTTACCGAGCTTATATTAATATAACTGCTATGTTTTATTTCCGGAAAATACTAGCTTATCAATACAACACTCGATGATTGAAAAGATGTAGACATTTTCCAAGAAACGAATGGTTGATGCGCGTAATCATAACTTGATGAGTGCGTGAGATGTGATATGTGATTGTGATGATGTGTTGTGATTAATTACATGATTACTACAAGGGAAAAAGTTTGAAATACCAAACTACAAAGCTAAATTATAACTTGGAAAAGAAATTAACTAAACAAAACTATAAAATAGAAATGAAAATAAGTAAAGATAGTACCAAGTTACATAATTTCTCGATCAAAATCTCCCTCCTCAGCTCAAGGAGAAGACTGATATTTATAGGAAAGTTTGCATGGGAGTCACGCCCGTGACCTAGGGCGTGCAAGGTACGAAATCGGTGACATAAAAGCCCGAGAAACGTAGGGAAGCCAAACCGCCAAGAGTCATTTCTTTATGGGTCACGCCCCTAATCACGCCCGTGATTAGGGCGTGTAGCGGACGGTTCTGAAAACGGCGGGAAAACGGTTCGATCTGGAGTGATGACGGCAATTGCTGAAGAGGTCACGCCTGGGAGTTACGCCCGTGACCTGGGCGTGACTGCCCGAAACGGTCGAAGACAGAAACTGACTTTCATAACTCTGGATCACGCCGGGGATCTGGATGGCACGCCCTCCCTGTCACGCCCATGACAGGGGCGTGTAACTTTAAACTGACGTGACAACTCATTCTGAACAGCGAACACGCCCCCTGGTCACGCCCGTGACCAGGGCGTGTAATTTTTATCTGACGTGTAAGCAATTTTCTGGAAGCGGGGGCGGGACACAGTCCGTGATTGAGGTCACGCCCTCTGGTCATGCCTGTGACCTGAGGGTGTAAAACTTGATTTCTCAAAAAATCTTTAAAATTTTGCCCTGTTTAAATCAGTGAGCTACAAATTTATTTTAGCAGCCAAGAATTTCCTGAATTTCAAAAAGAAGACAATTAGGTATTCAAATTAGAAAAAAATAATAAAATTCGATAAATTAATAAATAAAAACAAGATAAAATAAGAGTTTATTAAATACCCCCATACTTACCTATTTGCTAGTCCCGAGCAAACAACCTCTTGTTAAGAGTAGACAAAATTCAAAACAATAAAAGAATTTTTGAACCTAAGGAGTAAAATGCGAAGTCTTACTCTTATGCGCATAACGATTTCAGCAGAAAGAACTACTCAGCATACAAATTAGCTTATAAATTTTAAAAACACGTTTCTACTTATTATTTGTCCTTTCAAAAAGAAATGCCGGTAAATCCGAAAATTGTATTTAAGGAGAGTAGCATATTCACTAAGATCAATATTACGCAAAATCTAGAACCGGGATACCCTCCAAAGAAATCTATCAATGAGGATGGCCACAGTCTTGCCCTTTCACACTCTCGCCACGGCACTAGTACAACTCAAACATGAATCAGTTGAGCTTACTTAGGTTGAATTGTTAGGTTTACGTTGAAGGTATGGTAAACACAGATAAACACGATTACTAACACACAATAGACCAACATCGAGCTTTTAAGTAGATCAACGCCCAATACATACTATTTGATTTTTTTTTGAAAATTACATACATACTTTTTTCTATATTCTTTACTCATGCTTGAATTTTCTTTTTTTTTTTCAAGATTTTTGAATATGAAACAAACAACCTAGGATTAGAAGGAATCTTGTTCGAAGGTGCACACCACATTTTAACGAACCACAGACTTGTTATTTGTGTTTTTGTTTTCTAGTGCAAGGGTTGGTTGGATGTGGGCGAACATGAATCCCACCACATGACGATCTGCAGGCTATGAGCGCAACTATGGTTTGTCAAGTTCTTGTTGGATACCATCATTTGAATCCCTTCTCGAGGGGTCATTTCTTGTAATTCTAATGACAATTTTAGCCATATAAGTTATAAGCAGACTTGGGCACTCCTGATCTTTTTTGGTTAAAAATGTTTGTGGGTAGCAGAGGAGGGAAGTCGTGCCTACACTAAGGGGGGAGAGGCATAAGATGAAGAGTATCTACCTAGTGCTCCTCTCTTGATCATTAGGGAGCAATCATAATTCTTCTCACTGACCAAAACTGTGTCCACATGAGTTTCTCCCCCATATATATAGGTGTTACAAAAAAATTGATGACATATGATACAAGATTAAAATAACATATAATTACAGACTAAGTATTGGTGCTCAAGGCTTATCCGCTTAAGTGCACCTCATATAGACCCTTCATGCACGCATGGGTTTCTTTGTCCTTAGGTGAGGACCTCCGTAATCATGTCATAGTTTGAGAAATTCGTCTTGTTCTCAAGAAATGACACAACTAAGTATGAAAATCCTCTCGGTTGACCGACATAGCATGAATTTATGTTTTTTTCTTCAATGGAGTGTCCTCTAATTCGAGGGCCTCAAAGTCAGCCAGACACATGCCATTCACATCATCACCAATCGAGGATCATAAATCCTTCGCAAAGCACTCATGAATAAGAGAGTAAAGTTGCTTATATCAAAGGCTTAGTCCTTGCTCTGCAGTTTGTTGTACTAATGATTGGATAGGCATTGAGTGGGTGTAGGACGGTTGGTGCGTGAAGGTATGGTGGATTGCCAATATATAGGGTTGTTGTTGTTGGCGACTTAGGGCTGTGAATGGAGGGGAGGCATGGCAAAGGATGAGGAACAGTGTGGGCCGTAGGAACGGGTAATGAACTCAGCTTCCATGAGGACGATGAGGTCCATGACTTGGTTGATGGGGAATGGATGGATGGTTCAGAGTCGATCTAGGATGTGGGGTTGTAGGTTGTGCACCAAGGAACCCGGGTAGTGGTCAGGTGATAGGCATGGAACATGCTTGGCAAGTTTTATGTAGTCGTCCACGCAGGAATCAATGGATCTCGTTTGTCGTGCCCCACACGGGTATCAATGGAATTCCCTAGTGGCGATGGTCATATCGTTGTATGAGGGCTTGAGTAAGGGCCACCTAGGTGAAGCCAGTGGAGGTATGACAGTGCCATCAAACCCTGCGAAGCGCTGTCCCTTCCATGCCGAGGGCCACAAGATTTTCTGTTTATTTTACAGTGTAGAAGAGGTCAAAATACCGTTCTACTCTTACAATCCAGCCTAGTGGGCCGACACCATTAAATGTTGGGAATGTAAATGTGGTGGTGGGTTTAAGGGGGAAACTTTACGCTAGTCATCGGATATGACTCACTCGGGATCTCAAAGTGGATGCGACATTGGCCACCAATGGTTTGCCTGGCTGCATAGTGCGGAGTATCATCATGATCGAGGTAAACTACTCATCTCGTGCATTAAGGAGAGCCTTAAGGGTGGTGAGTGCGCGCTGTATTGCATTCAAATCGGTATCCATCATTTGGCATGTCTTGAGCATAAAAGATCGATGTCGGGAGTGCTATGGATGGCCGGCGATACCACTGAAGGGCTGGCCTAGATTGGGACTGGTGTTAGGCACCAGGGTTGTCAGAGATTAGACAGATTGGCCCATGCAAGTTGCAAAAAGCTATGTCTGCGGCCTGGACAACCGCCGGTGGAAGGCTATGACTCAGGAATGCATGCCCATGGGATTGGGCAAAAACAAGGACCCTATGGACGGGACTGGACAACAGCCTATACATGGGGTTACGACTCTGGAGGGTGTGTCAGAGGGATGAGCGCTTGTAGCGGATGATCAAAGCCACGAGTTTGGGAGCTGGACTTAGCGATCAAAATGGTTAGGCCAGTTAGGGATGTTGCTCGGACATGCGTCAAGGGCGGAAGTGGGTTACTGTCTGATTAAGTGCTGGGGTTCCAAAATGGGCGTGGACGGAAAACTTTGGATTGAGCGCAGGTTCATCACGGTCTTCGGCCCAGCGGCTGCAAGGGAAGTTGTGAGTTTGGGGCCGAACAATGTTTCTGGGCGGGGAAGGAGTGAAACCAGTGGCAGTGCGCCAGTGGAGGAATGTGAAATATGCAGAGGAAATTTATTGAGAGCTCCTCTTGGTAGGCTTAGGAAGCAAGCCAAATTTTCCTTCCTGACCCAAAAGGCGTCGGCATGAATTCCACCTCTTACAAAACTAATACAAGATTACATAAAACATAGTTTATATGCATATGAACCCTTTAGGAAGGTCAAGTGCTGTCATCTTAAGGTGGTCATTGCCCGTAGCCAAATATAAACAGAGTTTACTGTTTTGTATATCGTCATTAGTTGTCAATCGATAAATTAATTTTATTATTCGGGTTTAGACTAGGGATCTTCTTTATGTTTGGTTTTATCTTGCATGCTGAACTCCTTTTGCTGGTGAGTTTTGAAAGCATGCAAAACAAGTTTTAGGCTAAACATTGTAGAATGTTGCTTCCCTCTAAAATGTTATCGATGCCGGTTAATCAATGTAGTTTATTGCCATTAATGTTTGAATCCTGGGTTACTTTCTTCCATTCTAAAAGCTTCCCCTCCACCCTTTTTGGCCTCTATATACAGGAAGAACCTGCTGTGATCCAGTCATATTATGACAAAAGGATTGTCGGTTGTCCCGGTGGTGAAGGAGGTAAATATATTATCTTCTTTTGGCATGAATCTCTAAGATACTTTCCTAATGAGCCAAGTGTTGCGAAGTTCATCTCAGAATTCGAATATTAACAGAGTATACACCTCATACTGCAAATTTAACTAATCTAAATACTTTCTCACTCTTAATGCCGGCTTGTACAGAGGATGAGCATGATGTTGTGTGGTTCTGGTTAGAGAAGGGCAAGCCACATGAATGCCCCGTGTGCTCCCAATATTTTGTGGTCAGTCTAAACGTCTGCGTGATTCTTTGTGATCTTTTGTGTACTCATGTTAGCTGCTAAATCCTAATATGCCCCGTTCCTGTTCATTTTCTTCTCTTTCAGTTGGAGGTAGTTGGCCCCGGTGGACCTCCAGATGGACATGGCGACGATGACCAGCATCATTGAGAGGGGACGCGTGTCTCTTGGCGTGAGTTTGTTGCGTTGTGCAGCTGAGGAGCCAGAACTTGAAAGCTACTTGGGGTTTTTTGTTGTTCAGTTTTGTTTCCTTTTCAAATCATGGCAGTTATTGTTGGCTGCAGCTACAATTTGTAGTTATTTGTGTTCTTCTTGGGCCATCTGAAAACTCTTTCAAATAAATTATGGCTACATTAATGCTCCAAAACCTTGTGCTGTATTATGCAGCCATGAAATCATTCTATTCTGACCTGTTTACAATTGATTGCGTTAATAGTGGTTGTCTGTTAAATGCATCAACATAGTGATTATTATTATTCCTAAGGAATTAGTTACTTGAACTGGGCATTTTTGGTACGTGAATATAACAATTAGTGCGTCCGGAAATTATCAAAATATATATATTTTGGAGCTCCGATCTCTTACAATTAATACTAGCAGTCTCGCGCACACAGATGATAGTACTCTCCTTGACAAGTACTCAATCCATGGTCAGGACTCCCTAAATAAATTTTGAGGCTGCAAAAGAGATCATTTTGGTATATCTAGAGATAGAATTTTGATCTCTAGAAGAACGCTAGAGATCAAATTAGCTTCACAGTCAAAAAGACGTTGAAAAACATTTTGGCCTTTTGTTCCAATAATATGCATGTCAAATGCATTAGAAATTAACACCGCCTTGCCCGAGAGAACACCCGCCCATAAAGGAGGCCAACTAGGGCTCGGTACTTACTGATCCTAAATTGCTGAATACAACTCTTTATACTACCACTAAAATAAAGGCGTTTATATTGGCAGCCCATGTATGATTATTGGCAGTCCATGGATACTGACAGCCCAATAAATGACTATTGACAGCCCAATAACTAACTATTGACAGCCCAATGGATATTGACTGCTCAAAAATTAAGTTTTTTTATAAAAACAAAACATTGCTAATTACTAGATTAACTCCAAAAAGCAGAAATGAACAGGAGGAAAAAATAGGGTTTCTTAAATTGGGCTGCTATTATAAGATCTTATCTAGTCATTTTTTTTTAAATTTAGGGACTGTTAATAGCCATACATGAGCTGTCAATATAAACGCCCTAAAATAAACTAATTTGAGCATAAAATGGATGAAATTTTTTAGACGAGGTAGGACCGATGTTCCGAACAAAGATTCATGGCAAAGAGACCTTTTTTTGAACATAAAAGTGTCAGAATATGCTCAGGTGAGGTTCAGCAAATCCCAAAAGTTCCACACAAACCATGAACAGGACAAAATGTTCTACAACACATTTACCATTTATTCTCCAACGGAGGAACAAGAAAGCGAGAAAGAGAGAGAAACATAATAGACTCAAATGAGTCGAGAACAGTAGCAGTTGATATTCGGTGACGATGCTGCGACGACGCTGCTTTTCACGTGACCATTATTAATCCACCCCTGGTAGCCACTACTTATTGTCACCGCCCAGTCCCAGCGTCTTCTTCACCGTCTCCGTAGTCCCCTGCGCCGCGGCCTTCACATTCTCTCCCGTCTGCTGCAAGAACCCGCCGGTCTTGTCCTTGCCATCGCTGGCTCCGTCCTTGGCCGCCTGCGTCGTGTCGGATGCCTTATCCTTGGTCGCCTGCGTCGTGTCGGACGCCTTATCCTTGGCCGACTGTGCGGCGTTCCCGGTCTTCTCCTTGGCTCCGGCCGCCGTGTCCTGCGCCTTCCCGGTGAACTGGTTCGTCTTCTCCTGCGCCATTTCAAATATATGTCAGATTCGGCTAATTAATAATTAATACACACAAGATGAGAGAGAGAGAGAGAGAGAGAGAGAGAGAGAGACTTCAGTCTTGCCCTTGGCCTCGCCGGCGCCGAACTTAAGCTGATCAGTATTAGACGCCATTGTTAACTTTCCCCTGCTTCTTTATCTTGTTCGATTTATTTATTTTTGGACTCTGTGTTTGTAGCGGAGAAGGGAGGTGGGTTTATAGGGCTTTGCCGGGTGTCTGTACGAGCGACACGTTGCATGCAAGCATGGAAATGGTGACACGTTTAACGTCTCCGTGTCCTTCAGATATATATAAAATATAATAAATAATAATATATGAGCTCCGCGTTTCACCGCGGAAACGCTCGCTTTGTGTGTGCATGTGCAATTGTGGACCTGAATGAAAATATTGTATTTTGTAAATTAATTATTATATAATAATACTAATGGAGTAATGCTGAATTGGTAGACAATTGTTTGATTTGGCGTTTGGTATTTTTGCCACGTGGTAATTTATAGACCGTTATATTTTAGCTGTATTTAAAATATGTTTGATTTTTATTTAATTATTGCTAAAGCTCGATAACACAAGTATGTTTGATCTTTAAAATAGTTAGAAAAATGAAGTAATGTTGATATTTCAAGTACGGCATTTGGGTAGCCTTTGCATCCCTAGATGTGATTATGGTCATAGAAAAGTGATCACTGTGGTGGAGTAACCGCCCATAGAAAAGAGTAATTGTTGTAGAGGCTATCTTATCTTCGCTAGCTAAAACAATGGTGTTGTGGGTCACCCGATTTTTTTCCGGTCTGGAGAATCGGATCATCTTAACTCGGAATTAGACAGAGAGCGCAAACAACTAAAGAATAACATCATCAAATGACAAAAGCATTTTTTTAACATGAAAAACATGAAAAAAGTGAAAAATCACGTGTTTGGATCTGACCGAGTGCAAATTGTGAAAATGATGAAAAAGAAGACAAATCCCCGGAGCCTTGATGAAAGCGCTCCGGCTAGGAAAATGGCTCCAAATTTGCGGAATCTCGATGGAAGCGTTTCGGGTGAGAAATATATACGTACGCGGAGCTACGATGGTAGCGCTACTACTAAAGCAGAGACTTGGTGGGAGGGCTCTCGCAGTGACGGACGTCGTGCCTTGGAAGCCTGATGGAACCTTTACGCTAGAAGGGGAGCAAAGTGAATTTCTGAGGGGAGGATTGACTTAAGTCCACAACCTCGCTGGAAAACCTCAGAGCTCTTTCTTGCATATGGAGTTGTTTGTTTTCAAATTAAGATATGTGTGTTTTTTTATTATTTTCGGGAGGGATATGCTGGTAATTGCGGCGGGACTGAATTTGTGCTGACAACTGACGTCGCTTTGTTTCGGTCACTTTGATCACAAATTTTAGCAAAATGATGAAAGTGCCCCCCCGGGTAGTCCGAGCGGCCCAGGCAGGATGCCTGACGGCGGAGGCTACCAATGACGGCCGGAGGTGGCCGTGGTCGTTGGGGGAGCATGCGCGCTAGGGGCGCCAGCAGAAGGGGTGCGCGCGAGCGCAAGGGCACACACACACGCGCAAGGGACGCGCGCGCAAGGGGCCCCCGCGCAAGGAGCACACACGCAAGGGGCGCGCGGGGTGCGTCGCCCGCCTGCGTGTGCTGTTTGTGCGGCTGCGTGTTTGGCTTTGCCTTCTTCTGGAGTGTTTTTGAGCCTTGGGGGGAGTGCGGTTTTTTGTGCGTGACTTTTTTGGCTTGGCTGATTTCTGCATGCGTTCTCGATCCAATTCTTTCCGATTTGGCTCAAAAATTTCATGGGAAACCCATCAACTAGCTTGCACCAATCCTCAGGACAGTCACAATAATAGTAAGAGTACGAAGAACACGATATAATCCAGAGAAAAATTCACTGCACGATAATTAATCAAAATTGCAAATATAGGAGACAAAAAATACCAATCTGTTACAAGTACACCGTAGATAAGACAGATTAGCTTAATCTGCGGGTGGACAATGATCTTGGACTGCAATCCTTAGTAGGACGCACAAGGTTCGCTCTGGAAAACCTTCGTCGTCGTCAGACAACCAACCACCGCCGCCGTCACCAGAGAATTCAACGCAGAATAATGCCCAGCTCGCATGTAAGCTCGCTGCTCACTATGCTGCTTTCCCACTACAACCTTGCCACACTCACTGCAGCCCGCCACAACCTCGCCTTCTTCTTCTCAGTGAATTCGCCTTCAAAGCCCTCTTTGTCCAAGATGAGAACCAGTGGTGTGTCAATCCAAGCCAAATCTCAACTATTTATATAGCCTTTTAATTTGTCTTGGTCATTTTCCTAAAAGTTTCCCAACATGTGAAACACATGGGCGGCTTGGAGAGTCAACATCTGCGGCTTGGAGATTCAACATTGGCGGCTTGTAGGTTCATGATACACATGAGTTTTGAGAGATCAAACTAACTCAGTAATCACCACCTTGGTTTGAATTTCAAAAATATTATATTTTGCATCAAACACCAAACTGCACTGAGCATTTGCATGAATCATGCATCATCTGCACGTAACACTGAACTGCACGGAGCATCATCACAAAACACCAAACCGCTCGAAGTAATGTTGCACGTAGCGCCACCTCAAAATCTGAGGCGTCAGCCGACCTGCTCCAGTCGACTCATCCCTGCTCGGGCTCAACCTCTGAATGTCGACGCAACTATATCGCTGAATCTAACTCGCCTAGTCAGACTACCAGAAGGACGATCCCCTGCACCACCTCGACTATCAACACTGTCAGTCGCAGAAATCATGGGCTCACCACCTCGCATCGTAGTCCCCATCAACCGGTATAGTCTACCGTGTTGTGTAGCTCGTATGACTACGGTGCACCCTCGCATCACAGTTAGAACTCCACGCTTGGACGCCCAACTGCAGCGTTCCGAGTCCAATTTACCCAACGATACTAGATTCTCACGCAGCTTAGGCACCAAATACACCCTCTCAAGCCTATGTATAGCTCCATCCTGCATCTGCAAGTCCGTCGTACCTATCCCTGTGACCTCGCATCTCGAGTCGTCACCCAATATGACTGACCCGGACGTCACCTCTAAGGAATTGAACATCAACGCATCTGAGCAAGCGTGTTGCGAGGCACCAGAATCAAGCATCCAGCTATCAGAGTCGCCCTGACTCTCAGTGACGCAATAAAAGTCGATATCTCCTGCCAAGTCCAATGCCACCATGCTCGCATCCTGGATGTCACTTGAAGTACCAGAACTCCCAACACGTTGCAGACAATGTATCCTAATGTGACCAATTTGTCTGCAGTACAAACACATCACTGCTTTCTTCGAAGACGACCGAGCCCATGCACCGCTCGATCCTTTATCGAAACTCCTCCCTTGTCCATGTGCTACCAAGATCTGGTCACCCCTAGGAGTGGAGTCCTTCAACATCTGACTAGATAAAAGCATCGACGTGACTTCTTCCAGCCCCACCGTATCCTTCCCATACAAGAGCTTAGCCACCATGTGCTTGTATGGAGTCGGGAGTGAGGTAAGAAGCAAGAGGGCTTTGTCTTATTCCTCTACCTTTGAGCCAACCACATGCGGCTGACTCAGAAGACCGTTGAACACATTGAAGTGTTCCTTCAGGTTGCCACCTTCATGCATCTTCAGCGTATAGAGACGATGCTTCAACAATAATCTTGTCGTCACAGATTTCGCCAGGTATACTCGCTTTAACTTCTCCCAAAGCCCGACTGTCATATCTTCAATCCCAATGTTGTAAAGCACCTGGTCAACAATGAACATCCTGATTGTTCGTGGCTCTTTCATAGGGATCTTTCCAGTCATCTTTTATTATCGCGTGCAATGTATTGCACCCCCGCAAGACTCGAATCAAACCCTGCTGAACCAACATATCTTTTACTCGAATCTACCATAGGCTAAAATTCCCACCATCGTCGAACTTTTCCACTGAAAATCTCTCCAAAACTACGTTCTTTCCTGCTATGGCTTTCCTCGTCAAACTAGAATACCTGATTTGTTTAAAGTCCAAATTTGAAAAGATGTGAAGAAGACCTAGTCGTTCACCACCACAGTTAGAACCTCCATAGAACGTCCAATCACGATTGTCTACCAAACCTATCTCGGATACCAATTGTTGTGATTTTACACAATCACCAGGACAATCACAATAATCGTAAGGGCACGAAGAACACGATATAATCTAGAAAAAAATTCATTGCACGATAATTAATCAAAACTATAAATAGAGGATACGAAAAATACCAATTCGTTGCAAGTACACCGTAGATAAGATTGATTAGCTTAATATACGGGTGGACAATGATCTTGGACTGTAATCCTTAGAAGGACGCATAAGGTTCGCTCCGACAAACCTTCGTCATCGTCAGACGACTAACCTCCGCCACCGCCACCAGAGAAGTCAATGCGAAATAATGCCCAGCTCGCATGTAAGCCCGCTGCTCACAACGCTGTTTGTCCCACTACAGCCTTGTCACACTCACTGCAGCCCGCCGCAGCCTCTCCTTCTTCTTCTTCGTGAATTCACCTTCAAAGGCCTCTTTCTCCAAAATGAGAACCGATGGTGTGTCAATCCAAGCCATATCTCAACCATTTATATAACAATTTCATTTGTTTTGGTCACTTTCTTAGAAGTTTCCTAGCATGTGAAACGCATGAGCGACTTGGAGAGTCAACATTGACGGCTTGAAAAGTCAATATCGACGGCTTGAAGATTCAACATCGCCGTCTTGTAGGTTCATAATACACATGGATTTGAAAGATCAAACCAACTCAGCAGTATAGTGCCAATTCGATCTTATAATCCTAAGGAAAATATATTTACAATTAAATCTCAAGTAATCCAAATTATACAATCATCATTCTGTAAAAAAAAAACTTCGCCCAGGCGTCCTTATCATTCTTGCATTCTTGCATCTTGACGATAACTCTCTTCCGGGCAATCAGGGTATTTATACCCCCTTGCAATTGCAATGAGAGTATATGGCCCCCCTCCCAGAAATTGAGTACTGCCAAGGGAATTCTAATGTCCAGAATAACTATCCTGCGATTGTTGAAACCGAAAAATCGGTTCTACCTAGAGTTCGGACCTAGGGTGCAGCTCACACCTACTTCTCCCAAACCGTCCCTTGACGAGGGGCTTGAATTTGGAAACGACCCTTGGCTCTAGCGTGGAGGTCACACCTCACACCCGGAAGACCTTTGAGATCTCCCCCTTCCTAGCCAAAGCGGAGCTAGGTGCCTTGGAGGATGAAGGAAGAAAATGAAGTGGTGAAGAACTGATGCTCTCCAAGACACCCCTAAGGGTCTATTTATAGTTTTTTGGGAACAGTCTGCAAATAGTCAACCTTCACCACTCTGAAATTACTATCATACCCTGGGCTGGGCGGGAACTTGGCCAGGCGAACACTAAGCCGGGCGGGTTGAGCGAGCCTAGCCGGGCGAGCTGGCCGGGCTGGTCGAGCTAAGCCGGACGAGCTGGGCGGGCTGGCCGAGCCATGTTGGGCGAGTTGGGCGGGCGAGATGGGTGGGCTGAGCGGGCTGGGCGGGATGGGCGGGCTTGCCGAGCTAAGCTGGGCGGGCTGGCCGGGCGAGCTGGGCGGGCTGGCCGAGCTAAGCCGGGCGAGCTGGGCGGGCTGTCCGAGCGAGCTGGGTGAGCGAGCTGGGCGAGCTGGGAGGGCTAAGCCGGGCGAGCTGGGCGGGCCGGGCGGGCGAGCTGAGCGGGCTGGCCGAGCTAAGCCGGGCGAGCTGGCCGAGACCCTTGAGTCGGCCTCTTGCCGCACTCGCTCCCCTTAAAACAGGTCGGAGGGAGGCAAATACTACATCCCCCTACTAGTATATTATGAAGATCGACCACAAATTTGCCTCCAAGAGTGCAAAAATCCTTAAAAAGCTTAAAACTGTGTAACAAGCCTTGCGTCTTCCTGGGAACCCCAATCCACGAATACGGGTTGTACAGCGATAATATTAGCAAGTAGATTAACCCCTACCACATGACGCATATCCTGGAAGGCAAAATATCATCACATCACATATATTACTTCCCTAAGTTGTTAGCTTAGGCTCTGTTTATGACAGCTTATGATGATGAATAAGCCGCTAGTTGAAAATTGATACTTGCATAAAGATTTTATAAAAGTAACGATGAAAAGTAGTCGACCGTTTAGATAGTTTGTTCATAAGTGCTTATCTAAAATTTCATTCATTCATAAGGGTCTGTTCGTTTGGGCGCGTTTTTTTTCGCCCGGACGCTATTTATTCGTCCAGACGCGTTTTGTTCGCGTGGTCGCGTTTTGTTCGCGTGGTCGCGTTTTTTTCTCGCTCGGTCGCGCTTTTTTTTCGCCCGAGCTCGATTTTTTTACCCGGACGTTTTTTTTTCGCCCGGGAGAATTTTTCGCTCGGTTGCGGTTTTTTTAGTTTTCGGTCGCAGGTTTTTTCGCCCGGTCGCGGTTTTTTCGCCCAAGAGTTTTTTTTGCTCGGGCGCGTTTTTTTCGCCCGGACGCGATATTTTTTGCCCGGACACGTTATTTTCGCCCGGGAGCGTCTTTTTTCGCCTGGACGTGTTTTTTTCGCCCGGGCGCGTTTTCATTCGCCCGGGCGCATTTTTCTTCCCCGGGCGTAATTTTTTCGACCCTGCGCGATTTTTTTTGAAAGGGCGCGTTTTTTCGCCTAGGCGCGATTTTTTCACCCCGAAGCAATTTCTTCACCCCAGCACAATTTTTTCGCCGCGGTGTGATTTTTTAACTCGGGGGAAAACGAAAAAAGCGCCCGGGTGGAAAAAATTATGCCCACGTGAAAAAAACATGCCCGGGCAAAAAATACGTGTCGGAGCGAAAAAATAGCGCGCGGGAAAAAAATCGCGTCCGGGCACAAATATTGCTCCCCGCTGTGCCTGGAAGAAAAAACCGCGTTCGGGAAAAAAATCTCGTCCGGGTAAAAAAAAATAGCGCCCGGGCGAAAAAACCGCCGGTGGAAAAAATAGCACACGGGGGTAAAAATGCGCTCGGGCGAAAAAACGCTCCTGGGGAAAAAAATGCCCCCGGGAGAAAAAATCGCGCCCGAGCGAGAAATCGCTTCTGGGCCAAAAAATGCTTCTGGGCAAAAAAATCACTACCAGGCGAAAAAATCGCACCCGGGCGAGAAAAATCGTGTCCGAGCCAAAAATTAAATGCGCCTCGGCGAAAAATTCATGACCGGACGAAAAAACTGCATTCGGGCAAAAATACCTCGCACGAGCCAAAAATACCTCGCACGAGCCAAAAATATCGCGCCCGTGCGAAAAATATCGCACCCGGGCGATACAACGCTCATGGGCGAAAAAAAGCCATGACTAAAAAATTGCGTCCGGGAGAAAAGATCACGCTTGAGCGAAAAGATCGCGCCCGGGTGAAAATATCGCGTTCGGGCGAAAAAAATTCGGCCCGTTCGAAAAAATCGTGCCCGAGCGAAAATGTCGTGCCCGGTCGAAAAATACGCTTCCTTGCGAAAAAATTTCGCATGGTCAAAAAAATCACGCTCGAGTGAGAAATTCTCTAGCGGACGAGAAATTCTCTAGCGAACAAGTTATTCATCAGCATAAGCTGGCCAAACAGAGCCTTAGGCTCCGTTTGGGGGGAGGGGCTTATTTTCACCGGTCAAGCAGTCACGACCGCATGAACCGGGTCATAATTAAGGTCCGGTTAATGCTGTTGTGACCGCTTGACCGGTGAAAATAAGCACTCCCAAACGGAGCCTTAATCTAATTCATGATTGACAATGATTGGTGATGGTTGACAAAAATCACTTTTGATGGGCTGGGTGGCAAGCCTTTCATGTGCTTAGCTTTAGCTAGGTCAATTGATATTTTATGAGGCTAATTGAACCATAATCAAGTTACGTAGGTCTAGATGTGCACTTCACCACTTACAGGCTCCACCTCATTTTCAAGGTGCAACTGGTCTACCTTAAGGTGACATTGAGCTTCTAGGGTCTCAATAAATAAAAAAAATGAGACGTCTTTGATGGAAATGAGATCCCTCTTAAAAAAGATAGCAGTGCACATAATCACACCTCCATAATTCCCACATAAAATTAGTGAGATCATAGGTTTGACCGCATGTGCGATCGCCACGCCCGATCCTATCACGCACGACGTCGAAACCGCCGCGGGCATCGCCTCGCTAGCGTCGAGAGACGACTGCTTCCCCGAAAGCCTACCGCCGGCACGCAGCCGAGAAGACGGCCAGACCGGCCGCCGCCGAACGGCCGAGCCGGCCGCTCCTCCTCGGCCGACGAGAGCGCAGACGAGGGAGAGGCCGGGCCAGCCGGCCCCTCCTCGGCTGCCGGTGCGCTGCTGAGGGAGCGGCCGGGCCAGTCGCCCCCTCCTCGGCCGCCGATCGCGACCGAGAGAGCTAGCGGCCGCCGACCGCTCCTCCTCGACCGCCGCCGCACGGTCGAGGGAGCGGCCGCACGTGCCGCTCTTTCTCGGCCGCCAGCGCGCGGCCTAGGGAGCGGCTGAGCTAGTAGCCCGTCCTCGGCCGTCGCTGGCGGCCTCCCTCCTCGCCGGCGAGTTCGGCGGCCGCCCATGGGAGCCCGTCCCCGCCGTCCGATCGTTTCGGGCCATTCCCCGTCGTCCGATTCGCGTGTAAACACTCACTAACTACCAGGTTAGTAGGTGAATTTTATTATTAATTTAATTATAGTGCAAATATCGGAATTAATTATCCTAATATGCGTCCCTAAAATTTTGCAAAATATTTATAATAGTGGTTGTGTTGTGCGGATAGCCGCGTAACCACCATAACCACCTCCTGCAGGCTATAAAAGGAGCCGCAAGCCTCCTCATTTCTTGCCTTTTTCCTCCAAGCCTTCTTCTTTCTCATGTCGGAGCTCTGCCAAATTTCTCCTACGAGCAGAATCCGAGCCGCACTCAAGCCGCACCAGAGTCACGTACGAGCCACGTTCAAGCCACCTGACGAAGCCCAATCTCTCAGTTTCCAAGAGACCACCGCAACCGCAAATTCAAGTGCTCCGCTTCCACGCTCAGAGCCAGCGGGATGCTCAGTGAAGCCCATCATCGCAAAGTGCAATTTGTAACAAACGCCAGACGCGACGACCTGCCGTCCGCCGTGTGCTAAATGTTCTCTCACCTAAAAAATGTAACGAGAGCCAGCCTGTAGCCCTTGATCAAACGAACATGTTGTAACAGCAAGTAAATAGTGAATTTTGACTGGCACAGATCCGGTCTCATAATTTTTTGCCCGATTGAAGAGTTTTTCCATGTTACTTGCCCAAGTTGTTATTTTAGTCCAATTCATAGGCATTGGTGTTCAACAAAGCACCGTATGAACAAAAACAGCCATGCATGAGATTGAAGCAACATAAATATTTATTATTTTTGAAATAAAAATAAGAACTTTTTTACTTTTTATAAATAAAAATTAAAAGCGCGCACATTTACTTATTATTTTTGTAGGGACCTTTTCACATTTCATGTTGTGTGGCATGAGATTTGTGCACATGGCTGAAAGTCTAGCTCCCTATATGTGCCATTAAATTTATATTTAATGATTTATTTATAACAATTTCACGTGGCTCTGATCTTGGGCAAAAAGTCCGACCCTATCGGGTTTGGCCCGGCCTGGGCCCAGTTTTAATCGGGTCGGGCCGGACTCGGGCTCCCTCTCAAAAGGGAGCCCGATTAGGCCCTTCAGGCCAGGTCGGGGCGGGTCTGGCCGGCTTGAATTCAAAAGGGGCAGGCGGGATTAGCGGGATTTTAATTCCGTCTAATCATAGGCGGGATTTAATGTAACATCCCAATTTGACTTCTAGACCCCATATTTTGGAGGTCTTAGATGTCAAATCAGATGATGTTTGTGAGAGATACTTTTGTAGAATAATATTTTCTATACAATTTTTATGTTTTAAGTTTTCTGAAACAGTGAGTCTAGATTAATTTAAAATAATTCCGAACATAGCAAAATAAATTATAATTGTTGTTTACTTTTTAAACAAATATTTTTGGTAAACATTGTCCCCATAATTTGGAGGTCTTAGAGGTCAAATCAGATGATGCTTTTGAGAGAAACTTTTGTAGAATAATATTTTATCTACAATTTTTATGTTTTAAGTTTTCTGAAACAGTAAGCCTAGATTAATTTAAAATAATCCCGAACATAACAAAATAAATTGTAATTGCTGTTTCCTTTTAAAATAAACATTTTTGGTGAAATTTGTCCCATATTTTGGAGGTCTTAGAGACCAAATCAGATGATGTTTGTGAGAGATACTTTTGTATAATAATGTTTTCTCTACAATTCTTATGTTTTAAGTTTTCTGAAACAGTGAGTTTAGATTAATTTAAAATAATCTCGAACATAACAAAATAAATTGTAATCGCTGTTTTACTTTTAAAATAAATATTTTTGGTGAACTTTGACCCATAATTTGGAGGTCTTAGGGGCCAAATCAGATGATGCTTGTGAGAAACACTTTTGTAGAGTAATGCTTTCTCTACAATTGTTATGTTTTAAGTTTTCTGAAACAGTGAGCCTAGATTAATTTAAAATACCCCGAACATAGCAAAATACATTGTAATTGCTGTTTACTTTTAAAACAAATATTTTTTGTGAACTTTGACCCTTATTTTGGAGGTCTTAGGGGCCAAATCAGATGATGTTTGTGAGAGACATTTTTGTAGACTAATGTTTTATCTACAACGTTTATGTTTTAATATTCCTAGTTTGTAACTTGTAAGTAGATTTAAATTTGGCTTGAGCATACCTACATAGTTAGAATTATTTGTGAAGGCATAGCCCATGAAATTTAGGTGACGTCATTCTTAGCTCAACCTCATGGTAAACCTCAAGTTACTAGTCGATCCGTGAACACTTATTAACTGTATGAGTAATAGCATATTGTCATGTCATTCATTACTAATGCATGAGAATATGTGAGAGTGCATGAATACTGATGTGTCGGGTTCGTCGGCTTCCCCCTTTATACACTATCGGAGAAGTTGTGACGACGAACTCTTATGTTGGTGGTAGTGATGAGGACCGGGGGCTAGCTACCCCTTCCACATAGGTCCGTCTCACACATGTTTTGGTTGTGTCGAGAGGGTCAATCTCCGCACGAGGTGAGGATGTGTTTCCATCGAGAGCACCTAATCTTCATAGAGGTACAAAGGCCTAGGAAGTTGAGGTGTACCCATAACCTAGAAGTGGGAGCGACCGACAATCTTTCATCGTCTAGCCACGACGGTGAGGCCTGAGAAGTGAGCTTCTTCTCTTAACATGTCACTATGTCGACATAAGGGAAAGTAATTGTGACACATCATATGAGTGATAGAGATTTTAAGCATGCATACACAACATACCATATATACATATATATACCCATGTGTGTTACCTGTACTCACACCTTGGTCTGACATCGTATTACTACCGTAGGATGAATTATACGATGGAGAAAAATGTTATAAATCTAGAAAGTAATGCTTATTCAATTGTTGATGTTACCGCTTCTCTCGTTGATGCTCGCACACTTATATTGTTAGAAACTAGCTTAATTAATGGTTGATATTACTGCTGCTATTACTGGTAGAGCTGTCACTTAAAATCGAAAACTGCAAACCGAATCGGAACCGAACTGGAACTGCAAAGCACCAGACCGAACCGTTCACAAATTATTCGGGTTCCGGTTTGAATTTTGGAACCGTGAACAACATTAGTCCGGGTGTGGTTCTTACATTTTATTATCCAGACCGGAACCGGAACCGCAACATACAAGTCTCAAGCGGTTTCAAGATTTTTAGACCCGATCCGAACCGGACCGAAGTAGAACTGAACCGCAACCCGTTTATTATTATTATTATTATATTGTTATTATTTTATAATTTATCTATAATATTTATACTATTACAAGTAAAGCTGATGAAGTTTGAACTCAAACCGCAATCACACTAAAAAGGATTGATTTTGGACCGAACAAAACTTCATCGCATAAAAACCGTGTGATATGGTTTGACATTGGTGCGGTTTAGAGTCAATTTTGCAGGTGCACTTTTGATTTTTGTACAGTTATATATTATAATTTCAATTTTACTTACATATTTTTTTGAAATATTTTATTTAAAAAATATAGAAGATATACAACTACTATTTATTAGTAATCATGATAGACAATTAATTGTAGCCGGTTGTTACGGTTGAGCATGTCGACGAGACGTGCGCAAGCCAACTAGAAGTCGTGGCAAGTTTACACGCGTAGGAATACGATTGATACTATCCCACCGATCGTGGAAAAGACAGTCGAGTAGTGCGCAACATAATTATTTTTATTTTGATGTTGTTTTGAGTTTTACTATTTGCAGCCCGCTTTTATTTCATTATGTCAAGTTTGATTTTGGTTTTAGTTGGAACCGATTGGAACTAGACCGAACCACATGGAACCAGACCGAACCGTTAGAGGCTGATTTGATTTTGGTTCTTGTTGAACCGTAACCAGAACCGTTTACACGACGGTTCCAAAAACTAAGCTAGAACCGAAACCAGAACCGGAACCGGTCAACCCAAATAAGGTTTTGGTTATAGTTTGAAGAACCGTTACCTTAGTGATTCAGTTCATGATTTTAGTAGAACCGGAACCGTGACAGCACTACTTGCTGGTTACTACTATGTATATAATGCTTCAGTTATTATGCTAACTCTTCTTGCAAATTTCCTTCCTAGTACCCACTAGGGGCTGGGGAGGAGCGTGACATTTACTTGGTCATGATGTGACTAACGTACTTTTGTACGTATCATTTTATGACCCGATGTGCCTACTGATGGAGCAGGAGCAGGCGTCTACCGATTTATGAGGACGTGATGATACTACTCTGAGGAGAGGAGAGGAGGAGAGATGTTATTTTCTTATTTGGACGATTTGTTTTGGTTATTTTATGATTATGATATTTGCACTCTGAATACCCATTAGTAGGTTTTCATTCATGATTTATATTTCCCTTTCATGCTGAGATACCATGTGATGAATTGCTTCCGCATAAATCTTTTTATTACCTGTGAATGTTTTATTATGATGCGTAGCCTTACAAGGCGAACGTTCCGCCAATTGGGTCATGAGTCAGGTAAGAGGGTGACACCTCTTCGAACACACGAACCTTTTGGGGGATGCTCGTCCTGAGCATAAAGATCTTCCAAGGTTTTTGAAAGGGGGGGTCCTTACATTTAATCCCACATATGATTAGGCATGATTTTAATCCTGCCTGATCAAGCGGAATTTTAATTCCGCCTTATCATAGGCGGGACGAGATTTTCATCCCGCCTAATCAGGGGGTATTATCCCGCCTGGCGGGATTTTTCCTTAGCCCGGTGTCGGACTCAGGCTAACCCGGAGCCCGAGCTTTGCCCGGTCCAACCCGAACAACCGACAAAAATGGGGGCCCGTTAATGGCCCTAAGCCCGGCCTTGGCCCGAGCCGGGCCGGGCCCGGGGGAGCTTTTCGGGCCCGAGCTATTTGTCTTTATCTGTTTTACAAAGAGATATATATTATATTATAAATAAATATTTTTGTCATCTCTCTCCCTGCTAGGCTTGAGGCTACTCCTCTAACTTGTTGACACGCGCCCTGCCAACGTGTTCCTCACGAATACACTGGCACACACGCGGCACTCGGACAATGCGCTGCAGCTGCTTATTAAATCTCTCGCATTTCAATTTTCAAGTAGCAGTAAAATAAAAACAGAGTTGAAGCCGGTCGACAAAGGGGGCAAAGCAGAAGAAGAAGAAGAAGTTGAAGCAAAATTTCCAAGCTCAGTCATGGCATCCAGGGACCAAGTTACCCACAACGCCGGAGAGGCCAACAGACATACCGAGGCACTTCTCTCCCTCTCTCTCTCTCTCTCTCTCTCTCTCTCTCTCGTCCTTACATTATAAGCATCTAATTAAACTCTGTATGCGCCGCAGGAGACGGCCGCCGGAGCCAGGGAGAGGGCAGAGCAGGCTGCGCAGGCGGCGAAGGATAAGTCGATCGAGACGTCGCAGGCGGCTAAGGATAAGGCCTCGGAGCTAACGCAGGAGGCCAAGGACAAGGCTTCAGAGTACGCTCAGGAGGCCAAGGAGAAAACGTCGAACACGTCGCAGGCGGCCAAGGATAAGGCGTCGGGGTTAACACAGGCGGCCAAAGATAAGGCGTCCGATACGTCGCCGGCGTCCAACAATAAGACGTCGGATACGACTCAGGCGGCGAAGGAACTCACCGCCGTCGAGGGAAAAGAAAATACCGGCGGCGGATTTCTGCAGCAGGTAAACATATACATTTGCATATGTTTGATATCAAAATTTGAGATTGCAAGAATGATTTTTTGTGTGGCTGTGGTGCATCAGGCTGGGGAGAATATAAGGAATGCGGCGCAGGGGACGACTGAAGCGATAAAGAACACTCTGGGTATAGGGGGAGATGCAGCTGCGAAGGAGGAGAAGAAGGATATCTCTACCGGGGAAGGAATATAAGCAAAGCATTAACTACTGATCAGGAAAAAAATGTTCCTTTTTACTGTTGTTTGATGTGGGATGGGAATGTGTTCTTATTTATCGTGTGTGTTAATTGCTCTGAACTTTTGAAGCTTGTTGTTGTTTCTGCTGGAGAATTAATGAATAATTGTTGTATATACGCTCTGTGTATGCTGGAAGCTAGTTTTGAGCTGTTGATGTTCCACATTTGTACTAGAGAGAAGATAGTATGCTATGTGGTACAAAATTAGGACATGGGCGTCTACCCCCAAAACATTCGGTTGTTGTTGGATAAGATGGGAAAGTGTATCGTAAGACTCTTGAGTGTAAAGCGAGTCTTAATTAGGTCAAGCTTAAAGTGAGTATTAGGCCCCCTGGAATGGGATGGGAGAGCGCGCCCTTCTCCTCTGGGAAGAAGAGGTGAGAAAGGAAGGTAGGGAGGGATCCGGATCCCCTGGAGTTCCTATTTGAACTCCAGGGGGTGGAGTTCCTCTTTTGCGGATTAACGGGACGGAATCCGGAAAAATGATGAATATGAAAGTTGTAGATATCCCCGAGACGAATAACTTTCATGTTGAACACTTTTTGATTTGAAGTCGTTTAGACCCCCGATTTGGGCCCCGAAAAAATTCTGTCCGAAAATAATTAATTCGGGGGTCTAAACGACTTCAAATCAAAAAGTGTTCAACATGAAAGTTATTCGTCTCGGGGATATCTACAACTTTCATATTCATCATTTTTCCTGATTCCGTCCCGTTAATCCGCAAAAGAGGAACTCCACCCCCTGGAGTTCAAATAGGAACTCCAGGGGATCCGGATCCGGTAGGGAGAGTGTACAATCTTGTATTTGCCAAGTGGACAAACCGGATAGGACCAACTAGTAGAGGGGGGTGTATAAAGTGGAGGGGGCGTGCACACCCTAGTGGTCGTGCACTCGCCCCAGTCTCGGGTGGTCCGCGAGTACCCCCTAGGAGAGGGCGCCTCATCTTTCGAGGACGGGATCTCGCTATCAGCAGTCCAATTTGGGCTGCGGATAATACTGAAATGCGGGATCTGAGCTAGCTACTGACCATTCTAAAAAATTATAAATAGATCTCCAATGACATTTTTGAGTAGAGGTTTTTCTGGCTCTTGTTGACCCAGGTTTTCGGGGCCAACCCTAGAGCTTTTTAGCGCTCCTCTGGATGCCCAGCTCCTCCTTGAAGGTCTCCTTGATCTTTCGGGTTTGTGACAGGTCCTTCGTCGCCGCAGCTTGCGGGATTTGTTCTGGGCAATCCACCATTGTGAGCACTAAAACTCCTGGATGCCAAGGGTACTTTTCGGTCCAACTCTGTTGGCCCAGATTTCCAGGTTTAACAGAGAGGCTCCCCGCTACTATTGTTGGCCTCCTCAATTTAAGGATTGCCATCGCCACTGTTAGAGGTTTTTTGGGGTGCCTTTCTTAATTCCCACGGCCCATTCACACTGTGCTTGAGGGGGATAGAATTCGGGCCAAGGAAGGGTAGGTATCTTTTGTTTCTTTTTTTGTCCCTTTGACTTCATTGACATCTACTTCAGCAAGTAATTATCTACTCACAGATTTAAGGCTCTTTTTGGGGAGAGATTTTAGGGTCAGTTACTGGGAGATATCTTGATGATTGAAATATGAGGGATAAGAGCCAGAATATATAATCAGGTCCCTTCAGAGGAAAAGATGTTTTACAAGTGACATCATATGTTTGAATGCGGAAAGTTCGAGTCTTGGACAGAAATTTCGCAATCTTCAATTTCAAAATCGACAGAGGGTGCATGGTAGAGTGCCAATCAGGTAAGAAGATTAAGGTTCCATTTGGGGGGACTTATTTTCACCGATCAAGCGGTTACGATCGCATGAACCGGACCTAAGAAAGTAAGCCCCTCCCCCCAAACGGAGCCTAAGAAAGTTCAAATAAGAGGAAGGACAAGTGATCACTTTTGGTCTCTCAATTTGAGAACTTCAAGAATAATCAAGAACAGAGTAATGTTGCTTACATGTATCAAAGATTTAGTCTAATTGTCAGGGAATTAAGAGATCTCGAGTTTTACGAAGTATGAAGAAGAGACTGTTGCTGATATGTATCGAAAGATTCTTGATAGTTGATCAACAGAGCTAAAAAGAATATCTCATGATCATTTAGACTACAAATTGTAAACTGTCTCGATAAAATAGATAAAACATATAAAATTAGGATTGAACGGTTCCAAAAGACCCAACATGCAATTTTTTCGTGTTTCATGGTGTGTAGTTCAGAGAATCTATTTAACAGACCAATATTTATAATGCGCACACACAAATCACAATGTCAATTATTCAAAGTAATACAAGTAGGTCGAATCTTAGAACTCTCCTAACAAGGGGAAAACAAAAGCTCTTCCTCCTTTACACTGCATAAGACAAACTCCAAGACTCCAATACGGAGATTAAAAATGTTCTACTTGGAGATCAAACGGGATCCTCACTCCCTTTCGATTTTTTAGTTTAGATCCGTCCGTTCTTTCCACCATGCACAATTTCGAAACGAAATCGGAGGAAAAAAAATCTCTCCTACATAGAACTGATTGCATCCCAATTCAAGTAAACTGATTGCAATCCCCAATCACATAAATGAAGCAATCCATCGCCACAGAACAACAATATTATGAGAACATTATGGGATGGAAGAAAGTATAATCAATGGGATGATTCTTCAAAAACAATAATATGTTGGGATATAATGCAGAAACTATCTCCTAGGCACAACTAATTTAATACATGCTATACAAACACGCATAAATCTGAACAAATATCTGCATACATAAATAATATAACTGCAATAATAATACATGAAGAAATGTATAATCAATCGGATGATTCTTCAATAACAATAATACGCCATCTGTAAGCTAAAGTTGAGCAAAAACAAGGAAAGCTGGAGCCAAAAAAAGAAAAAAACAGGAGAGCAATGAAAATGCTTCTTTCTTCTTAGGCAAATAGAGAATGATGTTTCTTAATTCAACACAGAGACATATGATGCTCAAATAGAAAGACTCGACGTTAATAGCTGAATTAAATTTGCAGGTGGTAGGAAATCGGACGGCAGAGGAATATACACAACATTGATGAGGGAGGGCACAGAACATGAGGTCAGCGGCTGGGATCATATTCCAACGGCTAATTTTTAGGTCAGGACTCCTGACCTAAAGAAAGGTCAGGACAACCAATGCGGAGCTAGAAACTGTATGGGTCCCGCGCAAAAGTGTATGACACAAGTCACTAGTGCGTGGGCCCCACCTCCATTACAAGCTCCTCATTGATGGAGGATCATGAGAATGGTCAGGAGTTCTGACCTAAATATTATCTATTCCAACACCCCTCTGTGATCCTTGCCATTGGCAACATTAAGAGCAGTTGTTTATGAAATCGCACTCTTCCCAGTGGTTTGGTAGGGATGTCTGCTGGCTGGAGTTCGGAGGGGTAGAATTGGACCTGGATCTGCTTCTTCCCAACCATTTATCTCACAAAATGATATTTTAACTCAATATGTTTTCTTTTGTTGTGAAACACTGGGTTTTTTGCGAGAGCAATGGTGGATTGGTTGTCGCAATTAATTGGGACTGCTTCGTCTTCTTTCTTCTCAACCCCCTTTCTTTCTCCCTTGATTTCTCTATAGCAAAGAAGCTTCACCGGAGGATGAATACAGTTCCATGTACTCCGCCTATGTGGAGGAGAGGGCAACTGTGTTTTGCTTCGTGGAACTCCAAGATGCCGGCTTGCTTTCGGATAAAAAGATATAGCCGTCCGTGCTCTTCCTGTCATCGGCAGACCGCACGAATCTGAGCCACTGGAGCACGAAAGGGAGTCACTTTCCTCATGCTGGTAGAGAAGCCCAAAATATTTAGTGCCTTGAATATATCGGAGTATGCGTTTGGCTGCCAGCAAGTGACTTAATTTGGTGCGGCTTACAAAACGAGAGACGATGACGGTAGCATACTCAATGTCTGGGCAGGTATTCGTGAGATAGAGCAGGGATCCCACAAGGCTTCTATAATGTCTGGGCAGGTATTCAAATTTTCACCTACTTGTATTGGCGTGACTGAGGAATTGCAGTTTTCCATGCCATACTTAGCAAGTAGGTCAGTGGCATACCTACCTTGCGTGATGAAAATGCGCCATGGGATTTTGGATACCTGGAGATCCAAGAAAAAATTTAGCAAACCTAAGTCTGTCATCTCGTATTTTTCTTTCATTTTCTCTTTGAAACTGCTGACTTCGTTTTCATTATCTCCCGTGACAATTAAATCGTCGACATACAGACAGACAATGAGCTTGTTGCCATTTTGCTCTTTTATGTAGAGGGAAGCTTCACTGGCGCTGCGGGAGAATAGCTTACCGCATAGATAGGAGTCGATGTTAGTATTCCACACGCGTGGGCTTGCTTAACCCCGTAGAGAGCCATGTTGAGCTTGTAGACTTGTGCAAGTCGGCTGTTTCATAACCTTGGGAGTTGGGGCTGATTGACGTATACTTCCTCTGTGACGACTTTATTTAAGAAAGCAGACTTGACGTTCAGGTGGAATATTGACAATTTTTTTTGGGCAACAAAGGCGTTTACGGATCGAATTGTTTCCATCCTTGCGACAAGGACGTAGGTCTCTTCATAGTCCCTTGCCAGTATCTGAGTATAACCTTTTGCAACGATTCTGGCTTCGAACTTTACTGGAACTCCTTGATCATCAATTTTGGTCTTGTAGATCCATTTTAGATCAATGACAGGTTTGTTTAGAGATTTGTTGACTAAAGACCAAATTTCATTCTTTTCTACCACATGCATTTATTCATCCATGGCTCTTCTTCATCCATGCTTTCGCTAGTAGTGACCTGTTGAGGAGATAAATAGCAGTGTGACATGCTTCTGCCCATAGGGCTTTTGGTAGGTTCTTACAGCGAAGGAGAGATCTGACCATCTCCAAGATGGAGCGATTTCTTCGTTCGACCATGCCGTTATGCTGGGGATTGCGAGGCGCTGTCAGTTTCATGCGAATTCCATGTATGAAATAGAAACTTTGGAAATCATTAGATAAAAATTCCCCGTCATTGCATAAGACCTTGATTTTTTTCCTTTAAGTTGATTTTCTATCATTCTTTTAAATTGAGTGAATTTTGAGAGAGCTTCTGATTTGAGGGAAAGGAAGAATATCCACATGTAGCGAGAGAAGTCGTCCACAATGAGGAGAAAGTATCTTGCTTCCCCGTGGGTGGGAGTGGAGGCTGGTCCCCATAAGTCAATGTGAAGAAGATCTAGAGGAAATTTGCTCCTCCAGGTTTACTGATGGCAAAATGGTTGTCGGTGAGCCTTTTCAGATTGGCAGTTCTCACAGAATTCAGCATTGACTTTGAAATGGGAAAGGCCCTCAACCATGTTCTTGATCATCAAAATTTTTATTGATTGGAAATTTAAATGGCCTAACCTTTAAATCTAGAGCATGTTGATAGGGGAGGTCTTGTTGTAGAGAATTCTTTGAGTAGTAGTGGGCACATGCTGAAGGGAGGAAATGTCAATAGGGTACACTGTTTTTTGACATTGGGGTGGCTAAGATTTGCAGGTTGTTGGTTGGGTGAGTAAGAATGCATCCTTCTGAGCTGAAAAATGATGAGATGTCCACTTTGGGTTAGCTGCCCTACACTCAGAAGAATCTGAGTGAGTGTGGGGACAAAATTCACCTATGTGATGAATTTAAACTTTCCACTAGTGGTCATGATGAAAATCGTCCCCCTGCCTTCAATGACTTGAGAGGTGCCGTCTCCTAAGTACACTTCAGACTTGCAATTCTCATCAAGGGTGGTGAATGAGGCCTTGTTGTGTGTCATGTGGCTTAAACAGCCGCTGTCAATGTACCGACTGTCATCATGTCGGGATGGATTGTGAGATGAAGAGAAAAACATCTTGTCGGGGGGGCCTTTGCGCAAAACGATGCGGAAAAACCAAAATCACACAACCAAACAAAATAAACACGATGCGATTTACGTGGTTCGGCGAGAAACACCTACGTCCACCGGGAGGGGCTATCCACTATCACCGGTGGGGGAGAAAAAGAAGAGGCCAATACTCAATACAACTCAACTCTCTCAAAAGAGAAAACCCTAACCCCTTTATATTTATAGGGGAAATTAGGGCTAACACAAAAGACAAAAATACCCCTCTTCTCAAAATAACAGCCTTCTTCAAGGAATTTTGCTTGTTCTCTAGGCTGGGAATAACAATCTTTATCAGTATGAGTGAGTTTTCTGTAACGCCTGCATCTGAGATGGCAAGCCTTGTTCTCGTGGTTGTTCTTCTTACATAGACTGCAGTAGGGAGTGCCTCGACCCCTTGGGTTCACAGGCCAGATATTAGGTTGAGGTTGTGAGAAGTATGTGGGGGGTATGGTTGGGCTTCAGGATATGGTGAATAAGATGATGAGGGTGAAGGGATTTACTGGTGATTCTGATAGGCATAGTGGGGAATGGGAAATAGTTGTTGTGACACAAGGTGAGGATTTTGAAGTAGCGGTGGAGCATGCATTAGCAGATGGGGAGATTGAGGTGAGATAGGAAATGTAGGATGTGGCTGTTAGAAAGGAGGGGAAATTGGCAGACATGGGGACTTAATGCAGTAGCCCCGAGCCGCCTCTCTCGGTCGGCCCTACTCGGCCTAGCCAGAGGACCACGTTCTGGCGACCACTGTCGGGCTGCAGCCCAAGCACCCCACCCATGACCGCGCCTATTCTCAGCGCGGCGGGATGTTGAGGCGGGGTCTCGAACCCAGCTCGGTTGGTGATAGTCCCTGTTAGGAAAGGGATTTATCAAGGGGGCTGGGTTTGAGACCCCGCCTCAACATACCGCCGCGCTGAGAATAGGCGCGGTCATGGGTGGGGTGCTTGGGCTGCAGCCCAGCAGTGGTCGCCAGAACGTGGTCCTCTGGCTATGCCGAGTAGGGCCGACCGAGAGGGGCGGCTCGGGGCTACTACATCAAAAAAGTAAATTGATGTAGCACACACTACCGCTTGCGCACTATTACCAAATATTCGTGTGAGTGCGACATTTCATCAAACACATGACGTGCAATCGGCGAGTTTCAACAACAATTAACACCACTACACATGCAATACTCAACCATCAACGATGAGATAACGGGCACAATATTTCAATGTAGAGATTTTCACCGATTAGCGAGAATTCCCCAACGAGATCGAGCTACTGAGCGCGAGCCTTCCGACCAATTGGTTGGAGAGCGACGACGGGCCTTGTCTAGCCCCGATTTGTTCGCCTTTTCCGATTGCACACTAATTCGTTTGCACACTACGAAGCCCAAACAAGTAGACGAAGCACACGCAAGGTGGAGGTGAGAAATGCGTTACCCAACCGGATGAGGTCCGAAGAAGAAGATCGCGGCGAGTACCGGCCCAAGAGATCACGCCGCGGAAGACGGAGGAGCGGCTAGTCGGAATCACGCTGGAGCTAGGCGTTCGACCGGGGAAGGGGACGAGCTCGCCGGTCGACGGTGGAGGATGGAGGTCGAGGGAGATATGAGTGGATTCACACCACCAAGAGGGCACCCGGTGTCACGCCACAGTGAGAGGGGGGTTCGTCGTCGGTGTCGCGCCGGGCGGGCGGCCGCCGCCGGTGTCGCACCGGGCGGAAGAATCGCGAGGCGGAAAGCCTCGACCTAGGCAGCTGCTCCTGTCACGGGACGAAATTTTTCGATTCGGTGCCCGTTTGGGAATCTAGGTCCGGTTTTAACCCTGTAGCGACACGTGGCGCGATAACAGCGGCACATGAAATCCTGTTATTTTTCTTCCTTCTTTCGTTGTTTATTCTCCTTCTCCTGCGAAATTATTCGAACCAACTGTGCTCCAGCGAACTGTGCTCGGAACTCTGGCGAACTGTGCTCGAAACTTACCGTCTTCCTGCGCATCCTTGCCGTCATCCTACCGATGTCCGTTTCTACAGCCTCTCGTTCGAATATCCTCTACAGGTCAGTTCCTGCCCTTGTTTTAGGGTTTCCTTGCTTACATCCTGCAATGCCTGACCGTGGCGATGGAAGACGATCTTGCCATGATCTGTATAACGATCTCCTGGGAGATCACAAGTGTTTTCAACCATGAAGATCACTTATGATCTCCATGGAGATCACTTTTGATCTCCATGGAGATCACTTTTGATCTCCATGGAGAACACAGTTGATCACTTGATCTCCTGGGAAATGTGGTCCTACACATGATAGCATCAAACAATTAAAAAAGAATAGCAGACCATAATAATAAAAAATAATCTCGACATAGCTCGAGAGGTTTCTCCAACTAGGAAAATCATTCTGATCTACCCTAAAGCTCGGGAGATCAAGAATGTTTTCCTGTGAGATCAAAAGTGATCTCCCAGGAGAGCAACATTTTTTTGCATGGACATTACACTCGATTTCCTAGGAGATCATTTTTGATCTCCTTGGAGATCAAAAATGATCACACAGATCATAAGTTTTTTCTTGTCGGAAAATCATTTTGATCGTCTAGGAGATCATTTCTGATTTCCTGGGAGATCATTTTTGATCTCGCAGAAGATCAAAATGATCTCAATAGATATCATAAGGTTTCTCCTTGTCGGAAAATCATTTTGATCTACCAGGAGATCAAGAATGATCTCCTGGGAGATCAAGAATGATCTCCTGGGAGATCAAGAATGATCTCCTGGGAGATCAAGAATGATGGGAGATCAAGAATGATCTCCTGGGAGATCAAAAGTGATCTCCCAGGAGTGCAACATTTATTTGCATGGATATTACACTCGATTTTCTAGGAGATCATTTTTGATCTCCAAGGAGATCAAAAATGAGCTCCACACAGATCATAAGTTTTCTCTTGTCGAAAAATCATTTTGATCGCCTAGGAGATCATTTCTGATCTCTTGCGAGATCATTTTTGATCTCCCAGGAGATCAAAAATGATCTCAACAGAGATCATAAGGTTTCTCCTTGTCGAAAAATCATTTTGATCTCCCAGGAGATCAAGAATGCTCTCCTGGGATCTCCTGGGAGATCAAGAATGACATCCTGGGAGATCAAGAATGACAACCCTAAGTACATCTATTTCGAACTACAAAAGGTTATAAAATGGTATTCCATGAGCTCTGTTATTGACATACCTGTATCTTCGCCATTCAGCTAGAATCCCGACGGTGGCGTAGAGTGATCTCCTGAGAAACCAACGTCAAAATTGAAAATATCTTGCAGGTAGAATCCACAGCCGTTGAAAGTCGAATTTTTTCGAGGGTTCAGAACAATGACAAAGAAGAATGGGCAATTATTCGTGAGAAGGATGAGATTTAGCTCCTGGTAATAAATTTTGCGCGGGAGAAACAAAAGAAACGGCGGAAGAAGAAGAGAAATAGCGGGATTTAATGTGCCGCTGTGATCGCGGCACGTGTCGCTACAGGGTTAAACCCAGACCTAGATTTCCAAACGAGCACCGGATCGAAAAATTTCGCTGTCACGGGAGAGGAGAAAGATTTCTCTTTTTTTTGTCAAAATATTAATCATCATCTCAACCCTAATACAATAAGGGGGATATATACTCCCAAGAGGAGCCATCCTAGCCCCACATCAAAAGAACTTAAATCCTGGCCATCCAAGAGTTCTTGGCCAAAAAATTAAATGCAGAAAATATAAATAAAAGCTGGCTCTTGACGGCCTAACAATTTGGTCGAGCCGGGCGCACAGAAATGCCGAAAATAGTTAGAAATAAAATGACAGATAATTTCAAAAGTTGCGGAGCATGTCGCGTATTGCGGTGAAGGTTGTAGTGGTGCGCCACGTCGTCGAGTGGAACCGGGTCGGCGCCATCAATCCTCCTCCGCTCAAAATCACTCATCACCAGTGAGTGGTCTAAGCGGTAACGGTGTAGCCTGTCAGCATCAAAGCACTCCAACTTCGCGGTGGACGCCCATGTGATGTCATATCCGGGACGGTCCTTCCAACGAACCAAGTAGCGATATATGCTGCCCTTAGTGGAAGCAAATGGTGGATCCTCCAAAAGCTGAGTTGGAACAAGAAGAACATTCCTGGGGCAAGCATTAGTAACAAGCATAATATCACTTGGAATCTCACTAGTATGTGAGGGGGGAAGCTCTAAGGTAGAAAAATATGGGGATATGATATCACTCTCTAACCCATGAGAATGACCGTGAAGAGAATGAGAAGAGGGGGGAAGTAACTCCTGTGGTGGTTCACGAAAGAGTGTAAGATCGGAAATATTAAACACAGAGTATATACCCCAATCGGTAGACAAGTCAAGCACGTACGCGTTATCGCCCAACTTTTTTGAAATCTTAAGAGGTCCCGCGCGCCGGTTGTCCAATTTCATTACAGAACCCGTGGGTAATCGTTCAGGAATTGACTTAACTAGGATAAAATCTCCAACATCAAGAACTCGAGCCCGTTTGTGCACATTCGCGTGGGAGCGGTATGCAATGTATGTAGTGGTTGGTTAATCAATGGTGGATCTCGTGGTGCAACGCATGCAAGTGATGAACAACGTCATTTACAAATTGACTTGATTTATACGCGGGAGGTAATGAGATTAAGGCAAACGACACACGTGAATAGGAACCATACACGTCATTAGGAAAAATACTCGTGGACCGAATGGTGAAAATTGGAGGGGCGTGTTCGGAGAAGTTAAAAATAAGAGGAGCGTCCAAATAAATTCCCAAGTTTTTGTTCATCAAACAATTTAAAGATAAAGTTTGGGGTTCCATGTACGCACTAGAAATAAGTGGATAAGGGAATAGGCGTGGAAGTGAAAAATTCGGAATCAGGTCGAGGGCGTGTTGGTTATGCTTATGAGAGGATAATTCGGAGGGAGGGTCCTCAACCATGTCGCTTGGGGTGTTTGACGCCTCAACGAAACTATGTTCTTCATAGACGTATCATCCACCATGGCGGAGGGGTCAATCAAAGTCACTAACTCCAGGCGAGTTGGACATTCAAACCCGGAGTGGGCGGGTTGGTTGCAAGCAGAACATGTGACATCGGCCTTGCTAGTCTCCCACATGAGTATACGCTTACCCGTGGTAATGTTGGTTGTCGGAGCGGGGATAATAATGGAATTTTGGTCGTCCATGTGGGTATATTGACCACTAGAAGGGTGGGGTGTTCGGTGGTAGGAGGGAACATATTTGTATTCACTTACCGACTTAGTGTCCTGTCGTGACGAGGTGAATGTGTCGAGTGTATTGGCTCGAAGGTAAGCGGGGTCAAAGTGAGTAGTGAGTATGTTACGCATTTGCGGTCATGTGTGTGGAATGCCACCAACACGATGCTCCTCATTGAACCAAAACACTTTGGCACGACCTTCTAAGTTCGCGCGAGTGACAACAACTTTTTGGAGGTCGTCCAAGTGGTGCCGAGCAAAATAACACTCCATTTTCGCTAGCCAATCCCCAAAAAATCGTGGGTGTCCGTGGCCGTCAAACGTGGGCGCATCTAGCCTAATGCGAGGAGTTTGGTTATGGGGGGGTGGGGGGTGGGTGGGTTTTGGAAACCATGAGCGAACGATTGGGTCAATGTGGTGAGTGTCGTGTTTAATTGAGCAAGGTGGGTGGTGAGATCGCGCTGGACAGCCGCTAGGTGGGCTTGTGTGACTTTCCTAGTATTGTGAGTGTCGACCATGCTATTGGACGTGGGTGAGTGCGAAAAATATACGTTTCTGGAACGTGTGTGCATAAAGTGTTCAAAGTGATGCGGGAGGACCGACAAAGATTAAGAAATCTTTGCGCCGAAGTCTGATACCAAATTGATGTAGCACACACTACCGCTTGCGCACTATTACCAAATATTCGTGTGAGTGCGACATTTCATCAAACACGTGGCGTGCAATCGGCGAGTTTCAACAACAATTAACACCACTGCGCATGCAATACTCAACCATCGACGATGAGATAACGGACACAATATTTCAATGCAGAGACTTTCACCGATTAGCGAGAAGTCCCCAACGAGATCGAGCTACCGAGCGCGAGCCTTCCGACCAATTGGTTGGAGAGCGGCGACGGGCCTTGTCTAGCCCCGATTCGTTCGCCTTTTCCGATTGCACACTAATTCGTTTGCACATCACGAAGCCCAAACAAGTAGACGAAGCACATGCAAGGCGGAGGTGAGAAATGCGTTACCCAACCGGATGAGGTCTGGAGAAGAAGATCGCGGCGAGTACCGGCCCAAGAGATCACGCCGCGGACGACGGAGGCGCGGCTAGTCGGAATCACGCTGGAGCTAGGCGTTCGACCGGGGAAGGGGACGAGCTCGCCGGTCGACGGTGGAGGATGGAGGTCAAGGGAGATAGGAGTGGATTCACACCACCAAGAGGGCACCCGGTGTCACGCCGGAGTGAGAGAGGGGTTCTGTAACGGCCATTAGGCCACGTGTCGGTTCTTCATTATAATCATTGTTATTGGTAGTGTTATAAATAGGGATTAATGGATGTAATAGGGGGTATGGAAATTAATAAAGGTTTTGCTATTTCCTCTGTGTATCTCTCCTATTCCTCTCTCCCTCCTCCGATCATCTCCTAGACCTTTCTTCTTCTCCTTCTCTATCCCCGGCCGCCTCCCCTATGGCCTTCTTTTAGGTTTATTCCACCTCCACCACAGTGCCGATCTCTGGTGAATCCGTTACGATTGAGGATCGTAACAGGTTTGCCGCCGGTGTCGCGCCAGGCGGAAGAATCGCGAGGCGGAAAGCCTCGACCTAGGCGGCTGCTCCTGTCACGGGAGAGGAGAAAGATTTCTCTTTTTTTTTGTCAAAATATTAATCATCATCTCAACTGTAATACAATAAGGGGGGATATATACTCCCAAGAGGAGCCATCCTAGCCCCACATCAAAAGAACTTAAATCCTGGTCATCCAAGAGTTCTTGGCCAAAAAATAAAAATGCAGAAAATATAAATAAAAGCTGGCTCTTGACCGCCTAACAATTTGGTCGAGCCGGGCGAACAGAAATGTCGAAAATAGTTAGAAATAAAATGAAAGATAATTTCAAAAGTTACGGAGCATGTCATGATATGATTTTCGCGTATTGCGGTGAAGGTTGTAGTGGTGCGCCGCGTCGTCGAGTGGAACCGGGTCGGCGCCATCAGGACATGGGTGTGGAGGATAAAGAGGTAGTTTTGTCATCATTAGAGGAGATGAAGAGTTTGCTGAGGAGACCATCATCACTAGTTCTTTTTCCTTGATTGAGGCGGTTTTCATGGGATTGAAGAGACGCCATGAGGCATGTGAGAGTAAGAGTTTCGATGCCATTAGCTTCTTCTATGGCAGCAACAATGTGGTCAAAAAACGTTGGAAGGCTCGTAGAAGGCTGGCGACAATCTGGGTATCGGTGATAACATCACCAAAGTTTCGAATATCTGGTTGGTAATATATGTAATGAGAGCATAGTATTCTTGAATGGTTTCATTTTCACGAACGTGAGAGACATCTGTTAAAATAGCCCATGTAAAGGGCCCAATATTGGGCCCATTTATTGTTTTATCTTCTCTACTCTTTTAGTCCCAAATCTTGTATAGGATTTTCTTCTCTCTTCTTCTTCCTATATATTTGTATTCTCTCCTTGTATTTAGATACACAAGTAATACATACAAGATTTGAGCTCTTTCAACATGGTATCAGAGGGAGCGGTCACTCCGGTGCGGTCTCATTCTCTTTAACCGCCCAACCCGCCACTGCCCACCCTCTCCGCTTCTCCTGCGGACTGTGAGCCTACCCGCTCCGGTCTCCTATCCGCGGGCTCCTATCCGCAGGCTCTGCGGTTTGCCTCTACATTCCTCTTCTCCTCTCCCTCTCCGTGGTTCCACCCTCTTCAGGTCCTTTTATAGCCACCATTCTATCTAGTTCGTGGGGTCCACTTCTTTTCTATCCGCTGCGGCTTCCCCTTTTATTCGCTGCGAGTTCCTCTCCCTCTTGCTTCGTGCACGGCCTGTCCGCGGGCTGTTCCTCTCCCTTCTATCCGCGGGCTTCTGTGTCCGTTGCGGCTTCGCCTTTTGTCCGCTGCGGCTTCGCCTTTTGTCCGCTGCGGCTTCGCCTTCTCTCTGATTCCTTCTTCTCGCTTGCTTTCTCTCGCGGTTTCCTTCCGCGATCTGACCGCTGCTGGCTTCACCGAGACCGGGGCGGACTCTCTCTTTTGTTTCTGCCCTCTGGTCGCGAACTGACTACTCGCTGGTGTCCGGCTTGACCGTGCGGACTGCTTCCTATCCGCATTCTGGTCGTGGTCTTCCTCAGTCTTTCTCGCGGCGGCCTCCTTGTCTTCTCGCAGGCGGTCTGTCCTCTTATCGCCGCGGTCTTGCTCCCTTCTCGCAGTGGCCTCCTTCCCTTCTCGCAGCGACCTCAGCCGGCTGCCTCTGCGGTCTGCCCTTATGGGCTCTTCCGGTAACTCCTCTGGCTCGACGGACAGCCCGCCTGCTGACCGCCCGGCCTGTCCGACTGACCGCCCGACTTGCACTACAGAAGTCCGTGACGAGCTGCGCATCACTACCATCTCTCTTTCTGGAAAGAAGAACTTCGTCCCTTGGGTTCATTCTGTTAGACGGGTTCTTCAGGCCAAGGGCCTTCTCCCTCATCTTACTCAGGCTCCTCCCACTCCTCCTACCGATGAATGGCTCCGCAATGATGGCCGAGTTCAGACCTGGATCTTGAATTCTTTAGATGGTGAGCCATATCAAATGGCTATGTATCATGAGACTTCCAAAGATATGTGGACTGAGCTACACTCCTTATATTCTGGAAGGGATAGCCTCCAGCACCTCTATGACATCCTAACTGACCTCTTTGCTCTTGACGCTGGAGGGGCTTCTGATATGACCTCCTTTGTTGCTCGTGCGAAGACTCTTGCTGAAGCATGGATCCAGCATCAGCCCTTCACCAATGATGCTGCTGCTCAGCGCGCTCAGAAGGAAGCCGCCTGTACTGCCATCATCATGGCCCGTCTTCCCCCTCACCTTCAGAGCATTCGTGCTCAGGTCCTGACGTCCTCTACCACACCCTCCTTTTCTGATGTGTGCTCCATGATTCTCCGAGTATCACCTCCTCCAGATACTACGGCTCCTCCGGCCCTTCTTCAGCAGGCACCTCCGCTTCTACCATTCCCTCCTCCTCCTTCTACTCGGGGGGGGGGGGGGGGGGTCGTTCGGGATCTCGCGGCCGTGGTCGTGGTGGCCGGGGTCGGCCGAAGTGTTCCTTCTACGGGAAAGATGGTCATCTCGAGGCAACCTGTTACAAGAAAGTTGGCTATCCTCCTCGCCCGATGGCTTCTGTTGCTACCGATGCTGGTCCTCCTGATCTTGAGAGTGTCCGTCTTCAGCTCATGCAACTCCAGGGATTGCTCCACCCACCATCTGCCTCCATTGCCTCCGTCTCTCAAACAGGTACCGCTTGTCTCTCCACCGGCTTGGGCTGGATTGTGCACTCTGGCGCTACTCATCACATTACTCCACATCGACCTGCCCAGTACCTGACTTCCCCTTATCCACAGTCTATTACTGTGGCCAATGGAGCTACTGTTCCCGTCTCCGGCTCGGCAGATCTTCCTCTCACCTCCTCCATCTCCCTTCGCTCGGCTCTTCACGTCCCGAGTTCACCGTTCAATTTACTTTCTGTTGGACGGCTTACTAATGATCTACATTGTTCTGTTATATTCACTTCCTCTTCTTTTGTTATACAGGATCGGCGGACGCAGACTACCATTGGTAAAGGCCGGCTGCAGAATGGGCTCTACCTTCTCGACGACTCTTCCGCCATCCTCTCATCCGTCTCTTCAACAGATTGGCATCGTCGACTTGGGCATGCTCCTCTACCGGTCCTCCAGCGGGCTCTCCCCGATGTTTCTTTTACCCCCTTTCAGTGTGACTCCTGTATCCTCGACAAGAAGACTCGTTCATCTTTTTCTTCCCATTGTACTCGGAGCGCTGCTCCTTTTGATTTAGTGCATTCGGATATTTGGGGACCATTTAAAATTACTAGTATTTCTGGTTTCCGGTATTTTATAACGTTTATTGATGATCACTCTCGCACTACCTGGCTATACTTACTTCGTGATCGCTCCGAGCTTCCCCGTGTCTTTCGGGCCTTTGTCCACGAAACCTGTACGTAATTCCACACGACCATCAAAGTACTACAAACTGACAATGCTCGTGAGTACACTAGTAACGAATTTACTGCTTTATGTTCTGAGTTCGGGATTCTACATCAAACTTCTCGCGCTTACACGCCGCAACAAAACGGTGTTGCCGAACGCAAGAATCGCCACTTACTCGATGTTGTCTGTTCCATCATGCTTCAAATGCATGTCCCCAAACCATATTGGAACTTTGCGGTCTCGACCGCTTGTTTTCTCATTAACCGTCTCTTTTCCTCTATTCTCAACTATGCTACTCCGTTCAGCATCCTCTTTCCCTCCACTCCGGCCTTTCCTCTCCCACCTCGTGTATTCGGGAGCCTCTGCTATGTCCACCGTTTGGGGCCTTCCTCGGATAAGTTGGATCCCCGAGCGGCCAAGCATATCTTTGTTGGATATTCACGCACCCAAAAGGGGTATGTATGTTATTCTCTTGCTACACGCAAGATCTCAGTGTCTGCTGATGTCACTTTCCGCGAGGATCAACCATTCTTTCCTGCTCCCTTACCTGACCATCTACCACCGACACCTACTTCTCCATCCATCCCCCGCCCGGTCATTCCCGCAACTACTCCTCCAACTGTCGTTCTCTCTAAACAGACTGTCGTTCCCTCCAAACCACCAGTTATCCGCGTCTACACACGTCGCTCTACCACTTCCGTTGCCCCTCTACCGTCGGTCTCTACCATGGATACTCCGCGTCCAAATGATCAGGTATCGCCTTCCACTGCTCATCTGCTGGCAAACTATATCTCTCTTCATCGCCTCTCTCCCCATTTACACACTTTGGCTACTTCTCTCTCTTCGGTTGCTATTCCTAATTCTGTGCAGGAGGCGCTTCAACATCCAGGATGACGAGCGGCTATGGAGGAAGAAATGTCTGCTCTCTGGTCTAACCAGACATGGTCGGTTGTTCCCCTTCCACCGGGCCAGAAACCAGTTGGGTGCAAGTGAGTCTTTGTCATCAAACATGCTGCCGATGAGACAATTGACCGTCTAAAGGCCCGTCTTGTGGCTAGAGATTTCACTCAACAGGAGGGGCTAGATTATGAGGAAACGTTCTCTCCGGTTGCGAAACTTAATAGTGTTCGCGTCCTCATCTCTGTTGCTGTCCATCGTCGGTGGCCTCTCTTTCAGCTGGATATCAAAAATGCTTTCTTGAATGGGGATCTCCAGGAAACTGTCTACATGCAACAACCACCCGGGTTTGAGACCACGGGGGAGTCTCAGGTCTGTAATCTTAAAAAGGCTCTATATGGTCTCAAACAATCTCCGCGGGCTTGATTTGAAAAGTTCAGCAAGGTCCTCCGTGAGATTGGCTTCACACGGAGCTCGGCCGACTTCTCGCTCTTTACTCGTCACCAATCAACAGGAATGGTTATTCTGTTAGTATACGTCGACGATATTATCATTACTGGAGATGACTCTCAAGGGATACATGCAGTAAAAGTCCATCTAAACTCAGTCTTCCAAACAAAGGATTTGGGACCTCTTCGCTATTTTTTGGGTCTTGAGATTGCCAGAAGGCCGGATGAGCTCACTCTCTCTCAACGGAAATATTGTCTTGACCTTCTTCATGATGCGGGCCAGTCCGGCTGCAAGCCAAGCGATACTCCTATGGATGTAAACCACAAACTGTGTGCCCAGGCATCTGACTCCGATCTCCTTCTACAGAATCCTGAATATTATCGACGTCTTGTTGGAAAACTGATATATCTCACGGTTACCAGACCGGATATTTCCTCTGCTGTTGGTCTTGTCAGCAGATACATGCACTCTCCTCGGAAATCTCATCTTCAAGCAGTAGAACGAATTCTCAGGTATCTGGAAACCGCTCCTGGTCAAGGACTTGTCTACAGGACCTCCTCTTCTGCTCCAACATTGGTGGAATATTCTGATGCTGACTACGCTGGCTCTCTCGATGACCGGCGATCTACGAGTGGTTTTTGCACTTATCTTGGCGGACATCTTGTTACTTGGCGAAGTAAGAAACAAGCGGTCGTTGCTCGATCTTTAGCCGAGGCAGAGTACCGGGCAATGACATCGGTTGTATCAGAATTGACATGGCTTGAGAGTCTTCTTACTGATATGGGTGTAAAATTACCATCACCAGCTCTTCTCCTTTGTGACAGTCAAGCCGCCATACACATCGCAAAGAACCCGGTCTTTCACGAAAGAACGAGGCATATTGAGGTCGATTGTCACTTCATACGGGAGAAGGTTCCAATGAAGAAGCTTGACCTAAAGCATGTCCCAGGATCGGAACAAGTCGCGGATGTCTTCACGAAGGCTCTTTCCAAGACACTCTTCTATCAATGTTTGTCCAAGCTTGGCGCATACGATTTGTACGCTCCAGCTTGCGGGGGAGTGTTAAAATAGCCCATGTAAAGGGCCCATTATTGGGCCCATTTATTGTTTTATCTTCTCTCCTCTTTTAGTCCCACATCTTGTATAGGATTTTCTTCTCTCTTCTTCTTCCTATATATTTGTATTCTCTCCTTGTATTTAGATACACAAGTAATACATATAAGATTTGAGCTCTTTCAACAACATCAAATTGTCTCAAGAGGGTGTTTACTTTGATGGAGATAACCTTTTTCTAGCCCTGAATTTCTTCCTGCAAAATGCCCCATGCGACTTCGGCAGACTTGGCTCCCACGATCCGGGGAAAGATAAGAATTGGCAACTCCATTCTGAATGAGCATGAGGGCACGAGCATCCTTCATAGCTTCATCATTGTTAACTTTTGGAACAGATCCTTTGACACTATTTTCAGTGGATGTTGTAGGCCCCTGGTGAGGCCGTTGTAAACAATGTCCCAAAGATCTTGGGAGATCAAAGCAGTTTTCATTTTTATACTCTCACTCATAGAATTGTGATGCTTGAGAGGGTAGACGATGATGCCATGAAAAATCTGAGGAAATCAGAAACAACTGGAGAATGAAAAAAAGGAAGAGGCCCAGAGCAAAAGTTGAGCAAAAACAAGGGAAAATTGAAGCCAAAAAAAGGAAAAAACAGGAGTGCAATAAAAATGCTTCAGCAAAAATACTACATCAGTCCTTAAACTTTTGAACTTTTTAAAATCAGTCCCTAAACTTCTAAATAATTGAAATCAATCCTCAAACTATCAAAACCAAACAATTTTAGTCCTAATTCCTGTTTCTGTTATTATTAAAACCATGTGTCACACATTCGTTCCTCCAGGCGTTCGTTCTTCTTTGTTCAGAATGCTTGCCGAAGTCCATGATTGGAGGCTTTGAGTTCTAACATTTCTTCAGTTATTCAAACAATATATACATATATACGGGTGTTGAGGCTTTGATTTCTAAGATTTGTTGATGTACATATTATGCTAATTGTTCTTTTCGCTTATTCTTTTTGCAGCATGAATGACTGCAATATTTTCTATTCATGATAAATCATGATCTGATTTTTGTGCCTAAACTTGCCGACAGATTTCCTAGTTCTCCAGAAATGGCTCGTCCTGATACATCAGGTTTTGTCGGTGGAGGAGTAGAACACTTCTTCAAAGACTTCTTCCCCATCTCCGAGTGACATCTTTATTCTCCCAGAAGAATAGATTTTCTGGTACAGCTAATCACATAAACTGTTCAAATTTTGTGATGAGTAGGAGGTATAAACACATCGGATCCGAGGACGGCTCTCAAACAGCCACCACGTTGCGACCTTTCTCCTTCTTTACCGCCTCGAGCATTCACGGATTCAACTCGAAAGGGAAAAAGAGGAAGTGGGAAGACATTAATGAACTTTTGGTCTCTGGCCGGCTTAATTGCCGAAGGTGGCATGGACTTCAGCAAACTTTCTGAATGAAGAACTAATGTCGGGAAGCATGTTTTAAATTAATAGTATCGAAAACCAGCTTTGGGATTAAAATTGATTGCTTTTAATAGTTTAGGGACTGATATCAACTATTTGAAAGTTGAGAGACTGATATCAACTATTTGAAAGTTCTGAACTTTACATGCTTTATGAAATCAGTCCCTATGTTTTATTTTGATTGAAATTGGTCCTCAAAGTTTAAAAAGTACATGAAATCAGTGTTGGGATTCGAAGCGGTGCTGTCGTGCAGAATACCTGATGCTGGTACAAGTAATAATAACAGAAAACACAAAAGCACAAGAAGAACACCAGAATAACGTGGTTCCCCCTGAATGGGTACGTTCACGGGCGGAAATGGCAGTCACAATCTCATTCAACACAAAATACACAGTGTTACAAATGAGGATAAATTACCCCTATACAAAATGAGATAAAAAGTGACTCCCAGATACCTTGCGGCAAAACGGCCGAAGAAAGAGGAAGATCCTCACGGCCAAGCACGGCGGCAACCCAAACTCCGACGGCGTCGCTACGACGACGACGTCTCCCCAAAACTGCAGCAAGCAGTAGCCTTTCCCAAACCCGGCGCAGCGGTGGCGGCGCCGGCAATCCTCCCCTCACACAGCGGCGGCGCTCTCCTCCAAAGCAGCGGCGGCGGCGGCTCTCCAAAGCACCGGCGGCGGCCCAACGAGGCAGCGTCGGCGGCGGCGGTCAGAGCAGCGGCGGCGGCGGCGGTCCTCCTTCAGCGAGAGGCAAAGAGAGAGAGAGAGAGCCAAAAATGAAGAGGGAGAGGGAGAAGGAAACGGCGGAAGAAGGGGGGCGAAAAATCGGGTCTATATTTTTTTTTTAGGGCTGCAGGGGAAAGGTTTAATATATAGGTTTCAATATTACTTAATAAAAACCAAGAATAAAAAACGGATCAGAATTAATGAAAGCCAAAGGCAGTACTCGCGAGGTTGCAACCTCCTTTTCTGAGGTTGTGACTTCTCGGCCAGAATTTGAAAATTGCAGAAATTCGCCCCCGAAAAATTTCCTTGCGCGCCAGAAGGTTTGGTACGATGTTGGGGAGTTAATGGAGGCAAAAACCTAACAAACTCCACCTGCCGAAATAACTCCAACCAACCAAGTTGCCGTCAAGAACGATGCAAATCGCATCAACTGAATCTGCTCCCGCCAAGGGCAGATAAAGTGAACTCCTTCAATCTGAGTAGTACACAAACTGGACTGACGTGACTACTCCAGAAATGCTCCACCTGAAGCAAAGGTCTAACTGCTCCACCTCCAGCGGTGGTCTCCCAAAGCAAAAGAAAATATCACAGACTCCAGAAATGATGTGCGCGGGGAGAGAAGTGATAAATGCAAACACATCAACAATTGAATGCAGGCAAAACTGATCTCAACATGGATAAAGAGAACCCCTATACGAGCTAATCAGGAAAGGTTGATTAGACACACACACAAAGCTCATGTGACGAAGGAGTAACAATGAAAGAGCTTAGGTACTAGGGTGAAACAAAAGCATTCATACAACGGAGTAGTGACCAGAATAAATAACCCAAAAACAGGTTATAATAAAGATAACATGAATAACAGGAATAACATGAACATAATGAGGGAAAGGAAAGCAAGCAACATAGGGAACAAACGGAACAGGAAACACGAACATATAAGCGGAAAGTAGAAGAGCAGAGAGAAGGATGACCTAGATGGGGTTGTCCCCCACATCCTCAAAGCAGAGGGATATGTCAGACTTCCCATTTTCATCACCAGTGCTCTTCCCTTTTTCTTTGTTCTGAAGCTTCCAGCAGTCCTTGATCACATGACCCTTCTTCTTGCAGTATTTGCAGTATAAATCTGAGATGCCCTTTGACTTAGACTTGCCCCCTCTATCAGAACCAGAATGACCCCGAGAGTATAGAATGGAGTCTTCAGTAACACGAGAACCTGAAGACCGCTTCCGGATGTCATCTGAGAGTAGGGCCGCAACCACCTCTTCCAAGTCCAAGACGTCCTTACTGTAGGTAAGGGTAGTAACCATGCTCTCATAGAGCTTTGGAAGAGAGTTCAAAAGGATCACTGCTTTGTCCTCTTCATCCACCTGAATATCCATGCTGAGACACTCCGATAACAGTCTGTTGAAACTGTTCAGGTGGTCATGAATAGAGGATCCCTCCTTCATGCTAAACTTGTATAGCTGCTGCTTGAGGTAGATCCGGTTGGGGAGAGACTTTGTCATATAGGTACTCTCCAACTTTGCCCAAATGCCAGAGGCAGTCGTCTCTGAAAGAACTCCATATAGCACATCATCATGTAAGCAAAGCTGTATGGTGGACAACGCTTTGAGATCCATGTCCTCCCACATACGATCAGAAACCTCAACATCCTTACTGGCCTTGCCCAGTAGGGCACGGTGTAAGCCTTCTTTTATAAGAAGTGCACGAACTTTGACCTGCCATAGACCAAAGTTTTGTTTCCCATCAAACTTGGCCACAACACCAGGAATAGGCGAAGCCATCGAGAATGGAACGCAGAAACTGCACGGAACACAAAACTTGAGTTGGCGACCTCAGCAGTGCACAACTAAGGGGATAGCCAGCGGACCAACGGTCGTAAACTACCGCACCCAAGTGTACACTCGAGATCGGAAACAACTCGTCCTTTAAACAAAAGTGTCAGCCCGGAACCTCCCTCTGATACCACTTGTTGGGATTCGAAGCGGTGCTGTCGTGCAGAATACCTGATGCTGGCACAAGTAATAATAACAGAAAACACAAAAGCACAAGAAGAACACCAGAATAACGTGGTTCCCCCTGAATGGGTACGTCCACGGGCGGAAATGGCAGTCACAATCTCATTCAACACAAAATACACAGTGTTACAAATGGGGATAAATTACCCCTATACAAAATGAGATAAAAAGTGACTCCCGGATACCTTGCGGCAAAACGGCCGAAGAAAGAGGAAGATCCTCACGGCCAAGCACTGCGGCAACCCAAACTCCGACGGCGTCGCTACGACGACGTCGTCTCCCCAAAACTGCAGCAAGCAGTAGCCTTTCCCAAACCCGGCGCAGCGGTGGCGGAGCCGGCAATCCTCCCCTCACACAGCGGCGACGCTCTCCTCCAAAGCAGCGGCGGCGGCGGCTCTCCAAAGCACCGGCGGCGGCCCAACGAGGCAGCGTCGGCGTCGGCGGCGGCGGTCAGAGCAGCGACGGCGGCGGCGGTCCTCCTTCAGCGAGAGGCAAAGAGAGAGAGAGAGAGAGAGCCAAAAATGAAGAGGGAGAGGGAGAAGGAAACGGCGGAAGAAGGGGGGCGAAAAATCGGGTCTATATTTTTTTTTAGGGCTGCAGGGGAAAGGTTTAATATATAGGTTTCAATATTACTTAATAAAAACCAAGAATAAAAAACGGATCAGAATTAATGAAAGCCAAAGGCAGTACTCGCGAGGTTGCAACCTCCTTTTCTGAGGTTGTGACTTCTCGGCCAGAATTTGAAAATTGCAGAAATTCGCCCCCGAAAAATTTCCTTGCGCGCCCGAAGGTTTGGTACGATGTTGGGGAGTTAATGGAGGCAAAAACCTAACAATCAGTCCCTGCATTTTATCCAAAAGGCTCCTCCGTCCCGTCGGCGATGAAGGAAGACCATGGGGGAGAGATGAAGTCAGCGGTTTCTAGGGAAACGTCAATGGATTCAAGCGGGGAAGGCAACGAGTTTGCATTCACTGGAGGAGGAAGACGCGGCCTCTAACAACGGAACGAAGGAGACGATCTAATCAACGATATGAGTAAAAATGAAGGACTGGGGACGCAAGGGCTAGAGGACGCTAGGCATCAGAGGAGCACAACGGGCTCCGGCGGTTGGAGGAATTTGAAGTGAGCTGCTCAGAGATGTCTCAGGCGGCGGAGGTGGGAGTGGAGGTGGAGGTGGACGGGGTGTGCATGTTTCCGATGACGTGGGGAGGCCATCAAATGGGGTTCGTCAAATTTTCATGGACGGATTTGAAGCACCTCTCTGAAAATCATGGAGCATCACGGATTTGTGGCAGATTTACAGTGATTTGACACTTTTCTGTGAACTAGACTAACCGATTTTAGGCAGGGACTGATTTCATACATTTTGAAAACTTTGGGGACCAAATTCAATCAAAACAAATTATAGAGACTGATTTCAAAAATCATGTAAAGTTTGAGGATTGATTTCATAATTTTGCCTAAAAAGGCCTCAAAGTTAAGGGACTGATTTAAATAGAGGAATGATATTTCTTACTTCAAAACAGAGGGATACAACACTTAAATAGAAAGACTAGACATTAATTGCTGAAACCGGACGGCAGAGGTATAGACACAACATTCAATTGTTTCCTCCTCCTAGCCCCAGAGCAGTCTTCACTGTTTCAGTAGTCCCCTGCGCCGCCCTCTTCACTTGCTCACCCGCCTGCAAAACCAAAAAGTTACCGTTACAAGAAATAGAAAATAGTTTTTCAGCAATTATTATGAACAGCAAACCTGCTGAAAGAAGCCGCCGGTATTGTCTTTGCCATCACCGGCGCCATCCACGGCCGCCTGAATGGCATCGGACGCCTTATCTTTTGCAGTCTGTGCCGCATTCCAGGTCGTATCCATCGCTCCGGCCGCCGTGTCCTGCACCTTTCCAATGATGTTGTTAGCTTGATCATAAAACGCCATTGTGGTTATATCTTCTTCTTCTTCTTTTACTTTGGAATTATTAGACTTGGTTTTGACTTTTTGTTTCCATTGAAGGGACGCGGTCTTTATAGGGGTATACAGAGTATTTATTGCCTGTCCCAAGTTTGTAAAGCTGCATGGATAAAAAGCGGACACGTCTGGCTATTGTGGCCGTAGCCCGTAGGGGAGAAGGGTTCGGGGAGGGTAAAGCGCAAAGAATGCGGTAAAGTGCGGGCGATCCGATGGCTGCGAGCTCATCTTAGCTTGCGCGGAGATGCGTGCACATTTTAACTCGTTTTAAGATGTGTGCACTGAGATGTGCACACATCTCCGCGTGCTCGCATCCATCAGATCGGTAAAGTGCACCGGCTCGCATCCGTCGGATCGCGCTGCACTTTACCCTCTCTCTTCCCAGGGGGGAATTGCCAAAACAATTATTGGCTGGCACAGTTAGGGTTGCTCACAAATAATATAGTTGGTGAATAATTTGGGATTCAATTCGTGATGATTCGATTAAAATTCATATTTTTCGAATCCGAATCCGACACTGAATATTTACTCGAATCCGAATCTCTACATTTTATGTCAAATTTGGATTTGATTGAAGAGTTATTTGATTTGATTCGGTTTGGTGTGTTCATAGAAACCGTCCCGGCCCGGAAAAAACTCGGCTAGACTCGGTACTAGGCTATCCCTCCCCAAGGCCGGGCCGGGCTCTGGGGGGACCTAACAAGGTCCCCATGCAACGCTCCGACTGCGACAACCGACAGGCAACACGACGACGATTGCACCGTCCCTGCTCGTGAGCCATGACTTGTCTCTTGAGGTTAGGGTTTTTTCCAAGCTCCAAGTTCTTGTTAATTCCTTCATTCCTTCTAGTCAATTTCTTCATTAAGGCTCTGTTTGGGGGAATTTATTTTCACCGGTCAAGCGGTAACGACAACATGAACCGGATCTTAATTAAGATCCGTGCGGTCGTGACCGCTTGACCGGCGAAAATAAATCCTCCCAAATGGAGCCTAAATCATTCCTTCATTTCCAATTTTATTTCCCGTCCGAGGATTGGCTCTCCTGCAATGAGCTCAGGGACTTGTGGTTGATGAACGAAATGTTCGCTTATTTTGGTTGATTAATTAGGAAAAATTTATATTAAAAAAATTTAAGTTTAAACATCAAAATTTTGATTTGTAAAAGAATTTTATATATGTTTAAACGAAATATATCATTCCTAAATCCTAATAATTAAAAACTCTTAAATTTGTGTTGCATCAGAATGAACAAAAGAAAAAGTCTTCCACATAATAATCTGAAGGCATCATTCACCAAATGTCGTTCCACGGATCGAGCCCGAAACACCAATCCCTCCATGTATCACTCGCCTGCGCCTTATTTAAGATCTTACCTTCGTCATTCCCAGCAACAAGTAAAAGAAATAGAAACAGATCGAGGAGCACAAGAACACCGATGACGTCTAACGATCAGGTTATCAATCTCCCCAATGATTCCAAGGAACAGACTCAGGTTTCTCTCTCTCTCTCTCTCTGTATCCTCCAGTTCAAATTACACTTGTAGATGACCCAAAGCGCAGGAGGAGAAGAACGAGATGATGGCGAAGGTTCACCAAATGGCGGTGAAATCCAAGGAGAGGGCGAAGCACGCAGCTCAACTGATAAAGAATAGTTCACCGGAGGCGACTCCTGCCGGGAAGAACACGATTTCGGAGACGACTCAGGCGGCTACGGATAATGATATCTGAGATGACTGACACTCAGCAGCAGCCAATAATTTTAATCAAGCATACTTTAATAAGAGCTATGAATGGGTAGACTTGTGAATCCTATTGTATGCAGTCATGAAATTCAAGCATTGGGGAATAAATTAAGTTAAAACAAGGTGATTGTTAACCGCAACCCGTTATTGGCTAGTCGCACCCCAAAATCTGCTAATTTTTCGCGCCTTTTCGAAATACGTCTTCTACATGCAATTTCAGGAAAAGTGTTCAACACGAAAGTTGTAGATCTCGACGAGATCTACAACTTTCGTGTTGAACACTTTTCCTGAAATTGCATGTACAAGACGTATTTCTGAAAGGCGTAAAATCTGAGCATATTTCTAAAGTACGCCTTGTACATGCAATTTCAGGAAAAGTGCTCAACACGAAAGTTGTAGATCTCGACGATATCTACAACTTTCGTGTTGAGCACTTTTCCTGAAATTGCATGTACAAGACGTATTTTGAAAAGGCGCGGAAAATAATGAAATTTTGGGGTGCGACTAACAAATAGCTGGTTTGCGGTTAACAATCACCTAAAAAAATCATCTCCATTCTAATTTTAATTCAAAATTATTATAAATCAAATGCTACATATACATTTACTGATCCAGAGAAGGATTTTGTTTTTCCAAATTGATGAATATTACCAGAGAGCTGGCACAAAGAAACTTCTGGATCAAAAATTTGACCAACAGCCGCGTTCCGGCGAAATAAGCATTTCAATCGCTCATGATATCAGTTCCGTCGGAATTGTCGGCGGAGTCAATTACAGTCCCGAGCCCTTCATTTTCGTCGTCGCTCTCCATAGAAACGTCGGGCTCTTCACCTTCGTCATCGTCACTATCTCCGTCCTCGTAAATTATAACTGGAGCAGCAGTCTCTTCATCACCCTCAGGGATCTGAAAAATGAACTTTCGCGCTCAGGGCCATGATGACTCATTCAGGAACATGATGAGTTAAATAAAACTCACCTCAGTAAGCAGACAGTCAAGACATGTTGACAATTGAAGGGCATATCTGTATGTTGAAGTCCTTGAATCAATAAGCTGGACATGAGACAATTAAGCATTAAAATGAAAAATATAGAGAATAATCAGATCAGCATGACATCTATAACAAAAATGTTGAAAGTTATGTTTCAGTGATTTGAAGATATTTTGGAAGTTTTATAAAACTGTTATTAAGCCGACGATGTTGTACGGGAAAAATCCTAAATATCTAAGTCGAGTGAGGCCGAAATAAGACCTTCAAATTTTGTAGAATGCCAAGATAGTCAGTTTACCCAGAACATAAGTAAAAAACTTTTACCTTATAAAACTTATTTTATATTTTCAAGCAACCTAATGAACCCTAAAGAAGAATGATATTCATGCCTAAGTTGTTGATGATGTAGCCATGTCCACAAAGATGGATTTAAGTTGGATGGCTTTGGTTTGTGAGTTTTTTAGCAAAAGTTGAGGCAGCCGAAAAAATGCCGCCGGTGACGCAGGTGTTTGGCAAATCTTTCTTTTAAAAATATCATTTCCGAAAATCTCTTTGTTTAGCCAAAATCGCACTGTGGATGTAGGAAGTCCGTTGGAGCATATTTTCGTTTTCTCTGTTCCACCGTTTTTAAGCTAGAGCTCCGGGAGACCCTGCTGGACCCTTTCGATGCCCCCAGCCTATCACACAAGTGAAAAAAAGGTTCTCTTCTGACAGTTGCTTCCTCCCGCCCGAACTTGCTTCGGGATCGTTGATTCATTTGGAATATGTTGTCGAATTCTTTCGATTTCCTCGGTATCACCTCAGGTGTCAAGATGGCGGGCTACTCGCTTAGACGCTCAACCCTGCTGGCTGAAATTGCTGCCTTCTTTTCTTATGTCGCTGTTCATCCCCATCCTGCTGTGCCATTGTTCTTCGTCATTAGAGCCTTAGGCGATACCCTATTTTCAACAGGTAATTGCTTTGACAGTTTTTTTTCAGGGGATTTTGTATGTAATGAGGAACTGTAGTTAGGGTATGAAATATGAATCAATACATCTTTTTGACATTATAAGTAGTTAGGATCTGTAAAGTGGATCTGCAGTTAAGACACACAACACTCATACATTTTTACAATCAATTTCTTTGGTGTTATTGTAATAACACAATTAAGATGGGTAATTGGGCTGCATATTCCTCATCAGAGCCTTCAACAACAACAACAAGACTCGAGCCTTTATCCCACTATAGTGGGGTCGGCTATATGGATCCTTTCCTTGTCAGAGCCTTATCCATTTCTATTGGTATTACATAACTCTCATAATTTGCTATACATATTTGCATATGGCTAAAATTAGTTTACTGTAATGTATAATTCAAAGCTACAACAATCAATCCATAACTTTTTTAAGCACAGGCAAACATTCCGAACAAGGCCACACAAACTTCTACATGGAACATCAACAGCACGAACGAACACTCCTGCCAAAACCACACAAGCTTCAGTTTCCTACTAGAGCTCGTGTGACACAGATTTTGTGTCCGCACGACCTCTTCCTTTGACTATCTACCATGTACACATCTCTACCCCTTGCCGTTTCTCTAGTACCCGGGCTTTCTTTTCCTTTTGGGCCTGCCTGTTTGGGTAGCTCCCCACCAGTATAAATAGGAATGAACATCAACATGAAAGGATCCGGAGATGATCATCGAGCTGTTCGCAAATTCTAATGATCTAGATTCTTGGATTTTCATGGTACCCGCAAACTCCATTTTATTGTAGTTCTTTCAAACTCAACTTTTGTAATTGCAAATTCAATTAATATTAATATCACACATGGCTAGATGTTCCACCCACAATACTTAATTCACCCCCACCTCTCCTTGAGTGTGGAGTTGAGACATTCGGCCCTAACAAAAAAAACATGCGACCTTCCAAATTGGACGATCGACGAACAACAGATTAAAATGAGACAACTTAAAGCAATAGAAAAGTCTCCTCAAAGAACTCGCAACAATTTTGGATTAACCGACTGTACCGGCGAATTCCAAATAGAATGCGTCAACACTCATCATGAAAAGCATTCAGAAATACCCGCGGAATTGAAAACAAAAAGAGATGGAGCTCATCTGAAAGCCGCTCAAACCATCCCAACACATCACAATGGAAGGCAGAAATAGAGACAAACATTCTCATTTAATGTTAAATTGGAAGTAAAAGAAAAGCTCTCTTAATAAAGTGTTTGTTGCATAACATAGATATATTTGCCTAGACAGCGGCAGATATGCCTCGGAGAAACCACGATGCAGCTTATCACCGCATCAACATTAATACAACTTTCAAACCGATCAAGCAAAAGAAACGAGCGGTGGCAACAACTCTAGCAGACTCATCCGAAAAGTGGAAAGCTCCTCAAAGCGAAATTCATAAAAGAGATTCAATATCCTGAATGGATCTCCAATAGAGTAATGGTGAAAAAGCACAACGATAAGTGATGTGTGGATTTCACTAAACACAACAAGGCTTCTCGTAAAAGATTGGTATCCCCTACCATAGATAGGCTCGTCAGTCAACTCGGTTGTGGGGTTCTCAGTTATAAGTTTTTTAAATGCTTTCTCGGGATATCATCAAATTCAAATGCATTGGATGAATTGTTGGAAGGGGGCGGAGTTAAGGGAGTTGGGAGCATTGTTTGGGATTGAGGTCAACGAAGCTGGGGAGGGTGGTTGCAGATGACACTTGCGGCTTGGACTACATTGGCAGACCTAGGGGGGCTGCCAAGTGATTAGTATGGGCAATTCTGGGTAGGTTGGGCACATAGTGATTAACAGAAGGAGCATATGACCTCCACACCGACTAGGAGTTCTGGCATATTGTTGTCACTAACAAATTGTTGAACATCAAGAGATTTAGGGCTACCCATCCCTACCACCAACACTTTTCTCAAACCACCATAGGGAAGCTACCCCTAGAAGGACGTGCACCATCCCCCCACGCGTCAAATTCCATCAGATGGCAACACAGAAGCCGGAGCAACTGCTGTTGGACACTGTCGAGATGCAGCATATGAGAATTTGCTACCACACTACAGCCCACGCGCTTGCCGCAGCAGGATATCAACACAACAAGGCTTCTCGGAAAGATTGTCATCCCCTACCATTGATAGACTCGTTAGTCAACTCGGTTGTGGGGTTCTCAATTATAAGTTTTTTAGATGCTTTCTCGGGATATCATCAAATTCAAATGCATTGGATGAATTGTTGGGTGGGGCGGAGTTAAGGGAGCTGGGAGCATTGTTTGGGATTGAGGTCAACGAAGCTGGGGAGGGAGGTTGTAAATGACAGTAGCGGCTTGGACTACCTCGGCAGACCTAGGGGGCTACCAAGTGATTAGTATGGGCAATTCTGGGTAGGTTCGGCACATAGTGATTAACAGAAGGAGCATATGACCTCCACAATGACTAGGAGTTCTAGCATATTGCTGTCACAGACAAATTGTCATATCTGTATGGCAAGATATCTCATGATGGAAGGGCCCTCATTTATCTTATTATTTAGTTCAATGAAAAAGGTATGCATAAATAAGAAATTTATTTGAACATCAAGAGATTTAGGGCTACCCCTCCCTACCACCAACTCTTCTCTCCAATCCACCATAGGGCAGCTACCCCTAGAAGGACGTGCACCATCCTCCCGCATGCCAAATTCTGTCAGACGGCGACTCAGAAGCTGGAGCAACCGCTGTTGGACACTGTTGAGATACAACATATGAGAATTTGCTTCCACACTACAGCCCACGCGCTTGCCGCCGCAGGCTGTCGACCTAAATCAACACCCTAGGGGCAACCATTCCTTTATCTCACATACTCCCTTGCTTCTCAAGCTCCTCTTTTACTTCATCCAATGACGCCCTCTCCTCAGACGTTACAAAAAGACTTCATCCAATGATGCCCTCGCCTCAGACATTATAAAAAGACTTCAACCTACGACCCCATCATAGTTTGTCATCGAGGATTCAAGGTAAAACCAATGTTGTCAGGATCGAGATCCGGATCGTACAATCCTACGATTCAAAAATGATAAACCAATCTGGATCGCGCCTAGGATCTATTTTGGTTCCTCTATGGGTGAAATTACGACCCAGAACATAGGATCCGTAAGATCACAATCCTAAGACAGATCCTACCGATTCAGATCTTGATTGTAATTAAAGGATCCAAATCCAACTATATTCAAACTCGTATTATAATTAAATAAAGAACCTCTCGATAAATTATAATATCAAGCGTCATTGTGTATCTCTAATCTCGAGACCCTCCCCTCCTTAGTTTCTTCTCGCTTTAAGCTCACATTTCCTCCATTGCCCCCTCACTTCCTCTAGTGTCCGAGACACCTTCAGTTCTCCTTTCTTGCATGCTCCAGTGTGTCTTCGGGGGGATTGGCCCGTGTCCAATGAATCCTACCATATGCATCCAATGATTTCAGCCCACACGTATCCAACAATTCCTCCGCACACATCCAACTTGCATGCATGACTATTGACTCCATGTAGTGCCCCTCTAGAACCCTGCACCTTCTATTTAGGTATTTTTTATGAATGCATTGTAGATTCAAAATGTAGTTATGATGTTATAACTTTCATTCATATTACACTGCCCTTTTATTGGCTATTACAGGAGAATTTATTTAATTATATTGTAAATATTGATTTCTATGGAAACGAAGAATTGATTTTGGTACATAGGAGGTTCTACATGATTATATAATTACTTTTTAAGTTGAGGATTGAAGATTTTTCTCATATATCCCCCACTAGAAATTGGAGGTTTATTCCCATCTCTTCGAAGTATTAAAAAAATAATAAATTTCATTGAGTTTAAAGCTCAATGAACATTGCATCCTAACCTATATATAAGCAAAACTTTTCATTAAGTACTACCTTGATGTAATGGTCAATGATTTGTACTTATGGTTCTAGGTTTGTCTTTCATCCTGCAAATAAGAAATGTAGTTTGATATTTTTAGTGGTGCTTACTTTATATTTACTTATTTAGAAGTTAAATAATGAATCTCGTAGAATCTTATGATCCTCGATTCGAACCTACAATCTGATTTGATCCAACCTCGAAACGATCCAACTTAGAATCCCGATCCTCACAACCTTGGGTAAAACACCACTCTCATCAATCCTCGTCTCCTTCCTCCAATGCATCCCGCCCAGTGACTTGATCCTACACGCATGCATAAGACAACTTAGTTTCATAGACAACCATGATAGGATCCAACGACCCCTTGGAGGCTATGTTTGAAAGAATGCATAGGCTGATGATGGATCAACTCGCCGTTTCAGAAAGCTGACAATAAGAGGCATTGGCAGACCTCTTTGACTGTATGGAGAGCCTTATGCCCCTCAGTGGGCAGTGGAGTCTTTCGCGGCGATGGGGATGGAAGTACTTACCATAAAGGTTCTCCCTCCCAAATCACGAGGATGGATTTCACAGGGAACATTACGAGAACAACGACATCCCACGCTTCGTAAAGTTGGAGCCCGACATATGAAGACAGAATCAACCTGTTGGGACAGTAGACCCAATGCGAGCAACTTTTCACCAATCAAAGGACATCGGTCATGGAGTGGAACTCATTTGTCGCTTATCACTTGATGGGAGTGACTCAGAAGTGATTTTTGAACCTAAACATGGAGAAGCCCAACATAACCTGTGATGAATTCAAACGTGCACTTTAGGCCCCGATGGGGAAAAAACCTTTGCAGGATCCCAGAAGCACCCGTGGGAGATTGACGATTACTTGGAAAAGTTCCAAAATCTCGCATGTACCCAACATCCAACCTGTGCAGCAAATATCCATCTTCACTGCAGGACTCCATGAGTGTCTTCGCTTGGGCGTCGAGTTTGAGGATCATACTGACCTCATTACGAAGATGAGCTTGGCGCGGATTTGCGAACTTTGACTGCAAGTAGATAGGGTTGACGATTACCGACAGATGTCGCTTTCCCCCAAACAATAAACTTGGGATTGATGGGAACCCCGCCTATGGGAAAGAGGGGAACGACTGCAGTCCCACCCCATTTTATACGTCATCTGATACAACTAGAGATGACAGAACGCTTCACAAAGGGGCTCTGCATCAATTGTGACTAGACATACACACCTGGACATCAATGAAAGAAGTTGTTTTTTCTAGAATCGTAGAATGATGAAGACAGAGGACCATGGTGGAGGAAGAGCCAAAAATCTCCCTCCATGCATGGATGGGCACCACAGAATGAATTTAGGAAGGCGTACACAAACAACGAGCTTGAGTGTAAGATCCATATGAAGGAGGGGAGTGAAGTCACAGGCGAATTGTGGCACGCATATGGCAAGAGATCACATGAGGAGAGGGCGTAGATACGTCACATTTAGCTTATTATTTACTTCTTATTTTAGTTATCATTTTTGTTATTTCTTTATATCTCGTGATCTCGTTCATTTCTTCATTTTATGCATTGTAATCTTTTATTTTATGTCATTTTTATTTTAAGCATTGTAATATTTTATTTTGTCATTTTTATTTTAAGCATTGTAATATTTAATTTATACCTGAAGTGTTTTCTGAATATGGTATGCATGAATAACATATTTACTTGGTCATCAAAAGGTTTAGGGCTCCCTCTATCTACCACCAACTACTCTCCTTCTCTCCCTACCACCATATGGCAACCTTAGGGGGAAATGTGCCCTCGTCCTCTCGCATGTTGGACATCGCAAGACAGAGACTACGCAATAGTAGTAGCAACTGGACATTGCTGCACTTCAGCTTGCACGCAGCCGTCGCTGCACTACCACTAAGGCGCAAGCAGTTGCAGACCTCGGGCCACGCCCAAGGTGCAACTACTCCTTTGCCTCAAATTCTTCCCCGCTCCTCGCACTCCTCTTCCACTTCATCAAATGATGCCCCTGCTTTGGATGTCGTGAAAATACTCCAACCTACGACCCCACCATAGGTCATAGGTCATCATCGAGGATCAATCCTAAGTATGGCAATTGCAGGATATTCTCGTTCAATTCAGTGGCATCGTTTGGGAGAGCTAGCGCGATAGATGGTCCATGAGGGAGGGAGGATCAGAGCTGATCCTGGGAACAGAGTGGACGACAAGAAGAGGAAGGCAGGTTAGATCAGTTGATGGCAAACAATTAAAAAATGGAGTGCATGTTAATTGAAAATATGATATACAAGATTTATTCACACAAATCACTTGAGGGATCCCTCACTAAGTATTTACATAAATTTAATGATTGGTTAACCGGTGTTTATTATCCTACTACACTAAATAAGTAAATATAGAAAACTTTGTAATGATAATTCATAAATTTAATTTATTTAAACAAAATGCAACTGGACACATTATTATTATTATTACGGAAGTAAAAAAATAAATAGTATAAAGAAACGCATCCGTTGTTTTCATGTGTACCATTTATAAACCTCTTATTAGGTGTAGAAAATCTTATGAAATGCATTGTAATTAATATAGGATTAGATCTAACTTTAACCAGAAAATACATACTTGGGTACTTTAAATTCTAATTCTATATTAAACAAATTTATGACATTATATGGGTTCACAATCTCGTCAAGACATACCTCTATTACAATTATGTATAAAATTTTGATTTTCCAAATTCCATAGAAGAAAAAAAAACTTCAAAGTTCATTGAATGAATTAAGAATATATACTAAGATTGAATTTCAGATATTTATAGTGTTAGAATTATGTTATCTTTTACTCATGTTTTATTGTATTATCCTCCCTTCTATATATAGGAGAGGGTCTCCTCTTTAATGAAAATACCAAAATATTCCTCTTCAACATGATATCAGAGCTCGTGCTCCTGGTGCCCTAGCCGTTGTTCTCCTGCTTCCTCCATTCCAGTCTCGTTCCGCCAGTGCCGTCCAGTCTCGTTCCCGCTAGCGTCATCGATTCTCGTTTTGCTACCCAGCGTCGGTCCAGCAAGCGCTCGTTCCCGCTAGAGCCGTCAAGTCTCGTTCCTCCAGCAAGCACACGTTCCGCCAGCGCCCTTCAGAGTTTCTTCCTCTCCCAGCAAGCGTAGGTCAGCCCGCCTCTTCCTCTTCCCACCATTGTCGGTCTTCCTCAGCCTTCACATGACTTTTTGAGTTCTTTGATGTCGGATTGATGCAGAGAACGCTTCTCCGACGTCCGTTTCCCCTCCATGTAGGGATGTCTCTTCCTCTCTTGGTGTGATTGCGCTCCTCCGGGCTTCTCCTCTTTCTATGAGTGAGATTTCTCTTTGTTCGCAGCCCGGTGTTGTTCTTTAACCTCGCCTATGATGTCGGGGAGCGGTGAAACTTTGGATGTCTCCTCCGGCGGGAGTGCTCCTCCGGATTCTCTGCCTTCTACTCGACCTCTTCGTGTCACTCATGATCACGGGACTCCTCAGATTACTACTTGGATGAGACCAATTATTTTTCGTGGGCTAGTTCTATTACTTTGGCCCTCAAGAGCCGCCGCCTGTTTGGCTACCTTAGTGGTACTACTAGGGCACCTATTCCTACCTCTCCAGATTGGCCACAATGGGACTCCGAGAACTCATTGGTAATGTCCTGGCTGACTAACTTTATGCAGGAGTCTATTGCCCATAACTACCTCTTTCTGGACACTGCGACTGATATTTGGAAGCGTGCCGAGATTACCTACTCCTGTCGTGGAAAGGCTCAGATATTTCAGTTGCGGCAGTGGGTTTTTCTTTTGGACCAAGGGGATTGTCCTCCTGCTGCCTACTACCTGGAGTTTACCCAACTTTACCAAGAGTATGATCATCTTGATTCGCTTATTCTCGTCTCCCCTGAGGATCAAGTGATGGTCCGTGCCCGGGAGGAACGCAATCAGATCTTTGAGTTTCTTCATGGCCTCCACCGTGACCTTGATCCCATCAGTGTTTTGATTCTTGGCCGCTCTCCTTTGCCTTCCTTACCTGAGGTGTATAGTTTAGTTCAACAAGAATATGATCGCCGGCAGATGCGTCTACCTGACACTGTTGTTGAGGGCTCTTCTCTTGCCGCTTGGTTCAGTCCTGGGGGCCGCTCTTTCCATGACACTAGGTCCAAGTCTATGGACAAGGAGCATTTGACATGTGATTATTGTGGGAAAGCCCACCATACTAGGGACACTTGCTTTAAGCTCCATGCCTTTCCCTCTCCTCATGGGGGTCCTGCTCCTCGTGGTGGTCGTGGCTCTGGTCGCAGTCTGAGTCGACCTTCTCCGTCTCGCTCGGCTCATCTCTCCGATGTCGTTTATGATTATGCTTCTTATGGAGGACCGGCTGCCCCTGAGGTACATGTTGCCCTCTCTGCTGAGGAGATTCTCATATTCCGCCGCTTCATGGTTGACCACTCCTCCGAGTCTGCCAGCTCCTCATATGCCCATCAGGGAGTTCCTGGTGCTCACTCCGCCAACACTTCCTCTTCCTCCCAATGGATCATTGATTTCGGCGCCACATAGCACATGACTAGTTCTGCTACAGGTTTTGTGTCCTATAATCCTTTGTATGGTAGGGACAAAGTGAGCATTGCTGATGGATCCATGCCTCCTATTGTCGGGAAAGAGTCCATTCCAGGCTCTCCCTCACCCTCTCTTTGGTGCTTCATGTGCCTAAGTTTACCCGCAACCTGCTTTCCATTAGTCCCCTTACTAATTCTTTGAATTGCTCTGTAACATTTTTCCCTCCTCGTGTGTCTTTCAGGACCTGAAGACGGGGAAGGTGATTGGCGCTGGTAAACAACATGATGGCCTCTACCTGTTTGATCCCTCCAACTCCGCCTCTGTTCTGACGGCTCTTTCTGCTTCTTAGACCTCTGTGGACACCTGACACTGTCGCTTAGGCCATCCTTCTCCATCTACTATGCATATCTTATTTCCGCATATGTCAACTGTATCTTTAAATACTTTTAAATGTGATGTGCATGCTCTTGCTAAACACCATCATGCTTCTCTTAATCATGTGTCTACTCTTAGTGCTTCTCCTTTTGCTATGATTCATACTGATGCTTGAAGCTCATGCCTTGCTACCTCTATTTTTGGTTTTCACTGGTTTATAACATTTATCGATTGTTTTTCTCGTTGTACGTGAGTCTACTTGATGAAACACAAAAATGATGTTTTTCCATTATTTCAACGTTTCCACAAGATGGTAGCTACTTAATGCTACCATTAAAGTTATGAGCAGTTATAACGGTCGGGAGTACGTCAACTCCTCCTTTGAGCGTTATCTTAGTGATCAGGGCATTAAACATCAGACATCTTGTGTCTATACCCCGACTCAGAATGGGGTCGCTGAACGCAAGAATCGTCATCTTTTAGAGGTAGCTCACTGTCTCATCCTGAAGATGAACCTCACTAAGTAATTTTGGGGTGATGCGGTTCTTACTGCAACATACCTTATTAATCGTTTGTCAACTCATGTTGTGGGCCCCAAGTCACATCTTGAAGCTCTTTTTGTCTCTCTCACACATCTACTACCTCGGATCTTTGGGTGTGTGTTTTGTCCATGTGCACCCCACGTCCAAACTTGATACTCGTGCCCTCAAGCGTATCTTTATTGGGTATTCTCCTACCTAGAAATGATATAAATGCTTTAATCCTGCTTCCAAAAAGACCTTCGTTACTATGGACGTCACGTTTCGGGAGTCCGAGTCCTTTTTACGAGTCCTCACTTCAGGGGGAGTCTTAACCAATGGAAGTAAGTATTCTTCCTCTTCTTATTCCTCCCACGGTGACTATTCCCACTCCCACTCCTCCTGTGACAGCTCTTGTGATTACTCTTGTGTCCACTGTTGTGACCGTCCCTCCTTTACAGGTGTATACTCGGTGGAAAAAGGGTCAAGGTACATCAGAATCTCTCAGGAAACCCGCTCCAACATCGGACCCTTCTTTGACCTCACAAGGTAACTCTACCCAACATCCGATGTCCCACTTTGTGTCATACAACTCATTATCTCCACCACATAAACTTTTTATTGCCTCTCTCTCCTCCATATCTATCCCCTCAACTTGGCAGGATGTTATTGCTCACCAAAAGTGGCAGGATGCTATGTGAGAGGAGATGTTGACCCTGGAAAAAAATTGCACATCCCCTTGCCTCCTGGCAAGACTGTGGTAGGATGTAAGTGGATGTTCTCCGTCAAGCAGAATACTGAAGGTGTTGTTGAGTGTTACAAGGCTCGATTGGTGGCTAGGGGTTACACCCAGACCAAGAAACCTTTGCCCCTGTGATGAAGATGAATTCTATAAAAGTTTTCCTCTCATGTGCTGCCTGCAATGGGTGGAGTTTGACTCAGATGTGAAAAATGTGTTCTACATAAGGACTTGAAAGAAGAAATTTGCACGTCATTACCGCTGGGTCTTACACTGACAGGATCTGGGGGAAAGGAATGCAAGTTGAAGAAAGCCTTATGTGGCATAAAACAATCTCCTCGAGCCTGGTTTAGGAGATTTCATGGAGTCATGGTCGCATTTGGATACTCCTAGAGCAATGCTGATCATACTTTATTTGTAAGACATAAACACAGGAGACTCACAACTCTTATTATTTATGTGAATGATATCATTATCACGGACGATGATATTGAGGAAATCCAGACTCTGAAACAAAGGCTGACAAAAGAGTTTGAAGTAAAAGAGCTAGAAAATCTCAGATATTTCCTGGGCATTGAGATCGCTCGATTGAAGCATGGTATATTCATATCCTAGAGGAAGTATATCCTTGACTTGCTCCAGTCATGTGGGTTGAGTGGGTGTAGAGCTGTTGACACCCCAATTGAAGTCAACCACCGATTGGGTAGAGATGATGAGGAAGTGGTTGTTGATATTACTAGATTTTAACGACTGGTTGGTCGTCTTATCTATTTATCACATACTCGTCTGAATATTTCATATGTTGTTGGTGTCATTAGTCAGTTCATGCATTCACCCAAAACACATCACTTAGAGGCTGTCTACCGTATTTTTTAGTATCTCAAGTCCTCTCCTGGAAAGGGTATCATGTTCTCCCCGGGCAAAGAACTGACAGTTGAAGTCTATACTGATGCTGATTGGGTCGATTCAGTTAATGACAGGAGGTCCACCCCTGGCTTACTGTTCTTTAATTGGTGGTAATTTGGTAACGCGGAGGAGTAAGAAACAACATGTGATTGCCAGGTCAAGTGCAGAGCAAGAATTCAGAGCTATGACACATGGGACTTGTGAGGGACTGTAGATTAAATCCCTTTTGAATGATCTTGGAAAAAAAAACAAAGTGCCCATAAGACTTTACTGCAATAGCAAAGCCGCCATTAGCATTGCTCATAATCCCGTCCAACATGACCACACAAAGAATGTGGAGGTTGATCGCCACTTCATCAAAGAGAATATACAAAGAAGAGTTGTGAGCACACCATTTGTTCCTTCAGATCAACAGCTAGTCGATGCTCTCACCAAGGGGTTAAGTCAGACCGTGTTCGAAAAGATTATGTGCAAGTTGGTCATGCAAGATATCACATGCCCAACTTGAGGGGGAGTGATAGAATTATGTTACCTTTTACTATGTTTTATTGTATTATCCTCCCTCCTATATATAGGCAATGTTTTAAATATCAGATGTCGGCGACATATCGGATTGAGTTTTTAAATGTCGGATTTCGGAAGTCGGAGACATGTCGGGGATATTTTAAAATATCGGATTTCCATATCTTATAAATAAAATATTTATTTTTATGTATACTAACTATAATTATATGTTATAAAAATAGAAAAATAATATAACAAATAAATAAAAATGAGTCATTTATATTACAAAATAAAATCGAATAATAATTAAGATAAAATATTATTAACAAATACAAAATAATACATTGTAAAATATATTTAATAGTATGCAATAAAATTATTTTGATAATAATAAGTTTATTTGAAATAAAGAAGATTTAAAAGTTAAAAATCTTTGATTAATTATAAGTCTTTCCAAACTTATAAATTTATTTTAAAAATATGCAAACAATCAAATAATAAAGGTATTAAATATTTTCATATTTTTTATAATATAAAATTAAAAATTGTGAAACAATTATATAAAATTGGTAGTAAGAATAAAACGTTAAAAAATAAAAACAATAAGTCTAATCGATTTAAACATACACAATATAATATTCAGAGACTATTTAAATATATGTTGCTAGTATGCTAATATAACATAAAATAAAATAGCGGACGATATATTTAAAAATCGTGTCGGCCAATATATCGTAAAAAATCGGACATGTCGGCCTATATTTTACAAAAGGACATAATCTATTTTTTTAGAAAAACATATCGTTTGACCCAAAAAAAATGAAATGTCGGGAGACACGTCGGACATGTCGGACATTTAAAACAATGTATATAGGAGAGGGCCTCCTCTTTAATGAAAATACCAAAATATTCCACTTCAACATATAGGTATAAACGAGATGAAAAAACATTAAATTTAGTGAAATGGTGGAAAGAATTTTCTCAACCATATCTCATTATGGCCATAATGGCACGCATATAATTCAGACGAAGTAAACTAGCTATGAATTATCGGAAGATCATTTGGATGCAATAAGACAACACAAATATTCTATCACGGCCAAAAAAGTCGTGGATGGCCACCCTTTTGGAGAGCCTGGGTTCATCTCGGACTTGGCAAAATCCAGGCATAAGCCATGGCCTACTAGGCCTTATTTACAAACATAGTATTATGTTTATCATTTTGCATGCCATCACTGCATTCATTACATAATCGTTGAACGCAATGGATCGAAAACACTGGTAATTGTACAAATTTGCTTTAGACAAATTTTTAAAATGAACATGCATGTGTAAACAATTTTTTGGTTTTACTAACTGTGACTATTGCTTAATCATTTAACTTAAAGAATTTCTATGCACAGAAATTTCGTTATTCTAATGAAAAGTCATCATGTAGTTGTTCTGCCAAACAAATAAGACTGCTTCTCCATTCTAAAATGCATCAAAACAGTTTTTTTCAGATAGTGTTCATTCACAATTACTGTTTCATATTACTGCGTTCAATATAGTCACAACTCACAACTCTCCCAAGCAGACCATTGACAAGATAACAAAAAAACATTGTTAATTGAAACTTATATTAGCAAATATGGTTGACAATCTGTAGAAGGAAAAAAACTACATATACAACAAATTATTCTAGATGCGCATCATAACTAAAACAAGATTATATAAATAAAGTTCAATGAAATTAAATCCATAAAGTTTCAAATTGTGCTAAGTTGCTAACCTGGTATAGGGAGTTCAAAAGCTGGAGTGATGACTCCTGTGAGGCTATACTACTTGCATGCAGACTAAGAAGACATTTTATCCATGGCAGCGCACAAATCAAAATTGCACCTCTAGAGACGGAAAAAAAGTGATGTCATAAAAAATTAATTCATGAAATATCATAAGGGATACTAAAATTAGATGAATTGCATTAGAACCAAATGGTCATTGTTAGGATAAACTAAAGACACATATACAGTAAAACTTGACATTTGTTGTAAATGTTTGGTATTCAATTGCACTTGAATGTAATCTTCTCTCAAACACTAAGAAACAATAGGAGCATTGCATGTAAAAGCTATGACTGGAAATGTATCCTAAGCTATCAAAAATTCTAAAAATAAACCATATAGATATTTTAGTTGGCTCTTATTCTGCAAAAAGTGAGCTGTGAAGGTTACTCAGTATATAATTGGCTTTGACAAAGTGCATGTAGTTGGCGATTCTATACTTGAATGCAAATACTCTACAGCATATTATGTTGGTAGATTTTGATGGGTTGAGGGTACTCTTTCCAATAGCTTGCCCCTCCAGTGGATTCATGTTAGTCCCAGTCATCCCACAGAATTTTCATGAACACAATCGAACAGCAGTTAGTTCCCTCTGAAGTCTGCAATTGCTCTTTAAAGCCCTCCTTGCCTGATAAATAGGAGAGAGGGATAACCAAGTGGATGATAACTAGGAGAGTCAAACTACAGCTCAGCCGATCAGCCAAATTTTCTTAGGGCCCATTTGGACACATGGAATTGGTTTTCAAGAACTGAAATCAGGCTTAAGTTAATCAATTCCACTATTTGGTTAGACAGAAATCCATTGAAATTAAAATTGGGAACAAATCTAAATAATTGAAATAAACCTAAATCCAATGGCCCCGACTCTAACCTTTCTCGATCTGTATTGTGAAAGATAGTAGTTGGTAATCCCCAATCCCGCATGCTTCTCTTCCCCATAAATTACTATAATATTAAGTTAAATTCCTACTTAGTGTTTCTAAAAAAATTGTAATGGTAGATGTATAAGTGGTATGTCTCCATGTAGGGTGCGAGTAGCCCCTTGCAATTTGAAAACCATGCTCAGTGAAGACCAGCTGATTTTCATTTCTCCTATTGTTTGGTTCTATGCAACATCCAGAATAACATGGATGCCCCAGAGATCAAAGACATAAAGACAATAATTTGTGTAGATTGAACAAAAGACATGGTGATTGTGATATTGCTACATTCTCCCCCGCCATCTAGTGGCGATAGATGAGTTGAAGACCATCCCCTAGGCAAATATGGAAGTCAGGTGGTGGTTTTGTTGGTAGGCACATCCATTTGAGCAATTCATGAGAAATGTAGTCGTGTCAAGTGCTATTATGTATCATGACCTATGTGTTTTGAAGCATCCTTCGGAGATTCATAGTGCATGGTCCGAAGATACCACCCTAGAAATCCATGTAAGGTGGGCATTAGTTTCCTCCATATGAGCCGATTGCTTTCGGTTGCTTTAAAATCTGACACGTTAATGTCTTCATCCTCGCATCCAATAGGAGCCAAGAGTTCTTTCAATGGAGAATCGTGCAAGGGCAAGTAGGGTTATTTACAGGGGCAACATATTCCCCTTTGCTGCGAAGGCCCGTGTACTTTCGGTTTGATTATCGATAAGTACTGTTTGGTTGGGGGAGATGGGGAGTGTCGGTGAGTTGAGAGGCAAGTGTTGGCATTGTTGTTGTGGTTAGGGATGGGCAGTGGTGAGTTGAGAAGTCACAACCCCCTTTTACGCGTGTTGCAACAACCGAAAACCGGGCTAATCTGGCGCCGGTTTAATTGACCTGAACCGGACCAAGGCTCCACTCATTCCCTTAAATTCCAAACAGAAAAAGAGAAGTCACAACTCGTTTTTGCCAGGTTGCAACATCTGAATAAAAATTAAAAATCCAATCGCCCTGCAATTTCCTCCATATCAAACGATGATATATGACACAAAAATAACGAGTTATTATTATTATTATTATTTTTACTACTATTTAAATAAATAAAGAAATCTATTAGATGATGGGTTGCCTCCCACTAAACGCCTAATTTACCGTCCCGGCAGAACGGTACTAAATTACAGTAACATTACGCACGACACCGCTCGGTCGTCATCGCCTCTCAAATACAACTTCAGTCGTTCTCCATTAACTTTAAACTCAGTTCCGTCGCTCTCATTTAGAATAGTCACCGCACCATAAGGATGTACCTCTTTGACCTTAAACGGACACGACCAACACGATTTAAGCTTCCCGGGAAATAATCTTAAGCGAGAATTAAACAACACTAGTTGGCTCGGCTCGAACTGTTTTTCCTTTAGACGTCGGTCATGCCACCTCTTTGTCCTTTCTTTATAGAGCTTGGAGTTCTCATAAGCTTGCATCCAGATTTCCTCTAATTCGTTTAATTGCAAAAATCTCTTTTTGCCCGCGTCTTGAAAGTCATAATTAATTTTCTTTATCGCCCAATACGCACGATGCTCAAGCTCTAGAGGTAGGTGACAAGTCTTTCCGTAAACAAGCCTATATGGGGTTAATCCAAGCGGGGTTTTGAAAGCAGTGCGGTAAGCCCATAATACATCGTTCAACTTTTGAGACCAATCCTTACGATTTGTGCTCACCGTCTTCTCTAGAATCTTTTTAATTTCTCTATTTGATACTTCTGCTAACCCATTTGTCTGGGGGTGGTAAGCTAATGCGATCTTGTGCATCACCCCATATTTCCTTAGTAGCGAAGCAAATTGGAAATTGCAGAAATGACTTCCTCCATCGCTAATAATCGCTCTCGGTACCCCGAATCGATTAAATATATAATTTTTCAGAAAATTGAGAACTACTTTAGCATCATTTTTAGTTGTGGCGATGGCTTCTATCCACTTAGATACATAGTCGACGGCTAATAAAATATAAAAATTTCCATTTGAGTTCACGAATGGGCCCATAAATCTATGTCCCACACATCAAATAATTCAACTTCTAACATGATATTCATGGGCATTGCATCATTATTTTGCATGTTCCCTATTCGTTGGCATCTATCACATTGTTTAACAAAGACATTTGAATCCCGAAATAGGATAGGCCAAAAGAATCCGGCCTCTAACACCTTCATGGCTGTCCTAGTGCCCATGAAATGACCTCCATATGGTGAGTTATGACATTTTTCTAAAATTGCTCTCATTTCTCCCTCGGGCACGCAACGCCTTACGAGTTACGACTCCATCAGATCCAATCTTAAACAGATAAGGGTCGTCCCACATATATGAACGCACTTGGTGTAAGAATTTTTTTCTTTGTTGATAAGATAATTCGACGGGCATAATATTGCTCACTAGATAGCATACCAGGGCGTTGTACTTTTAGATATAGCTAATAACCACTCATCGGGAAAACTCTCATCAACCTCAGAATGAAGTGACGGATGTGCACACTCAATTCTAGACAAATGATCCGCTACAGGGTTCTCCGTTCCTTTTCTATCTTTAATTTCTACATCAAACTCTTGTAAGAGGAGTACCAAACGAATCAAGCGTGGCTTTGCATCTTTCTTCTCCATCAGATAACGAATCGCAGCATGATCGGTGTACACTATAACCTTTGTACACATGAGATACGACCTAAACTTCTCGAACGCGAAGACTACTGCTAATAATTCATTTTTGGTGGTAGTGTAGTTGACTTGGGCATCTATTAGGGTTTTGGTAGCATAAGCTATCGTGCGGAATATCTTCCCCCGCACTTGACCCAAGACAACTCCCACATCATAATCACTTGCATCACACATCAAGACAAATGGTTCTTCCCACTCCGGAGTCACTACAATCGGTGCAGTGGTCAGACGGTTCTTTAGTTCTTCAAAAACTTTTAGACACTCGTAACTAAAATAAAACTTAACGTCTTTCTCCAGTAGTCCACTCAATGGCTTGGCTATTTTCGCAAAGTCTTTAATAAATCTATGATAGAAACCAGCGTGTCCTAAGAAGCTTCGCAACATCTTCACATTTTTGGGTGGTGGTAGTTTTTTGATTACATCTAATTTCGCTTTGTCCACTCCTAACCCATTCCTAGAAACGTGGTGGCCCAGCACTATCCCCTCGCGCACCATGAAGTGACATTTCTCCCAGTTCAACACAAGATTAGTCTCCACACAACGTGCAAGCACCTTTTCTAAACACACTAAGCAAGCTTCAAATGATTTGCCGAAGGTAGAAAAATCGTCCATAAAAATTTCAATGTCTTGGTCCATAATGTCAGAGAAAATGACAATCATGCAACGCTGAAAGATAGCGGGTGCATTACACAACCCAAAGGACATTCTCCTAAATGCAAAGGTTTCGTATGGACAAGTGAACGTGGTCTTCTCTTGATCTACGGGGAACAGTAATTTGGTTGTAACCAGAGTATCCATCTAGAAAACAGAAGAAGTCATTCCCCGCTAATTTATCTAAGACTTGGTCAAGGAAGGGTAGAGGGAAATGATTCTTTCGTGTGGCTTTATTTAACTTCCTATAGTCCATACAAATTCTCCACTCGGTGATCGTCCTAGTGGAAACCAACTCATTCTTCTCATTCCTTACGACCGTCATCCCCCCTTTCTTTGGTACACACTGCACAGGTGAAACCCAAGGACTATCCGAGATGGGGTATATGATTCCTGCATCTAGCCACTTAATAATTTCCTTCTTAACTACCTCTTTCATAGGTGGGCTCAGACGACGTTGAGGCTCAATCGAACACTTAAAAGATTCTTCTAAAAGAATCTTGTGCATGCATAAAGATGGGGCTTATCCCTCGGATGTCGGCTATGGTCCATCCTATGGCCGTTTTAAACTGCTTAAATAATTCTATTAACCTTTGATGTTGATCAAATAGTAAGTTGGAATTGATGATAACCGGCAATGTGTCATTATCTCCTAAATATGCATAAGTGAGATGGTCGGGCAGCGGTTTTAACTCTAGCGATGGTGGATTAACGATGGAAGGTTTTACCAACAAGGATTTCTCGGGCATCTCTAATGGTTCCGGTTTACGAAACCACGCAGTTTGTTTCTCAAATGCTTGTAAGCATTCTTGAACTTCCTCTTCCTCCCCAGATAAATCATCCTCATTCAATAAACGAGTCAATAAAACATTTTGTTCTTCAGATAATGCATTGGGCTCATAATCACATATAGATATATGATTGACGATCTCTATGTCGTCTTCCTCTCGGTGGGGAAATTTCAGCGCATTGAGTACATTAAATGTAACTTGCTCGTCGTTTAGTCTCATAGTCAACTCTCCCTTCTGAACATCTATCAGCGTCCTACCAGTGGCTAGGAATGATCTCCCTACAATAATGGAAACCTCTCTATCCTCCTTCATATCTAAGACAACAAAGTCCGCCGGAAAAATAAACTTATCCACCTTAACTAAGACATCTCCAACTATCCCTTTTGGAAATGCAAGGGTCCTATCGACCAATTGCAAGGTAATGGAAGTCTTGGAAATCTCTCACAAACCCAACTTTCTATATATCGATAGCGACATTAGATTGATATTTGCCCCTAGATCACATAATGCTTTACCCTCGAATTTATACCCTATAGAGCACGGTATGGTAAAGCTCCTCGGATCTTTCAATTTAGGTGTGAGTCTTTTCTGAAGAATAGCGCTACACTCTTTTCTGAAGAATAGCGCTACAATTTAGGTGTCACCATCTCATTTGACCCAAATTTCCTCTTTTTAGATAGGATATCTTTCATGAATTTCACATAGCTCGAAATTTGTTCTAAGGCTTCAGCGAAATGGATGTTGATTTGTAACTTCTTAAATATTTCTACAAATTTCTGGAATTGTTGATCGAGCTTACTTTTCTTTAACCGTTGAGGAAACGGTGGTGGTGGATAGACTATCACATTGTCTTTCTTCTTTATATTGTCAATGATTTGTTCTTTTTTATTCTCTCCTAACACTATGACTCCTTCATTACAGTTATCATTTTGTTTTAACTTCTCACTAGGGTCACAAGGATTAACATCCCCCAATCCTTTTTCTTCAGTATCCTCCCTACCTTGTCCATTTATAGGTGGGTGGAATGATAGGTATCAATTTGTTGTCAGCATAACCGGGATGTACATTTGATTCCACAAAATGTGCTTCTCCATTGCTTGATTCAAAGAGGATGGGTGAACCTGTAAGCAAGCCCAAAACTTAAATTGTAGTGCATACAGATGCCCAAATAGTAGGTTGTTATCAAACCTGGAACATGAGTGACCAATTCAATAAACTTACCAATGCACGCATCCGCAGTGCCCTATCAGTAGAATACACATAGATACTTTAAGGTATCCCATATCTCTTGTCTATCATAGGAATGGAGGAGTTGCATGGTGAGTATTGTTTGCCACTGATGGCTTGATTTTCCTTAACCATGACATCCAATGATGAGTTGATCCCTCCATACATAGCATTGCAAAGGGAATTTTATATTATTAATGAGTTCGAAGAAATGTTCAGCACCGGCGATCCGTTTATTAGGACAGTGCCCTCAAACACGTAGTTTTCCAAATATATTTGGAAGAGATTGGTTGCTATTAGTGGGATCAAGAGTGATAGATGCTCAACCATGCTACTATTGCCCGATTACAACTTCTATGGGGGTGTACCTGAAGTGGGTGCTTGAGAAGGCAGTTGTGTGTGCTTGAATCTCCCATAAGATGATATACCGTGACAAGGGAGTCTTCATAATGCTCCAATAGTTAAGAGAGCATCATATAATCTTCTCCAACTCTTTGAAATATGATTCTGCCCAGAAATGGGGGCATGAAAATGAGAAAGCCTGAGTACATGTCAGGCCAAATTGTTAAAGATGGGATAATTGAAGGGAGAATGGGAGAGGGAGAAGTGAAGGATAACTTCAAGAGCCAAGCTTCCACCCAGTGGATTGGTCAATCTTTCCTAGATTCTGTTCTAGTTCTCAGTAAACTCAATCTCGTTTGTTATCTTCCTCACGGATTGCATCTACCATCGCCTAATTCTCTTCCCCAAAGGTTGCATCCGCCGTCACTAGGTTCATTTCCCCAAAGGTTGCGCCCGCCACCACTAGGTTCTTTTCCACATTGGTTGCACTTATCGTTGCCCAACGTCTCCTTGTGCAAATGTATTATATCGATCGGTTGAACCAATGTAAGTATCATTATTGTTGAATAAACAATGTAAAAAAGGCCCAATAACAAAGCCCGTTATTGCCCTTTTTTTTCTTTACGTCTTTAGTCCCACATCTTAGAATGCGATTCCTTCTCCTTTTTCTCTTCCTATATAAATGTACAAATACTTGTATGTACACATACGAGAAAATTAATATTTTTTTTGATTATTTCTCTATTTTTCCATGTTTTCTACATGGTATAAGAGATCTGATTCGAAATCTTGTCCACCCATGTCTTCTCCCTTTTGCATCTCTGCGGTCTGCCATTTCTCTGACTGCATCTCGTGTCATTCTGCGCCCGGCTCCCGTCGTCTTCTCCCTTTTGCATCCTCCTGCGGGTTTTTATAACCCTGCTCGACGACTCTTCGGGCACCACAAGTGAAATATCTTATGCGGTCTCTCTCTCTATCCGCTCTGATCATCGCTTTGCTTATTCTGTTCGCAGAGCCCGCCTTCCCGTTGCTCTTGGCGTGCCTCGACAAAGAGAGCGACTCCTGCTCGGTGCACTATCCTTGCGGATAGCTCCTCGTCCTCAATTGTGTTTGCACAATCTTCTCGCAAGATCGTCTCAGCTGGTTTTTCGGTTTGCCGCAAAGCTCGCCAGTTCACCGGATCCTTTGTTTGTAGGGGCACTCATGATTCGCAATCTCTTCGCCGTCTCCCTATCCGCACGGCTTCTCCTCCACTACTTCCCTTGGAAACTCAACCTTCTGACCTCTCTTCCTCTGATCGCAGCCGCTCTCCTCTGCTCGTCTGAGCCTTACTTCGCTGTCCGCCAGAATCAGCCCGTGCTTGCCGCGTCCCTGACCACTGGCCTTCCTGCTCCCCTTGTTCTCGCATATTTTTCTCCAAGTTCTCGGTCTCAGAGTCAGTGTTGCTCTCCTCTGCTTGGCTTCATCTTGCCATGTGATTCCTTTTCTGGTTCGCGATTAAAGTTGCCTGGTCACCGCATTTCCCTGTCCGCCGACAAAGACCGCTTGTTTGTTGAGCTTCTCTTCTCGCGTGACCAAATGTTTTTCTCTTCGCAAGATAGCCCGGCACCTCGCGCGATTCTCTGTCCGCCAGTGCTTGTCGTGCGTTTTTTTCTTGCCGCTTGTTCTTGCCAACCGTGCTTGCCGCACTCATCACCATTCCTAACAGAAGTGTACAGTCTCAATGGCATTGAACGACGCTCCATCTTTTCCTTCCCGTGATGCGGCAACCCTTCTTAAAGTTCATGATGAGTTTCGTATCACCACTATCTCTCTTAGTGGGAAGAAGAACTTTGTTGACAAGGTGCACTCCGTCCGCCGTATTCTTCAGACCAAAGGCCTCCTTCGCCATCTGACGAAGGTTACTTCTACTGAGCCCACCAAGTACTGGCTCCAAGATGACGGTCGTGTCCAATCCTAGATCCACAATTCTATGAACAGTGAACCATATCGAATGGACATTTATCATGAGACCGCCAAGGCCATGTGGGAGGAACTTCACTTCCTTTATTCTGACAAAGACTGCAACACCTCCTTTATATCATCACAGATCTTCAATCTCTCGACCCAGGGGTGACTGGAGGCCTAGCCTCCATTATTGCGCGTTCCAAAACCCTGGTCGAGGCATGGATTCAACATCATCTTCCAACAACGGATCTAGTTGTCCAACGTGCCCAGAAAGAAGTCGGTGACATCGTCAAAATGATGGCCTATGTTCCGCCTCATCTCCGCAGCGTTCAGGTTCAGATTCTCTCCCCACCCATCATTCCTTCTTTATCAGATGTGTGCTCAATGCTCTTAAAAGTCACCGATCCTATAGAAACTTTGTCTCCGACTCTCCTCTAGTAAGCGTCTCCTTCTCCCCCCGCTCCTTCACCAGCTCGTGGGTGTATGCACCAACTTCCACCACCAGTACCGACATTGATGATATGTGCACACAACTTCAACATCTTCAAGGGATGCTAGGTCGTACATCTGGCTCTGTTGCTTCTATCTTCAACGAAGATATCTCCTGTTTCTCCCAAAGTTCCACTTTGATTGTGGACTCTGGTGCCACCCAACATATTACTTCGTAGAAACCACCGCGGTACTTGGACTCTGTACATCCCAAGTTCATCACAGTGGCCAACGATGACACCCTGATTTCTGGTTCCGCTGGTGTGCCCCTTACTTCCCCTATCTCCCTTCGCTCGGTTCTACACATTCCGGGCTCTCCTTTCAATCTTTTCTTTGTTAGTCGTCTCACTCAAGAACTTGACTGCACTATAACATTTTCTCCTTTTTCCTTTGTTGTGCAGATCGACGGACGCAGAATATCATTGGTGAAGCAAAATTGTTCAACGGGCTCTACATTCTGCATGTCCCGCCCACGATTCTCTCCTCCATCACCTCAATTAATTGGTATCGACGTCTTGGGCATGCACCTCTCCAAATTCTCAAGAAAGCTCTTCCAGAACTCACCCTCACCGACTTTACTTGCGAATCTTATATCTTTGACAAACAACATCGTACTTCTTTTACTTCTCATTGTACTTGGAGCGATGCCCCTTTTTCTAGTTCATTTTGACATTTTGGGACTATATAAAACTATTATTGTTTTAGGTTACCGTTATTTTCTTATTTTCATTGATGATTACTCTTGCATGACGAGGTTGTATCTACTTCGCGATCGTTCTGAACTTCTTAATGTGTTCTGTGTGTTTCTTGTTGAAACTCGTACTTTGTTTTCACGCCCCGTTAAAATAATCTGCACCGACAATGTGCATGAATATTCGAGTCATGAATTTAATAATCTATGTATTGAGTTGGGGATCATCCATCAAACTTAGTGTGCTTATACACTCCAATAGAATGGTGTAGCAGAGCGAAACAATCGTCACCTTCTCGAGGTCGCTCGCTCACTTATATTTCAAATGCAAGTACCCAAACTCTATTGCATTTCACGGTTTCTACAGCTTGCTTTCTCATTAATTGCATGCCCTCCTCTATTCTCAACTATGCGACTCCCTTCAGGCTTCTATTTCCCTCCATACCCCCTTTCCAGTTACTCCTCGCAGCTTTGGATGTACCTGTTATGTGTCTTGTCCCCTCTGCCGACGAGCTTGCTCCTCGTGCAACCAAATATATGTTTGTTGGTTATTTTCACACTCAAAAAGGTAACGTCTTTTATTCTCCTGATGATAGCAAAGTTGTTACATCTGTTGATGTAACCTTTCACGAGCATCAACCCTTTCACTCTTCCTCCTCTTCTGCAACACCTCCAACACTACCACGTCCTACCGTCCCTATTACTTCCCTTCTACCGCCTATAACCCCACCAACCAATGTTGCACCTTCCAAACCGTCTCTTTTTTGTGTGTGCACTCGTCGCACTCCTCATTCTAATGGCCTCAGACAATTATCCTTTGCAAATAATATCACGCGACCAGAAGTTCTAGTACAAACATTTGCCGCTCATCCTATGACGAATTATGTCTCTTTACATCGCCTATCTACGGCTCTTCACCACTTTACATCTTCTTTGATGTCTATATCTACTCCAAAATCTCTACAGGAGGCTCTTCTGCATCCGGGGTGACGCGCAACCATGAATGAGGAAATAGATGCTTTTTGGGCCAATCAAACTTGGAACCTTGTATCCCTTCCACCTGGCCAATCTTGTGTCGGGTGTAAGTGAACTTTTACCATCAAACATGGTACAAATTGGGCAGTTCAATGACTTCGAGGATTCACATAGTAACACAGTATTGATTATGACAAAACATTCTTGCCTGTCGCAAAACTGAACACTGTCTGCATCATGATCTCCCTTATTGTTCATCGATAGTGTTCATTGCATCAATTGGATGTCAAAAACGCATTTCTCAATGGCGATCTGCAGGAGACTGTCTATAGCAACAACCTCCTGGATTTGAGACCACCGGGATTCCCTCGTTTGTCATCTAAGAAAATCTCTCTATGGTCTTAAACAGTCTCCTCGAGCATGATTTGACAAGTTCTGTCAGTTTGTTCGCAATGTTGGATTCACTCAAAGCTCGACTGACTTATCTCTATTTACTCGTCATCGTCCGACGGGCACAGTTCTTCTCTTGGTCTATGTCAATGACATCTGGATTACTGATGATGATGTCAAAGGAATACACATGATCAAACAACACTTGGCCTCTGCTTTTCAAACTAAAGATTTGAGAAATCTTTGGTACTTCTGGTCATGAGTTTGCTCGGGGTCCTGATGGACTTGTTCTATCTCAACAGAAGTACTGTCTTGACTTGCTTCATGATGCTGGCTACTCTACATGCAAGCCTGTGAACACTCCTATGGATGTCAATCATAATTTCTGTGCTCATGCCTCAGATTCTGATCTTCTACTTCCAACTCATAGTATTATCGTCGTCTTGTAAGAAAGTTAATATATCTTACAGTTAAAAGACCTGATATATCCTTTTTTGTTGGAGTTGTCAGTCGATTCATGCATGCTTCACGAATTTCTCATCTCCAGACAGTTGAGTGAATCCTTCAATACTTGAAGTCAGCTCCTGGACAAGGACTTATATACAAACCTTCATTGTCTACCTTATCTCTTGTTGCATACTCGAATGCTGACTATGCGGGCTCTCTGGATGATCGTCGTTTCACAAGTGGATATTGTACATATTTTGGCGAACACCTTATCAATTGGCGCAGCAAGGAGCAGTCTATGGTCGGCCAAGGGTGTCTGGAGGGGATCCCCGAAGGTGTTGATGGTGGCCAGAAGTGGTTTCCAACGATCGCTGTAAAACTAAAATGAAGGGAAATTTGAGCGGTGGTGAAGGAATTTTGAGGGGATCGTGGCGGATTCGAGGGAGGTGGCCGGTGGGGAGAAAAGGAGGAAAGGAGATTTGGTGGAGCTTGTTGAAGATTGATTGGTTGCTTGGGGAGAGGAATGAGGTGTGGTTGGGTGAGCCGACTGGATGAATGAGGGTGGAGTAGTGATTGGCTGGAGGCTTGAAGGGGGAGAGGGAAGCCGGGTGTGGGATGTAAGGAGATGTGGGGATGGGTCGGTTGGTGTCTTAGTGGAAGAAGGGGTGGTCGATTAGTGGAGATGGAGGGTAAATGGGGTGAGTGGCCGGCTGTGAGAAGAGGGGAAGTAACCACCATGCCTCATGCTCAGGTCCGGCTTCAACACCGGGAGATCAAAAAGTGGATTTTTTTGCTCGGTCTTTCAATAACCACTCATGGAGCCCTCTACCCTTATTAATAGAATAAGCAGGGATAATGAACGGTGATCCTCCATTCATTTTAACCCTCAAAATACACATAAAAAATGAAAAAAAATATAAAAAAACATAAAATATTCCGAGCTGCGATCCGCTCTTAATGAGCATTCCCGATCATCACTGGGTCTGCAGTAGGCGTGAGTAGAGCCTCACGGGTCATATGGCATGATCCTCATTACAACCAGATGAGGGACAGACGTAACACTTGCCTGCCACCCTGGATTTCCACCAGGGGGCCCACCTGGAGTCAGCACCAGACATCTTTCATCAGGGTCGTGGCCCGTACACCCCAACCAGCTCTCTGTCATGGAGTCACCACCATGCGGCAGGTTGTTGAGGCCGGGGCTCGATCCCCAGACCTCCTAGATAAGAGGCTTTCACCAACACTCTCATCACCACGCCACGTACACCCCAACCAGCTCTCCGTCATGGAGTCACCACCATGCGGCAGGTTGTTGAGGCCAAGCCTCAACAACCTGCCGCATGGTGGTGACTCCATGACAGAGAGCTGGTTGGGGTGTACGGGCCGCGACCCTGATGAAAGCCGCCTAGTGCTGATTCCAGGTGGGCCCCCTGGTGAGACTCCAGGGTGGCGGGCAGGTGTGACACCTGTCCCGCATCATAAAAGTGCAGGATCAGATGGTGATGAGAGTGCTAGTGAAGGCCTCTTATCTAGGAGGTCTCGGGATCGAGCCCCGGCCTCAACAACCTGCCGCATGGTGGTGACTTCATGACGGAGAGATGGTTGGGGTGTACGGGCCGCGGGCCTGATGAAAGCCGCCTGGTGCTGACTCCAGGTGGGTCCTCTGGTGGGACTCGAGGGTGGCGGACAGGTGTGACGTCTGTCCCGCATCACAGCCTCTAGGTTATAATGGATGCAATCAGACCATTACAACTGCACTCACCTTTTAAACTATTATTCAAAACTTCATATCTCTATATCCTAAAAATAAAATAAAATGCCTCTATACATCAGAGTGATAAAAAAAATAACTCAAGAGTGGGATGTCTGCCCAAAAAACAAAGCTTAAATAAAGAATTGCCAAGTAGAATGAATTCAATGAGCATACAAATCGGTGGATTGAACTTCTTTGAAGACAAGTGCTCAATAAAAAAAAACTATTACTAACTCACCTTTCTAAGAAAAATGTTGGTGAAATTGAAGTAAAATCACTCGTTTTTTAACAATGTTAACAAGGCTATATCAGCACAGTCTTCTATATTCATGTCAATGCATGAATGAAGAATATTACTATACAAAGAAATGCCCAAATTTGTTTTAATGGCCTATAAGGTAATATAACTGGTAAAACTATCACAATGCACAGCTGACGCTACCCATCAAATGCTATTAAAAAAATGAAATGAATGTGAACAATCGCCTCTATAACTGCAGGAATAACGAAAATAATTTGAATAGCCAACTTCTACCTTAACTCAATCATAGATATAAGGGATTTCAAAAGCTTGAGAGCCTCCGAGGGATTTAGAAGCTCAGTTGACTTTGTGATAACCTGCAAAAAAACATCATTTGTTGGTTACTAAACTAGAAAATGGTCATGCAATAGTTGCAAGTAACACGGTCTCAAGGTAATATCATCGAGTCATAGAATTGTAAATAGAACTTAGAAATAAATGGTTCTAAGCAACAACATTGTATAATGAAGGCACCATTTTTATACTGTTACAGATACCAATGCTTTTTCCCAAAAGTACAGCTTTAATGTTAATAGGTTGAAAACAATCGCACAACAGGCATTCCTATATCTCAGTTTACTTAATTATCAAAATTTGCATTATACAAAAAAGCTATCGTGAATTGGAAAGCAGAGTAAGGCACTGCGCACATAGTAATGACTGTTGAAGTTGGGTAAAAGTGATGAGATCGATCACGCCACATTGGGCGATTTATCAATATCAGCATTTTTGATCGTTGGGCGAATGATCGGAGCATTTAAACCATTAACAACTATTAGGGATTTACTTTGGGAGTTAAGTTGGTTAGGTTATTCAATCGGGAGATTAAAATCATCAGATACACTTAAACTGAATCCCCCTCTTAGTTATATCTCATCAGCTACTAGGGCAAGGGAGTATCGAGAATCAGCTTCTGAAAAATCGCAGGCCGCTCGATCATTGCTCTCGGTGCGACGCTGAGATCCACTTGCGGTGTGGCTCCGCAGGTTCTCGCCTCCGGGGGTGCCGATGCCCCTGTCTACCCCCTCCCACTGTCGCATAGCCTCCTATGAGCCTTCCCCGGCTGTTCTCCTGTAGTTCCGAGCCCCCTGCCATCTTCCCCGTCCTCCTTGACGCCGACAACCGCCTTCCCTGTCCACGGGAACCCCCTTCTAGACACCGAGCCCCTCTTCATGCCACGTCCACGGGAACCCTTCCATCTATCGTCACACCTCCCCCCTACACCCTCTACAAGTCGCCACCAACCCTCCCCAAGTCCTCCACCCTAGGCCGAACCACTCAATCCTCCATCCATCCTTTGAGCATCATACCACCCTCCAAACAGCCAACTCCGGCCACCCTCTTTCCCTGCACCCTGCCGATTACCCCCTCCCTTGCAACTCCCATTCCAAATCATTCATATGGTCGCCCACATTCCCTAGCCTACCTGACCCCCTCCAAACTCCTTCTCAGTCAGCACAACCCACCAAGGCCAGTTATCCCCCCCCCCCCACACACACAAATGACAGCCCCTACACATCAACATTCTCCCTCCACGACAACCACACCACCACTGGAGCTTCCCCTTTTCCATCGGCATTGATTTCTCCATGAGTTTACAATTTAGTTTTATTTACATTTACATTGTAAGAGTACTAACAACTATTGCTAGTAATATTTTATGCAAATGATTTGATTCTTAGCTTTCACTAGAGACTGTGCAACACTTATTTGCATGCATTTAATTTTGTGCACTCTCGTAATTGCAATTATTATCTGCTTCACTGATAAAAATTTGAGATCAATTGTAACACTAGTGGAGCATTTTAAAATTAATATTGTTTAATTAATTGCGTTGAGTGTTGTTATTGTAATTAATTGAGTGTCGGAAGGAATTGCATAGTTAAAAACTTGCAATCGCATTAGGTTATGATTTATGTCGTAGGTATCATGTTCATTGGATTGTGTGTGTCTGCGTTTCTTCTGCACCTCCTAGGGTTCTCGTAGATTCATTGCATTTTTTTGTGATTGCTCGCATACATATTAAATTAGGGTATTCACATGTCCAATACCTGTAGATTCGTCCTACGTCAAATTGGTATCAGATCCCTATGTTCAGTTTTATTTTGATACACAGTCATAAAGTTTATAAGTTCCTTCCTGGATAGTTATCGTCGTCATTCCTCTCTTCTATTTGAGGATCGCGAATCTATCTATACCTGATCCGAAGAGCCCATTCAGATAGATCACATGTTATTACGATGAATTTCCTCGTTTGCAGCACGACACTTTCAGAGATCAGGTTGATCCCTCAACGCATTTCCACTATGCTAGAGACAATCACTATGATGATTATCATCGTTCATATCCTAGTCCATGAGCGGGCATTGAACCATCAACGCGATTTGATTATCTTACGGGGGATTACTACGAAGATCATCATTTTGAGAGAGACCTCGAGTGTAGGTTTTGTGCAGTTGCTCTGCCATTTGGTGGTTTGCCGAGTCTAAAGTCTTTTAGTTACTAGCTCGTAGACATGGAATATTATCTTGATTATTCTGAAATATTCGGTGAGCGGTAACAAGGGTGAGGACATCTGGAGGATTAACACATGAATTCCCTATTACTATTGGATTACATCAAGGTTCAGCTTTAAGCCCTTATCAATTTACTCTTATATTAGATGAGCTCACCAGACATATCCAACAAGCAATACCTTGATGTTTATTGTTTGCGGATGATATCGTTTTGGTTGATGAGACGCGCGAGGGTGTAAACGCAAAACTTGAATCTTGACGAGATACTTTAGAAAAGAAGGGTTTTAGGTTGAGCAGGGCAAAGACGGAGTATATGGACCTTAAATTTAACAGTACCAGAAGGATATATGATTGCGTTATTAAGTTGGGTGATCAAGATATTTCTCGTAGTGAGTGTTTTAAATATCTTGGATCCTATGTGATCGTAAAGTACCACTAAAACTTAAGGGCAAGTTTTACCGTATGGCAATTAGACCAGCGATGCTCTATGGTTCTGAGTGTTGGGCAGTGAATTGTGTACATGAGCAAAAAATGGGAGTTGCGGAGATGAGAATACTTGGGTGGATGTGTAAACACACGAGATTGGATAAAATTAGGAATGAAAGTATCAGGGATAAGATAGGAGTAGCACCAATTTCAGAGAAGATGCGAGAAGCTCGTCTAAGATGGTTTGGACACGCACAAAGAAGACCATTAGAGGCACCTGTTAGGCGTTGTGAGAGTCTAGTCACTAGGCATGTTAGACGAGGGAGGGGTAGACCAATAGAGACTTGGAATGAAACTATAAAGAAAGACATGTTGTACTTAGGCATTAGTGAGATTATGACAAAAGTTAGGGAACAATGGCGACAAAGGATCCATATAGTCGACCCCACTATAGTGGGATAAAGGCTCGAGTGTTGTTGTAGTGTTATTGTTATTCGATGAGCGGTGCATCAAATTTGTGAAACTTAATTTCTAGAACAGTTGAGAGCATATTGATCTAACATTAAGAGGATCCACGAATGAGAATGTCCTCATCGCATCACTAGTTGGGTAGAGATGAAATAACTGTTGTCTTAAAGGTATTTGTTAGCATCATATCAAACTCGCTTGCTTGATCAATTATTTACCATTCAACGAGAAACTTTGTCTATCGCTGAGTATGGGGATCGTTTTGATGAGGTAGTAGCGAGGAGCGACATCCAAGATGAGCCAGTTATGATCACTTCCCGATTTCGATCTGATCTTCGATGTAAGATATGTACTAAGATAACTCATCATTACTTAGAGTCTCTCATGTAGACATACCATCTCTCCCTCCACTACGAGTAGCCCCTGAAATCCACTAAAGTTACTAACACAGGACGAATCTATAGGTGGTGGAATTGTGATGTCCTAACCCTAGATGTAATACAATGAGCCTAAACACCATCTAGTGAGGGTGGCGCACTTGGGTGTACGACTAAAATGCAATCCTAAGTGAGGTGCGGGGAGATAATTTTATTAGCCTTCAATACTATATCTAACATATGCAAGATCCGGCGGCGAATCAAGACATAATAATAAAAGATTAAATCCAACAAAGATATTTTAAAGCAAGACAAAATTATTTCTTAAGCAAAGCAAAGTTTGGCTTTTTTTTGTGGGGAGGGGCAAAACAAAAGCGGGTGGCGAATAATTCCTGCAAGCACAAGATATTCTAGAACAAAATTCCACAATGCAATGGATTTAAAAGAGCAAAGTTTACAATACCATATTTAATCTTGAAAACAAAAACTCCATACAACAATAAAACAATACTCGCGAATTAAGGGGTGGCCTTAGCATGGAGATCCGAAGTTCCCAAATGAATGGGTTAGCTGTCCGGAGGGTGGTAATGACAGAGAAATGTTAATAACAACTTGGTGAGCTGGTGGTTTAGAAGCTGTTGGATGGCATCAGGTTTGAGAGAAGATGAGGATTATTTTTTTTAGGGCAGAGAACCCATGGGATTCAGAGGCAGTGGTGGGACACTATTTGCTGGGTGGTAACATTTGGATGTGGGGATTACAGAATCTAAGAATAAAGGTAGGGTGGCATGGGAATTGATACAAATAATAAGAATAACAGGGGACTTGCTGGGAGGGAAAGGAGGTTTTCAGTGGGCTTTTGTGGAAGGGGGTTACGGGAGTAGGCAGGCTGGGAACTTCAAACCAGGGGTCGAGCTTCCTTGGAAAGAGTTGTTGGGCTGCTTCTCACGGGAAAACAAGGTAGACCAATTTGGATATAGGGACTCACGGGCCTAGGGATCCTGAAGGTAGCAGTATTACTGGGATTCAAGGTGGAATTTGAAAGTGGGATTCACGACACAATGAGGGAATCGAATTTTGCTGTGAGGAGTTTCACGGCAAGTGAAAATAAAGGAGGGGAAAATCGGGAGATGTGGGAGGGGATGCAGGGGGAGATACAGATACAAACCTAAGGAGTCCACCTTAGGGCTTCGTAGCGTCGCACTACGAGAGATTGCCGGATTCCGATAATTTCTTCTCCAAAATTTGCAATGGAGAAGATGGCTTCTCCCTACTCCTATTTATAATAAAAGGATATTAGGGCACCCTGAAATCAATGACTCTGATTGGCCGAGAGTGTTGGGTGTCCGATTACACAAAATAATGACAAAATACAAAATCTATATATGAAAAAAAAACATGTAAAGAAAAATCGGGACGCATCCACAAAGTCGGATCGTCAATCCGAAGAAGCTAAGTCTGGAAGACGGCCAATCGGCTCCAAACAGACCCAAAACTCGTGCTCCAACGCGGGTTCGCGCCACCGTTTCACATTAGTTACATGAGTAGACTCACACTCATCGCCCCATCATAAAGAGTCCTCTGCGTCCCAAGGCTACCACCATGCCTACTTGTGCTCCCTTGGACACAAAAGATACGACTGATTATACAGAGTTATAACACTCTGGTGAGATTCTTTGTCGATTATTAGTTCGTTATTTGAATCTGACTCATACTATGTGGCCCTAAAAGAGATTAAGTGTGAGCGATCTGGTGATTAAACATTTACGCGTCCTTCTATTGTAGCGATAGACTCTTCCCTTTCTCTGACCACATGTGTTGACTTAATCACGTCATTTTCCTTTAAGTCAACATTCATCTGAGTGTGCCCGCGTTGTGATGACGGGTCATGTCCTGAGTGAGGATCAAGGGCCTAGCATTGAATTTATTGTGGGTGTCCCACTTGTTTCCATGGCTTCTACCGTTATTGATGATTTTCTTTGGAGGATCATTTGCCATTATTGACCCCCTCAGGGAACCCATTACGGAGTCCGGGAGAGACCAATTTGAGGAGTCTCTCTTTCCAGGAGGCATTCACCTCAGTATGGATGGCTTGCGTCATGTCATCGCACTAGTGCTTATCGCGGACACGATGATTTTATTATATACCTCTAGGAGGGCCACTTGATTGGCTTTACCATCTGAGAGATGGCCTACACACCAATGAGTTGCAATCATTTGTCACCATCTGCAACATTCCCTCCAGTGATGACATCATTCATGACAAATTTTTCTATCACCTGGTGAGCCTTTTGATGACTCACATCTCTTACGAGACAATTGTCATACCATAATTATGCAACTTAATGTCAATCTCAAGTGGACATTTATGTGGTCATCACATATTCCATGAGTATTTCTAGACCCCATTAAAGGTACCATCGGATAAACCACCCATCTTTAGAGACTTCCACCACTATGTAGAGTCTATATTTAGTGGCTTTGTTTGGTTCGCCATTCATTACTTGCATTTGTTGCCTGATTTGATGTCATACTCTAACGTAAAGTTATATTAAATAATAAAAAATTTAAATACTTGCGCGAGTAATCACATGAGAGAGTAAATGTTCAATGAAGGTGATTGGGTGATGATTTGCATATTATATGAGAGGTTCTCATTTAAAACAACTGCAAATATGGGTGTCAGGCAAAAAAATCCATATTCTGTCATGAGAAAGTGTGATGATCACAGATAAATTTCAGGAGGAATCCGGAAAAAGAAGGGGTCAGCAGTGGTGAGCGACAGGAAGAGAGGAAGAATAAGAGAGGAACTTAGGGCGCAACCCTAAAATCTTCCATACATCCATCATGCCATCACACATAACCCCCCCCCCCTTATATAGATGAGGGAGGGCAACCAAACAAGGAAAAACAATCAAACAAGGAAATACAAAATACTTGATCGATTAATATTAATTAATATTCATATGCGCGCTCCATGGTGGCTTCAATATGCGTGCTCCATAAATTATGACAAGGGGGGTCCACTTGAGTGAATGTGGCCACGACCACGGCGACTTCCATATGCACGCTCCATAAATTATGACGAGGGGGTCCACTTGAGTGAATGCGCCCGCGACACTTGGGCCCGTAACACTCCATCCGTCCTTCAAAACGAGCTTGCCCTCAAGCTCGTGTACCAAGCGAGTGGCTAGATCATCTGGAACCTTGACCTCCTGCCAGAACAAGGTCAGGTAGCGCGTAGCAGCGACGACGGTGTTGGCGAGTAGTGGCGGTGCCATCGAAAAGACGGGCAGCAAAAGTAATGGCTTCCGCCAGGTCGATGGAGCGGTGGTGAGTAGCAGCCACAAGGATGTCGCAGACGCGACGGTCGGCAGCAGGAACGGATCTGTCGGGGATAGCGGGGCTCGGGGCGGCAGAAGAGCCGGTGATGCGGCCGGTGGAAACGGCAAGGCAGGGACGATCACCGTGGAGAGAGGTGGTACCTCAGCGACCGGTGCGCTTTTGACAGGAGGATCGACTGCGGAGCGGGGGGGAGGGCAAGTTGGTGTCGTAGAGGAATGTTAGGGCCGGCATGACAGGATAACTCTTGCATGGTGTAGGAGACAGCCGTGGAGGAGCCGACTTACGGCAGGGAACCTTGTGGGGGGCTGCGGAAGCCCGTCCATTGAACGCGAGGAGACGATCGACTTTGGCATGGAGGGAGAGGAGGGAGGCGTGCATGGAGGCGACGAGTTGCTCTTGAGCGTCAACGCGGCGGCTCAAGACGCTGACGACGACACCGGAAGGAGGGTTGTCGGTGCAGCGGGTGTTGGGAGCCATGGACTGGAGACGACGAACGACGGCCGGAAGGGCGGCTCTGGCTGAGATCGGCGGCAACAGAGGACCCGTGGTCTTCCTGCGTCAGATCCGGCGGAGAGGAGCGGATCAACGACCGTCCTGCGGCAGATCGACAGAAAGGAGGAGGATTGGCGGCTTCCGCAACTGATCAGGTGTGGAAGGAGCGGGTGTGGGTCACGTATGCCGGTGTGGGTCGCGTATGCCGGTAAAGGCAGCCCTGGAGCGACGGATCGACGATAGCGGCATGCGGATGTCAGAAGACGATGAATCGGCGCGGCACGGGAGCGGATTGAGCAAAGCAGCAGCCTTTGCGGTAGGTGGCGAGGCGGAGCTGCCGGATGGAGGGACGTCAGTGGACGACGCAATTGGACGACACCACGATGCGGGGCGTAGGTGGGTGACGCGATGCGGGACGGCTCGATGCAGTGCTCGAAATCACAGACCGGGCGAACCCGCGATGCAGATGGCGGACGTGCATGAGATGCGATTTCGCGAACAGGCGCGCAAGCGAGTACTTGACGGCTGGCGGCGGTCAAGCGGGCGGCATGGCAGGTCGGACCACTTGTTACGATCACGACTAAATTTCAGGAAGAATCCGGCAAGAGAAGGGGTCGGCGGTGGTGAGCGAGAAGAAGAGAGGAACTTAGGGAACAACCCTAAAATCTTTCATACATCCATCAAGTCATCACACATAAACCCCTCCCCCTTATATAGATAAGGGAGGGCAACCAAACAAGGAAAAGCAATCAAACAAGGAAATACAAAATACTTAATTGATTAATATTAATTAATATTCATATGCGCGCTCCATGGTGACTTCCATATACGCGTTCCATAAATTATGACGAGGGGGGTCCACTTAAGTGAATATGCCCACGACCACGACAACTTCCATATGCACGCTTCATAAATTACCGAGGGGGGTCCACTTGAGTGAATGCGCCAGCAACACTTGGGCCTGTAACAGAAAGTCTGAGTAAAATTTTATCGCACATGATATTACTAAGAATACTGATGTTTATCTTATATTCAATGTAAATGATTTGACTCTAGATGTGGAGCTACTTAGTTTTGAACCTTCAGTCTTACCTTTTAGCTTTAGTTTCCACCACCACTACAACCCTATCTATCACCATTATATCCCCACCCTTTACTCCTACAATGACTTTTTTTGTGCATAGGGTCCTCAACCATGTCAGTGGCCCGACGATCTTTTACGGAGATGCTTCTTGCATGGAGCGACAAAGAGTCTTGCTACGTTTGCATCATGAGCACGTAGTCTTCATTCACTGGAGCTCGATGTTTTTGAGTCAGGGAAATTGTTGGAAATCGATCGCGCCACGTTAGGCAATTTATCATTATCACATTAGCTCAAATTTCCCTATTTTTGATGTATTTTCTTCTATTTTTCTGAGCTTTGCTTTGGGAGTAAGATTAGGTTATTCGATCAAATAAATAAGGTCATCAGATATACTTAAACTAAATCCCTCCTCGTATATCTTATTAGTTGTTAGGGCAAGGGGTATCAAGAATCGGGCTTTGAAAGACCACAAACCCTCGACCCTTCCTTTAGTGCAACGGTGAAGGCCCGCGTGGTACGACGCTGCCGGTACTTGCCCTCCTCCAGGTGTCGATTCCCAGAGCCACCGTCACCGCCATCCCCAGCTCGGCATTTCTCCATCATTGTTGTATCTTCCCTGATATCCTATCGCTGCCCCCGTCTTGAGACCACCTCCAATCGTCAAATTCCGACCTATCTCCCCTTCTCCGACATTTTGTCGGCTTCCACCACTCCATTAAGACCCGACAAACCCTTCCCCCTCCCTTTCTACCTCAGTCAAGACCCCAGCCGTCGGATTCCCTTCCAACCTCCCCTCTAGCCGTCGGATTTCAAATACCCCTAGCCCAACCAGCCGCAGATTCCAGACCCCCCCCCCCACACCCTCAGTCACACACTTTGCACCTCCAAACCCTAGTTGAGCATTCCATTCCAACATATATATATATAAGCTCAAAAATATTAATACAATATTATGAATATAATATAATGATAACTCCAATACTCCCCCTCAAGCTGGAGCAAAGATGTCAATCATGCGTAGCTTGGAAATGGTCAGATCTGAACGAGTAGAACCGACAGCTTTAGTGAAGGCGTCAGCGAGTTGGTCAGCCGAGGGGACGTAAGTTGGAAGGACAGTCCCAGTACGAACGTGGTCACGCAGAAAATGAACATCCATCTCAATGTGTTTGGTGCGCTCATGTAGCATCGAATCCTGGTTAAGTAGGAGAGCTGACTTATTATCACAGTAGAGCGTCGATCCATCAATAAGAGATAGGACAAGTTCAGTCAGCAACGATCGAAGCCAAACCAACTCAGTAACGTCGTGTGTCATGGCGCGGTACTCTGACTCAGCAGACGAACGAGATACAATGGATTATTTCTTACTCCGCCGCGAAACAAGATGATCACCATGGAATACACAAAAACCTGACGTAGAGCGTCAAACTGTCAAATATTCAGCAAAATCTGCATCCGTGAAGCAGGAGAGACCGGTAGCACTGTCAGCCCGATAGAACAGCCCAAGACCAGGAGCGCGCTTAAGATAGCGAAGGACACGTCGAGCAGCCTCTAGGTGAGATGTCCTGGGAGAATGCATAAACTGGCTCAAAACGCCCACTGAGAATCTGATGTCAGGCCTAGTATTGGTCAAGTATATCAAATGGCCAACAAGTCGCTGGTACTGAGAGGAGTCTGAAAGAGGATCACCAGATTCAGCATGGAGGCGATGACTGATGTCCATAGGAGTACTTGCAGGACGACACCCAAGTAGACCCGTGTCCCGAAGAAGATCTAAGGTATACTTGCGTTGCGATATAGACATGCTCTGTTGTGAGCGAGCTACTTCAATCCCTAGGAAATAGCGGAGAGGTCCAAGGTCCTCCACCTCGAAGGTTGAGCGAAGTGTAGCTTTCACCTCAGAGATGCCAGAGGGATCATCACCGGTGAGAATAATATCAACATTGACTAGGACAATGGCACGACGTCCCTCAGGAGTGGCACGAATGAATCAAGTGTGATCTGCACGGCACTGAGTGAAGCCGGACTGAAGGATGACCGAGCTGAACCGATCGAACCAGGCACGCGGTGACTGCTTTAAGCCATACAAAGATTTGTGCAGTTGGCAAACTCTTCCTGAATACTCCCCCTTAAGGGCAAACCCTGGAGGAGGAGCCATATATACCTCCTCCTGCAACTCGCCGTGCAGGAAGGCATTTTTGACATCAAGCTGGTGGAGAGGTCACATCTGAGAGGCCGCAAGTGAGAGCAGAAGGTGGACACTGGTCAACTTAGCCACGGGAGCAAACGTGGCACCAAACTTGTCTGGAGCCTGAGTAAAGCCCTTGGCCACCAAACGAGCCTTGTAGCGGTCAACAGTACCGTCAGCAGAGTACTTCATAGTATAAATCCATTTGCACCCAACTGTGTGTTTCCGGGGAGGAAGAGGAACTAGAGATCATGTACGATGGAGAGCAAACATCTCCTCCTCCATAGACTGAACCCACCGCGGCTCAAGGAGAGCCTCAGCAGTCGAGGTAGGTGTAATGACCCTAGCCGATCCAACGTGACAATGTCACGGCTCCGCTCTAGGCGACGCTACCGGGCTGCAACCCAAGCACCCCAACCCCTCTCCAGCCCACTGACGGGTTGTTGGTGGCCACAGCCTCCCTTTGATGAGGCAAACTCGATAGTCAAGCGCGCATCACGGGGCCTTCCCAGGAGGTCAAGCGCACATCCATAGTTAAGCATGCTCGGGCTAGAGTAGTACTGGGATGGGTGACATCCTGGGAAGTCCCCGTGATGCGCGCTTGACTATCGAGTTTGCCTCATCAAAGGGAGGCTGTGGCCACCAACAACCCGCCAGTGGGCTGGAGAGGGGTTGGGGTGCTTGGGCTACAGCCCGGTAGCGTCGCCTAGAGCGGAGCCGTGACATTGTCACGTTGGATCGGCTAGGGTCGTTACAATAAAAGTGCAGCTCAATTGATGATGAGAAGTTGGAAAACTCCATAGTTAAGCGTGCTCGGGCTGGAGTAGCACTGAGATGGGTGACCTCCTGAGAAGTCCCCGTGGTGCGCGCTTGACTATCGAGTTTGCCTCATCAAAGGGAGGTTGTGGCCACCAACAACCCGCCAGAATGTTGGAGAGGGGTTGGGATGCTTGGGCTGCAGCCCGGTAACGGTCCGCCTAAGACCTAGTGATTGATTCACGAAAGGTGGAAGGGGACGTTACAGTCGGTAGCTGGACAGAATCAGTAGCAGCCACAAAAGCCTGGTAAGAGGGTGAGAAACGCCGGTAGGAAACAACACTAGCCAACAGGTGCTCAGTAACCGAGGAGTGAACACAAGTACGCTTGCCCTTGCGAAGGGCAATAGGTAAATCAATAGGAGAAATAGAGGAGAGAGGCTCAAGAGAGATACCTGCGACCGGAAGGAGCTGCGAATCCGGGACTGGAGAAGAAGGGAGTGCACCGGGTGGAGGTGGCGGAGGGCGGCGAGAGTAAGTCAGCAGGATAGGCGAAGCGGCAGAAGGGGCAGCATCTGGTGGAGGACAGGCGCAGCGGTAACCCTTAGTGGTAGTCGAGTAGCCAAGGAAGAGGCAGCGGATGGCCCTGTCGTCGAGTTTAGTCCGAGAGGGGCGCGGATTCTGGACAAAACACAAGACCAAAGACCCGGAGAGGGATGGGAAATGCGGAGACAGATGGATGGATGAGACTATAGGGGGTAACGCCATCGAGAGGACGAGAGGGAGTCCTATTAATAAGAAAAGCAGTTGTAAGAAGAGCAACGCTTCAATAGGACTTAGGGACATTCATTCCCCGAAGAAGGCAACAAACAGAATCTAGGAGGTGGCAGTTTTTGCGTTCTGCCACCCCATTCTGTTCGGGGGTCCCCGGACAAGAAAATTAGTGTAGAGTGCCCTCATCGCGGAGGAAGAGATCAAATGGAAGAGAAGTGTACTCACCTCCATTGCCCGAGCGGAGGATATGAACTAACGTACCATGTTGGGTTCGTATCATACGTGAAAAATGATAGTAAACCGATAGGACCTCTGATTTATGTTTGAGGAGATAAACTCATAAGCAACGAGAATAGTCATCAATAAAAATTACAAAATATGAGAAACCATCAAATGACACAACGGGGGACAGGGCCCCACACATCATAATGAACTAACTCAAAACAAAAAGTAGCACGACTAACAGAAGGAACATACGTGTTGCGTGTGTGTTTTGACAGCTCACATACATCACAGCGAAAAGGAAAAACAAAAGACACGTCCGGACAAACAGACAACATCCGCTGAGGGCTGGCATGGCCGAGACGTGCGTGCCAAAGCGAGCTCGACGACAAAGCAGGAGAAGCAGCAGAAGAGGTAGGCGAGAAGGTAGCAGTGGTGGTGGTAGCAGCAGTGGTAAGAGGTAGCTTCAGGTAGTACATCCCACTCTTCTCATATCTCGTACCAATAGTCCACCCGGATCTCGGGTCCTGAAAAACACAATGATCAGAGAAGAAAGTTACTGAGCAGTTCAAAGTGCGAGTAATACTACTAACAGATAAAAGGTTGAGAGCCAACTAAGGGACAAGAAGAACAGAGTCAAGGGAGAGAAAGGAAGAGAGAGGGACGTTGCCCCGGCTAAGGACAAGAGTAACTGAGCCATCAGCAAGGCGCACGTCCCGGTGGGAGCAGGGAACAACCTGAAGCAGATGTGAAAGACGTACCAGTCATATGATCGGTTGCACCAGAGTCAATCACCCAGGGTGACGAATCCTGGTCAACCATGGTCGCGGAGCAAGCAAATGGAGTACCTGAGGAAGAAGAGACAGTGGAAGCAAAGATAGTAGTGAAAGGCTGAGACTGCTGAAATTGGGCCATCATCTGACAGAAGTCGGAGGAGTTGACACCCAAGGTACGCTCGACGGGCTCGGAAGACTCAGCAGAAGCTACAGTGTGTCTGGGGACACTACTAGGAGTAGGACGCTCAGAGCACCGTAAGTGTGGGTATAGCTGATAGCAACGACTGCGATCATGGAAGAGACATCCACGGTGAGAGCAAGGGCCAGGAGGACCCGTAGAGCCACGACCACCAGGCTGAGTAGAAGAACCCTGACCGCCGCGGCTACGAGTGCTGGAGGTGGGAGGGCAGTAGGAAGATGCAAGGGCCATCTGCTCAGTAGGGAGAGAGGAGGTAGCACGAACGCCGGGAAGACTAGATTGCCTCTGCATACGTTTCTCATGCTATGCAACAATGGAGTAGGCCTCAAGAAGATCTGGCAAAGGTGACATCCCCACAATCTAAGCACGAGTACACTCATATTTGGGGCGAAGCCCCATCAAGAACTGGTATGTCTCCCGTCTCTGGCGCTGTTTCCAAATAAGAGTGACATCATTAGAAGACTCCAGGGTACTGAGAGGATCAAGATCGTTAAGCTCAAGAAAACGGTCTTGAAGGTAAGTGAAGTACTCCTGAACAGAGCACTCCCCCTGTGTGGCGGAAGCGATGTCCTGAAAAATCCCGAAAATCTGGGCATCAAGTCATCAAAACGCGTGTGGCCAAAAGTGCGGTGGAGAGCGGACCAAAGCTCGAAGATATCCTCAAAACGCATGAACTGACTGAAGATGCGAGGCTCCATCGAGCATTGAATCCATCCCAGAACCATGCACTTTTCAGTCGACCATTTGACTAACTCCTCTTTCTTGTCATCTTTGTTAGTCGGTTTTGGCATCGGAGGGCCGCCGGTCAGCCAGGAAAGCTTATTCCGGCCGGCAAGAACCACTTTCATCGAAGTCACCCATGAAGAATAATTTTTCTCATCGAGAAGGAGTGAAGGAAGCTAGTAATTCGTCCTGTAGAGCCATAAGTATCCTTGGAATTCATGAAGCACGGAAATAACGAGTAACGAGATCCCTCCCGCAAAGGAGATTGGGGATTGAAGGACAAAGAAGAACAAAAAATCACATACAACGCATCAAGAATGACGTCATGGAGAAGACAAGGACGCCATTAGGTCTCCATGGAGAAAACAAGGAGCATGGGCGGAGAAACCGCAGGAGACGACTCCGGCGGGACTAGGTGACGACAGAATCGAGGGGGGAAGCCTGCTGCGGCGGCGGAACGGCTGGAAAAACAAGCGGGAGAGGCGCTGCAGCTAGCAGGAGAGGACGCTGACGACCAGCGACAGCAGCAAGGGGTGAAACCCACATGCGGGGATGCCCCGAACGGCGACGGACCGGGAGAAGCCCCGAGCGGCGGGACGAAGCAGCAGGCGGCAGTGGCGAGACGCACGGAAGCTTCCGATGCGGGAGTCGGGAGGGAGAGACGTGGGCAAACCCTAGGATGTGTGAACCGGCTCTGATACCATGATGTCGGATAATGGAATCTTGACTCCAAACGGGAGCCCTATCATATATATATAAGCTCAAAAATATTAATACAATATCATGAATATAATATAATGATAACTCCAATAAAAACAACCACTCTTACCCTTCGCTAACCACCGAACAACCATTGCGCTCTCAGTGGATCTCCACGTCATCGCCTTCGGCCCCTTTACTTTGGTTAGTTCCGCATTTATTTTCAAATTTTACATTGTACGAATGCACACTTTATTGCTAGTGATATTTGACTTCATTAGTTTTGTCTGGGCTCTTTATTTTGACGTGCATTATTTATTTGGCGCCTCATTTTAGTTTAAATACACTACTACACTCAATTTAATATGCAATTATCACATAATTAGTAATCTCGGATGTTTGTGTTTAATTGAGGTTAAATGCATGAGTACTTTAAAATTAATATTGTTTAACTACTTGCACGTCAAAATTAATTGCTTGATTTAGTCATTGGATTTGTATCACATTAGGGTTAGCATTCAGTTGATGTGTGCCCGTCACCTATAGATTCGTCATGTGTCAAAAAGGAGTTCCAATGAAATCAGAGACTTCTGAAAACATAAATCATCTTTAACCTAAGCAATTGATTTCGGTACACAGAAACAAAGACAAACCATTTCATCTTTCATGGACAAACAGTTCAGAAGCAATGCATGATCTTGAGCATGAAGTGCCTGCTTCAACAAAACATGCACTGAATCAGCACTTGGAATGCATTTAGAGGGAGGTGTTTCCTCCTCAGTAGTGTTCTTTTCTTTGCCATCATTAAGCAACTGGAGACTAGCAAGCTTTTCTTCCATGGTGGGTCCATTCATGTCAGACTCAGCTTCCAATTCTTGCATTTCACCTATAAGAAATTTACCGTGGACAGTTTAGAAAAGACCAAACCCTTTAAGAAAGTAAATTACCAAATTACAGGAGTTAAAAAGTTGGAAATCCAGCAAAAAAATTTTATATGAATAGAAAATAGTTCAATAAGAAAAGCCATTTAAATCCAAGGAAATAAGTAGAATTATACAGGAAGTTACAATTTTGAAGTTTCCTCACACACCTTCACCATTGACATGTTTCTCTCTAATGGAACAATCTAAATTTGATAGCTCCCTCTTCTTTGATTTCTTCTTGTGCTTATGAGTAGTGTTCTTTTCTTTGCCATCATTAAGCAACTCGAGACTAGCCTGCTTTTCTTCCATGGTGGGTCCATTCAAGTCAGACTCCGCTTCCAATTTTGGCATTTCACCTATAAGAAATTGACCATGGACACAGTTTAGAAAAGAGCAAAACCGTTAAGAAAATAAATTACTAGATTACAGGAGTTAAAAAGTTGGAACTTCAGAAAAACAATTTTTTATATGAATAAAAAATAATTCAATAAGAAAAGACATTGAAATCCAAGGAAATAAGTAGAATTATGCAGGAAGTTACAATTTTAAAGTTTCCTCACACACCTTCACCATTGACATGCTTCTTTCTAATGGAACAATCTAGATTTGATAGATCCCTCTTCTTTGATTTCTTCTTGTGCTTATGAGTAGTGTTCTTTTCTTTTCCATCACTAAGCAACTGGAAACTAGCAAGCTTTTCTTCCATGGTGGGTCCATTCATGTCAGGCTCAGCTTCCAATTCTCTCATTTCACCTATAAGAAATTTACCATGGACACGGTTTAGAAAAGAGCAAACCTGTTAAGAAAGCAAAAAGTTGGAAATCCGGAAACAATTTTTATATGAATAGAAAATAGTTCAACAAGAAAAGACATTGAAATTCAAGAAAATAAGTAGAATTATACAGGAAGTTACAATTTTAAAGTTTCCTCACACACCTTCACCATTGACATGTTTCTCTCTAATGGAACAATCTAAATTTGATAGCTCCCTCTTCTTTGATTTTTTCTTGTGCTTATGAGTAGCCATGGCTTTCGAATCGGCCATTTTCCTTGCTTAGGCTGCAAAGTAGAAGGACAGGAATAAAATTTGCAAATGAATAATCTAAAAAAGGATCAACACAGTAAAGATCAGTCATAAGAAATGTATTACATAGTCTAATACCCAGAAAACTTGATATCAAACTTTACAAAAAAGCAAGCAATTAATATAAATGCATAGAGAAAAAATAACAATAAAACAGTGGAATATGATAGACATCATGGAAGTTACTGATGAAACAAAAAAATCAAATTAAAATAAAATCATTGAGAAAGGGTGTGCATTTTAGCACAAGTATTGATAGGAATGCCAAAAAAATTGAGAATTATCATCAGCCATTATGGCAAATGAATCATTTAGAGAAGGATTAGGAGAAAAAATAGAGTAGGCAGCACAATACAGCACAAAGTTAGAAATTATTCAAATAAATTCAAGTAAATGTGATATTGAAGATACTAAGATCAAATAGCGAATGAATGGTTTGCACCAGATACTAAAGGACAAAAAACGTAACTATCAAAATTTATAATAGTTAATGCATCTATAAATACAACGGTAATATAATTGTAAGAAAGAGCTGGACAGACCAAAATGCAGAAATTATCCTCAACCTTCAGTTTCAAATATAGAAATTAAGGCCCCTTTTGGCCCAGCTTTTTTGTTCCTGTGAGTTTGGACAAAAACGCCACCGCCATAGAATGTATGTTCGGCATGACAACGGTTATGACCGCCATCAAAAAAGAAAACTAGTTTTGAACATAAAAGTGGATGAAGTTCCTTAAGTGAGGTCAGGCATTCACGAACGACGGTTCATAACCACTGCGTTCGTGACCACCACCACCACGCCAAAGGGAGCTTAAATGTGAACATTGGTTGGGGCGTTGTAATGGCTTTGGATGAGAGGGGTGATTGAAATTTATAGAGAGTATTTTAGTGAATGCTAATTATAATACTTTGCAGGGTTACGCCAAATGACTTTCTTTGTTATATAGTACAGATTTCACTGGAGAAATATTCAGGACTTCAAGAAAAAGAGTAAGTGAAGAGAAACTCTATTCTGCTTTTCGAAGTATAAGTTAGAAGAAGCTTCAATGGTCTGGAGCCGAGAAGAAACAAAAACTGCAAAGCAAAGGGGCTTCGACGAGGTGATTTGTGACTTAACAGAGGAGAGGATTTGGGATTAGGGAACCATAGGTCGTCGGACGAAGCTTTATGATATGATGTTGGCCGCCACACATACCTTTATTAGTCTATGTATCCCTAGGGGTATGATCATATTTTGTATCCTTCCCACTCTATATATATGAGTGGGAGAGTCTCTTTATCATCATCTTTGGAGTATTGGATGTTTGACTCTCTTGGAGAGTGGAGTGTTAAGGAGGACCCAGCCTCTGGATGCTTGACAGGAGGAGTTATCTCCTGATTGTATCTTTATTTTCGTCTAATGCAATGCAAGTTTTTGTCCTCGTTCTTGATACGATGAAGGCATATCAATTGCACCAACCTGCCCCTCATTTAGGGTTTTTTGTGAAACTCTAATTGGAACTTCTCTATTCCAGCCCAATGGCAGAACTAGGATTTTAGTTGGATTCGGGTACCATTCGGAAAATAAATATCAGGATAGATACCAAAATAAATATCATGATAGATCAAACAAAACTTCTATTTAACTTTTAAGGTAGCAATGCAAAGGGCTAAGAAACAATAATGGATCAAAATTTGACTTTCTGTTGCAAGTTTTCTACTGAACAAGCTTTCTATTGGACAAGTTTCTATTAAACAAATTTTCTATTGAGTAAATTTAATGCTGAAATAGTGAAGATCCAAGTTATTTTGAAATCCAATACCAATAAAAGTGAAAAATTAATTACTAAAATATCCAAATTCAAGTAACAGCTACTGTAATATCCAAAACTAATCACTAAAAAAGTGAAAATCCAATACCAGTTTTGCAGTTCAATAGATGATTTCAATTCCTAAATCCAATCCAGAGAAAATACCAGAACTATCGATTTCTGATTCCTGAAATCAATATGCAAAGATGTTAGGGCAAAACTAAGATGCTTTCGATCCCTAAAATTAATAGATGCTTTTGAATCCTGAAATTAATAGATGCTTTTTTGTTAAAATAGCCCATGTAAAGGACCCATTATTGGGCCCATTTATTGTTTTATCTTCTCTCCTCTTTTAGTCTCACATCTTGTATAGGATTTTCTTCTCTCTTCTTCTTCCTATATATTTGTATTCTCTCCTTGTATTTAGATACACAAGTAATACATACAAGATTTGAGCTCTTTCAACATGGTATCAGAGGGAGCGGTCTCTCCGGTGCGGTCTCATTCTCTTTAACCGCCGAACCCGCCACCGCCCGCCCTCTCCGCTTCTCCTGCGGACTGTGAGCCTACCCGCTCCGGTCTCCTATCTGCGGGCTCCTATCCGCAGGCTCTGCGGTTTGCCTCTGTATTCCTCTTCTCCTCTCCCTCTCCGTGGTTCCACCCTCTTCAGGTCCTTTTATAGCCACCATTCTCTCTAGTTCGTGGGGTCCACTTCTTTTCTATCCGCTGCGGCTTCCCCTTTTATCCGCTGCGAGTTCCTCTCCCTCTTGCTTCGTGCACGGCCTGTCCGCGGGCTGTTCCTCTCCCTTCTATCCGCGGGCTTCTGTGTCCGCTGCGGCTTCGCCTTTTGTCCGTTGCGGCTTCGCCTTTTGTCCGTTGCGGCTTCGCCTTCTCTCTGATTCCTTCTTCTCGCTTGCTTTCTCTCGCGGTTTTCTTCCGCGATCTGACCGCTGCTGGCTTCACCGAGACCGGGGCGGACTCTCTCTTTTGTTTCTGCCCTCTGGTCGCGAACTGACTACTCGCTGGTGTCCGGCTTGACCGTGCGGACTGCTGCCTATCCGCATTCTGGTCGTGGTCTTCCTCAGACTTTCTCGCGGCGGCCTCCTTGTTTTCTCGCAGGCGGTCTGTCCTCTTCTCGCCGCGGTCTTGCTCCCATCTCGCAGCGGCCTCCTGCCCTTCTCGCAGCGACCTCGGTCGGCTGCCTCTGCGGTCTGCCCTTATGGGCTCTTCCGGTAACTCCTCTGGCTCGACGGACGGCCCGCCTACTGACCGCCCGGCCTGTCCGACTGACCGCCCGACTTGCCCTACAGAAGTCCGTGACGAGCTGCGCATCACTACCATCTCTCTTTCTGGAAAGAAGAACTTCGTCCCTTGGGTTCATTCTGTTAGACGGGTTCTTCAGGCCAAGGGCCTTCTCCCTCACCTTACTCAGGCTCCTCCCACTCCTCCTAACGATGACTGGCTCCGCAATGATGACCGAGTTCAGACCTGGATCTTGAATTATTTAGATGGTGAGCCATATCAAATGGCTATGTATCATGAGACTGCCAAAGATATGTGGACTGAGCTACACTCCTTATATTCTGGAAGGGACAGCCTCCAGCACCTCTACGACATCCTAACTGACCTCTTTGCTCTTGACGTTGGAGGGGCTTCAGATATGACCTCCTTTGTTGCTCGTGCGAAGACTCTTGCTGAAGCATGGATCCAGCATCAGCCCTTCACCAATGATGTTGCTGCTTAGCGCGCTCAGAAGGAAGCCGCCTGTACTGCCATCATCATGACCCGTCTTCCCCCTCACCTTCAGAGCATTCGTGCTCAGGTCCTGGCGTCCTCTACCGTACCCTCCTTTTCTGATGTGTGCTCCATGATTCTCCGAGTATCACCTCCTCCAGATACTACGGCTCCTCCGGCCCTTCTTCAGCAGGCACCTCCGCTTCTACCATTCCCTCCTCCTCCTTCTACTCGGGGGGTCGTTCGGGATCTCGCGGCCGTGGTCGTGGTGGTCGGGGTCGGCCGAAGTGTTCCTTCTGCGGGAAAGATGGTCATCTCGAGGCAACCTGTTACAAGAAAGTTGGCTATCCTCCTCGCCCGGCGGCTTCTGTTGCTACCGATGCTGGTCCTCCTGATTTGAGAGTGTCAGTCTTTAGCTCCAGCATCTTCAGGGATTGCTCCACCCACCATCTGCCTCCATTGCCTCCGTCTCTCACACAGGTACCGCTTGTCTCTCCACCGGCTTGGGCTGGATTGTGGACTCTGGCGCTACTCATAACATTACTCCATATCGACCTGCCCAGTACCTGACTTCCCCTTATCCACAGTCTATTACTGTGGCCAATGGAGCTACTGTTCCCGTCTCCGGCTCGGCAGATCTTCCTCTCACCTCCTCCATCTCCCTTCGCTCGGCTCTTCACGTCCCGAGTTCACCGTTCAATTTACTTTCTGTTGAACGGCTTACTAATGATCTAGATTGTTCTGTTATATTCACTTCCTCTTCTTTTGTTATACAGGATCGGCGGACGCAGACTACCATTGGTAAAAGCCGGCTGCAGAATGGGCTCTACCTTCTCGACGACTCTCCCACCATCCTCTCATCCGTCTCTTCAACAGATTGGCATCGTCGACTTGGGCATGCTCCTCTACCGGTCCTCCAGCGGGCTCTCCCCGATATTTCTTTTACCCCCTTTCAGTGTGATTCTTGTATCCTCGGCAAGCAGACTCGTTCATCTTTTTCTTCCCATTGTACTCAGAGCGCTGCTCCTTTTGATTTAGTGCATTCGGATATTTGGGGACCATTTAAAATTACTAGTATTTCTGGTTTCCGGTATTTTATAACGTTTATTGATGATCACTCTCGCACTACCTGGCTATACTTACTTCGTGATCGCTCCGAGCTTCCCCGTGTCTTTCGGGCCTTTGTCCTCAAAACCTGTACGCAATTCCACACGACCATCAAAGTACTACGAACTGACAATGCTCGTGAGTACACTAGTAACGAATTTACTGCTTTATGTTCTGAGTTCGGGATTCTACATCAAACTTCCTGCGCTTACACGCCGCAACAAAACGGTGTTGCCGAACGCAAGAATCGCCACTTACTCGATGTTGCCCGTTCCATCATACTTCAAATGCATGTCCCAAAACCATATTGGAACTTTGCGGTCTCGACCGCCTGTTTTCTCATTAACCGTCTCCCTTCCTCTATTCTCAACTATGCTACTCCGTTCAGCATCCTCTTTCCCTCCACTCCGGCCTTTCCTCTCCCACCTAGTGTATTTGGTAGCCTCTGCTATGTCCACCGTTTGGGGCCTTCCTCGGATAAGTTGGATCCCCGAGCGGCCAAGCATATCTTTGTTGGATATTCACGCACCCAAAAGGGGTATGTCTGTTATTCTCCTGCTACACGCAAGATCTCAGTGTCTGCTGATGTCACTTTCCGCGAGGATCAACCATTCTTTCCTGCTCCCTTACCTGACCATCTACCACCCACACCTACTTCTCCATCCATCCCCCGCCCGGTCATTCCCACAACTACTCCTCCAACTGTCGTTCCCTCTAAACAGACTGTCGTTCCCTCCAAACCACCAGTTATCCGCGTCTACACTCGTCGCTCTACCACTTCCGTTGCCCCTCTGCCGTCGGTCTCTACCATGGATACTCCGCGTCCAAATGATCAGGTATCGCGTTCCACTGCTCATCCGCTGGCAAACTACATCTCTCTTCATCGCCTCTCTCCCCATTTACACACTTTGGCTACTTCTCTCTCTTCGGTTGTTATTCCTAATTCTGTGCAGGAGGCGCTTCAACTCCAGGATGGCGAGCGGCCATGGAGGACGAAATGTCTGCTCTCTGGTCTAACCAGACATGGTCGGTTGTTCCCCTTCCATCGGGCCAGAAACCATTTGGGTGCAAGTGGGTCTTTGTCATCAAACATGCTGCCGATGGGACAATTGACCGTCTAAAGGCCCGTCTTGTGGCTAGAGGTTTCACTCAATAGGAGGGGCTAGATTATGAGGAAACGTTCTCTCCGGTTGCAAAACTTAATAGTGTTCGCGTCCTCATCTCTGTTGCTGTCCATCGTCGGTGGCCTCTCTTTCAGCTGGATATCAAAAATGCTTTCTTGAATGGGGATCTCCAGGAAACTGTCTACATGCAACAACCACCCGGGTTTGAGACCACGGGGGAGTCTCAGGTCTGCCATCTTAAAAAGGCTCTATATGGTCTCAAACAATCTCCGTTGGCTTGGTTTGAAAAATTCAGCAAGGTCCTCCATGAGATTGGCTTCACACGGAGCTCGGCCGACTTCTCGCTCTTTACTCGTCACCAACCAACAGGAACGGTTATTCTGTTAGTATACGTCGACGATATTATCATTACTGGAGATGACTCTCAAAGGATACAGGCAGTCAAAGTCCATCTAAACTCAGTCTTCCAGACAAAGGATTTGGGACCTCTTCGTTATTTTTTGGGTCTTGAGATTGCCAGAAGGCCGGATGGGCTCGCTCTCTCTCAACAGAAATATTGTCTTGACCTTCTTCATGATGCGGGTCAGTCCGGCTGCAAGCCAAGCGATACTCCAATGGATATAAACCATAAACTGTGTGCCCAGGCATCTGACTCCGATCTCCTTCTCCAGATTCCTGAATATTATCGACGTCTTGTTGGAAAACTGATATATCTCACGGTTACCAGACCGGATATTTCCTTTGTTGTTGGTCTTGTCAGCAGATACATGCACTCTCCTCGGATATCTCATCTTCAAGCAGTGGAACGAATTCTCAGGTATCTGAAAACCGCTCATGGTCAAGGACTTGTCTACAGGACCTCCTCTTCTGCTCCAACATTGGTGGCATATTCTGATGCTGACTACGCTGGCTCTCTCGATGACCGGCGATCTACGAGTGGTTTTTGCACTTACCTTGACGGACATCTTGTTACTTGGCGAAGTAAGAAACAAGCGGTCGTTGCTCGATCTTCAGCCGAGGCAGAGTACCGGGCAATGACATCGGTTGTATCAGAATTGACATGGCTTGAGAGTCTTCTTACTGATCTGGGTGTAAAATTACCATCACCAGCTCTTCTCCTTTGTGACAGTCAAGCCGCCATACATATCGCAAAGAACCCGGTCTTTCACGAAAGAACGAAGCATATTGAGGTCGATTGACACTTCATACGGGAAAAGGTTCAAATGAAGAAGCTTGACCTAAAGCATGTCCCAGGATCGGAACAAGTCGCGGATGTCTTCACGAAGGCTCTTTCCAAGACACTCTTCTATCAATGTTTGTCCAAGCTTGGCGCATACGATTTGTACGCTCCAGCTTGCGGGGGAGTGTTAAAATAGCCCATGTAAAGGGCCCATTTATTGTTTTATCTTCTCTCCTCTTTTAGTCTCACATCTTGTATAGGATTTTCTTCTCTCTTCTTCTTCCTATATATTTGTATTCTCTCCTTGTATTTAGATACACAAGTAATGCATACAAGATTTGAGCTCTTTCAACATGGCCCGTCTTCCCCATGAACGATGGCAGTATCTGAAAAACCGCTCCTGGTCAAGGACTTGTCTACACGACCTCCTCTTCTGCTTCAACATGGCCATGAACGAATTAATAGATGCTTTTGAATCCTGAAATTAATAGATGCTTTTGAATCCTGAAATCAACGATTCTTTCGATAAATAAGAATTAAAAAAAATCTGAGAAACAGAAACCTCTTATTTGTCTTCAACTAAACAGGATTCAGTTTTCTGGACTGCAGGCTGCCTCTCACGAATCGAAAATAAGAGGTAAGAAGGACCATCAATGGTGGCGTTGGGACTTTCGTCAGGGTTTGTCGTCGCGAATTCCGTCGGCGCCGTGAATTGTTCCGTCGCCCATCGGCATCGTGAATTCCGCCGGGAGCTGTTAGGGCAAAGCATAAAACCGCGCTATATAACCTACATGGCTCGCTCGCAACATACTTCAAACCAAAATAGTGTCGTGGGTGTGCCTAAATTAGACCTAAATGTATTTGGTTTGACCCAAATCAATATCACTATTTTATTTTTCCGAAATTTTGGACCCGGCACGTGTCCGGGTGTGCCCGTGAACAGTTCCGCCCCTGTTCCATCCGACACCATTTCGATCGCTTTCCCCTTGGATCTTCCTCCTTCCATCCGCCAGTCATCCAAACTGCGTGCGTCAAAGTCTGTCAAGCTCCATCCTACAGCCGCAACTAATGGAGCCCGTTTTCCTGCGTACAGTCATCCACCGCTCCTCCCGATTTCTGCTCAACGCCAACCCTCACCAACAGTTATGCCTTTGTTGGTTCCACCTATTCCAGCGCTCGTCGCTCGTCGACAATTCCATTTGTTCCTCTTCATGTGCCGGATTCCACGACTTCTGCGTCGACCAACAGCTGCAGTGTGTATTCTTCGTCTTTAGCGATTCCAGCGTGTTTCTTCCCCTCATATTCCGTGATTCCAGTGCGCCTTCAACTTCATGCGCCTCCAGATGATTCTTCTTCCTCTTCGGTCGTGAACGGAGACACCTACCACGAGCCACTAGCACTTTTGCAGCATTCCAACGCTTATCGCTGCTATGCCCAGCTGCCTTTCATGCACGTAATTTGTTTCATGGCCCTCCACGCCTATGAGAAAGCCTCCGCCACTGCTTCCGTTGACACCCATCGCATGGATCAAATCGACGTCTAACGTGCGAACCTTACTCTCCTTCGAGAGTTTACGGCCACGACGATACATCGCCCTCCAGCCATTCCAGCACCACAACCACTTCGGCCAGTCCCGTACCACATGGGGTTTCTGCACCCTGATGCAGACATCCACCCGGCCCATCTCCGCTGGATCGAGATTATTGTGTTTGACGGCACCGACCCTCTTGGGTGGCTTGCCCGCGCCGAATAGTTCTTCGATCTTCAGTCCACCCCGCCACCAAAAAGCCCCTCTAGCCACTATCTACATGGAGGGTTCGGTGATCCATAAGTTGTGATGGATGCGCTAACATGTTCCTGACCTCACCAGGCCCACACTGAAAGAGGAACTCCTTCGTCACTACGACGTCTGCCAGGCGGGTAATGCCTTTGAGGGCCTCAGCTCAACTCCGTTCATCAAACCGACACAGTGGCCACCTGCATTGACAAGTTCATCGCGATCACTACACACGCACTCCACCTAGCCCCCGACAGGGTATTTTTTGGAGGGCCTGCAACCCCACCCTCTAGGCGCGCCTTAGGGTCCACAACTCGTCTACTCTTTCTCGCGCCATGGGGCAAGCTCGATACCTCGCCAAGAAACTCTGCATAGCTCCACCATCCTCCTTGATCTGGGCTCCCCAACAACCACCGCCTCTTCTTTGCTTGGCTCCGCTGCCCCCACCAGAGCACCAATTGCAAGGTCCACCTCCACAGCCGGCAGTTCCGCCAGTCCCGCTTCTACAGGTACCCTGGTGACCCCAACGCTTGTCTCACAAACAACACCTCGAGCTTCGACGCAAGGGCCTCTGCTTTTGCTGTGAGAAGACATGCTCGCCCACCCACGTATGCCCTCTCAAAAATCTATGTATGCTGATTAGATCTGAAGGCAACGACACTAATTTCCGGGATTTGGATCCGCTAACGCTCCCTGACGACCCCTACGGACCTCGACCTTGAGGACAATGTCGCTTTTTTGGGAAGGGCGTGTTAATACGAGGCTGGCCGCCACACATATCTTTATAAGTCTATGTAGCCCTAGGGGTGTGGTCGTATTTTGTATCCTTTCCACTCTATATCTATGTTATCAAGGTGCACGCCTAGGCGCGCCTGAGGCATCAGATGCATCCCGCCGCGCCTCAGCACGGCTAAGGCGGGCGATGTGCCCCAGGCGTGCCCAGGCGCGCCCAGGCGCACGCCTTACAGGCTCTCAGGCGCACCAAAGGCGCGCCTAGCCTTTCAAGGTGTTTTTTTTTAAAAAAAAAATAGATGGGAAAAAACATGATCTCAGAAGCACCTGAGGCACCCCTAAGAGAATTGGGGGCCCAATTCGCTGAAATTGAGCGAATTGGGCGCCCAATTTGCTCAATTTCAGCAAATTTGACGCCCAATTCGCTCAATTTCCTTCTCCCCCCCCCCCATTTTTGCACCTCACGTGCCTCAGGCACGCGTCTGCGCCTTGCGCCTAGGCTCCAGGGGCCCTTTGCGCCTCGATGCACCTTGCGCCTTTGACAACATAGCTCTATATATATGAGTGGGAGTGTCTATTTATCATCATCTTTGGAGTCTTAGATGTTTACCTTTCTTGGAGAGTTGAGTGTCAAGGAGCATTCAACCTCCGACTATTTGACAAGAGTTATTTCCTGATTGTATCTTTATTTTCGTCTAATACAATGCAAGTTCTTTGTTCTCGTTCTTGATACAACTAAGACGTATCAATGACTAAGGCGTATCACTTTAGCAGTAATAAATCAAACCCTAGCAAAGAGATGAAATGAACTTGCAAAGGAGCAGAGGGAGAATTGAAGAAATTGCTCAGTTAAAAATGAAACCTAACTCTAACATTTATTAACTAAGCTGCAATATTTTATATTATTACCAACAAGCAGGCCGCACGAGCATCCCATGCACAATATATGTTTGGCAGCATCAATACTTTAAGCCTCGTTTGGTGGCCAGGAGGAGAGGGGGGCAGAATGCCACTAGAGAGAAACAGTGTTGAAGGAGATCATCTTCCGTGAAAAAATAAGCTGCATCTTAATTTTTTCTCCCCCCACCGGAGGAAAAAAGCCATCGAAGATCACTTCTTGTTTGAGGTGCTCCTTCTCCAACGTTGGGAACCAAAGCAAAGCCTAAACAGCATCCCGAACAGAGCAACTATCCATAGCATCTTGAAAAAAATAATATATTTAATTGTAGCAGGACTTTCCTTTTCTCTTTATAGATTTTAAATTTATTTGTATTTTTATTATACTGTCTATTTCCTTCTCTTTTATATTTATTTTATGTTATTTTATTTCATTTACAATTTATTACAATTTATTTTATTTTGTCTAAAATTATTTATTCATGTTATGATTATATTTGTCAAAAGAGAGTGTATACAAAAGCACATAAAGCAGCCCAGTAAGAGCTCATTATCAGCTTTGTATTAAGTCTCACATCATATAAATGAGTTTTTGCTCCACTCTATCTTCTTATATAAATGTACAAATACCTGTAGCTAAAAAGTATTGAATACAACAACACTCAAGCCTTTATCTCACTATAGTGGGGTCGGCTATATGGATCCTTTGCCGTCATTGTGTCCTATCTTTTGTCATAATCTCACTAATGTCTAAGTACATCATGTCTTTCCTTATAGTTTCATTCCAAGTCTTTATTGGTCTACCCCTCCCTCGTTTAACATGCCTAGTGACTAGACTCTCACAACGCCTAACAGATGCCTCTAATGGTCTCCTTTGTGCGTGTCCAAACCATCTTAGACGAGCTTCTCGCATCTTCTCTGCAATTGGTGCTACTCCTGTCATATCCATGATACATTCATTCCTAATTTTATCCAATCTTGTGTGTCCACACATCCACCTAAGCATTCTCATCTCCACAACTCCCATTTTTTGCTCATTTACACAATTCACTGCCCAACACTCAGAACCATAGAGCATCGCGGGTCTAATTGCAGTACGGTAAAACTTATCCTTAAGTTTTAATGGTACTTTACGATCACATAAGATCCCTGACGCGCCTCTCCATTTCAACCAACCCGCTTGGATTCTATGTGTCACATCTTTATCAATACCTCTGTCTTTTTGAACTATCGATCCAAGATATTTAAAACACTCACTATGGGAAATATCTTGTGTAGGAGAAAACGGCGTAGGTATAGGCGACGAAGGTGATGTAGGTGAAGGAGGTGTAGGAGTAGTTGTAGGTGTAGAAGAAGTAGATGTAAGAGGAATAGTAGGTATAGGAGAAGTCAGAGGGAGTGGCACTGAATCAATGACATCATTCTCCCCCTAACGATTGGAGTGAGTCGAAGCCAAGTAGTAAGATTCCTTCTCGCGGAAAGTCACTTCCATGGTACAGAAAACACGTCTGGAAGGGGGGTGATAACACGGATACCCTTAGTGGTGGTAGAATAGTCAAGAAAGACACAATGGAGAGCCCGAGGGTCAAGCTTATCATGATGAGGCTGATGGACGTGAACAAAACAAACGCACCCAAACACACAGAGTGGAAGATGAGTTGTATGAACAACGGAAGTAGAGGAGATGCGGGCTAGAGGTGTAGTACAGTCTAGAACCCGTGAAGGACAACGATTGATAAGATGAGTAGCAGTTAGAATAGCATCGCCCCAATATGATTTCGGGAGGTGCATGGTGGTTAGAAGGCACCGGGCAACATCCAGGAGATGTCGGTTTTCCGTTCTGCCACACCATTTTGGGTGGAGGTGTAGACGCAAGTGGTTTGGTGAATAATACCATGACTATTGAGGTATGAGTCAAACGCTCCACGATCATCGTATTCTCCCCAATTATCACTACGAAGAATACAGATAGTTCCATTAAACTGGGTTTGCACTATTTTATGAAAGGTTTGAAATACAGGAAACACTGCATTTTTTTCTTTAAGAAGTAAACCCAAGCCGTACGGAAGAAACAATCGATAAAGGTAACAAACCAGCGATAACCAGTTAAAGACACAACGGGGGAAGGCCCCCAAACATCAAAATGTATAATAGCAAAAGGAGTAATACAAGGAGAAGATAAATGTGACGATGAATGACGAACATGTTTTGACGTTTCACAAGCATCACATTTTAAAGTTTGAACAAATGACAATAAAGCAGGAAATAATTTTGAAAGGCAGACTGGAGACGGATGTCCAAGACACAAGTGCAAACGTCGAGCATTAGCAACAGTAACAGCAGAAGATGAGAGAGCAAGGGACGATGAGGTTGCATACAAATAGTACAGACCGCCGCGGTTCCTACTACTGCCAATGATCCACTTCGTACCCAGATTCTGAAAAACACAAGAATCAGGGAAAAATATTACAGAACAGTTAAGTGACCGAGTAAGATTGCTAATAGAAAGAAGCTTGCGAGTAAAAGAGGGAACATGCAAGACAGAAGAAAGAGATAGCGAGGAGGAACATGAAATGTTGCCCTTGCCCGCAATAGGGGATAAGGTGTCATTGGCAGAGATAACCTTGTCCTTACCAGACAAGAGGGTGTAAGAAGAGAAACCTGAGAAGGAGCCGGTCATGTGATCGGTAGCTCCTGAGTCAATGATCCACTCAGATGGAGGTGTCGCAACAACATTGGCATTGGGCATAGCTGCAGTAGCAAAGGAAGTTAATGTACCACTCAGAGAAATGTCTGACTGGGAGTGCAGGAGGAGACGGAGTGCATCCAATTCTGACGTGGTGAAATGTCCTGGAAGTTAACCATGATGATCATCATGAACCTCAGTGGAGTAAGCAGCAACGTGAGAGCGAGAACCACCACGGGCAGATCCAGGTGGAGCTAGATGAGAATGAAGCTTGAAGCACACATCCCGAGTATGGCCCCTGCGACCACAGTAATCACAAGTAGGAACAACATTGGTATGGTTGGAGCCACCTCGAACAACACTAGTAAAGGCAAAGCGATCAGAAGGAGGAGGGGCAGCCGTGCTGAGGGACCTCCGATGGTCTTCGTCGCCCAGAACTATGTTAAAGGTCTCCCGAAGAGATGGAAGGGGAGATCGATGTAGAATATTTGTTCGAACCATATCCATGCTCATGCTCAAATCCATCAGAAACACATGTAGACGAAATCGTTCGTCCCTTTTTTGCAACAGGACTGCATCGCCAATACAGGCAGGAGTAAACTATTCGAAATAATCCAATTCCTGAGAGATGCGCTCGAATTCAAAGAAGTAGGTAGACACCGTCACGGATCCCTGTCGTAACTCCAGCATACGACGCGTCAGCTCATAAATCTGAGAGGAATTGTCGATCTGAGAGTACGTCTTATGTGCTCGAGTCCAAATCTCATAGGCAGAGTCCATTAACATATAACTCTGGTACACCTTCGGGGACATAGAATGAAGAACCCAAGAGACCACAAGGGAATTTTCTGAGTCCCAACGCTGCCAGGTAGGATCATCCAGAGAGGGTGCCACCTTAGTCCCATCAATGTATCCAAATAGCTGAAGGTTGCGAATGACATGCTGAGTTGCACGAGACCATTCAAGATAATTTGTCCCATCTAAGGGCACAGTGGAGATCTTCAAAGAGCCAGCATGGCCAGAGTGTTGTTGGGGATCACCCATCCGGGGAGCCACAACACTCGGCGATGAAGAATCAACCGCAACTGAAGAAGCACCCATGAGACAAAAGAGAAAAAGAAAAAACATTGGATCAGAAGAACACCATTACAATGGATTTAGATCTGGTCTTAGCATGTAGAGAACGAAAGAGCACCATCTAGACACGGTATCACGATCAGGAGCACCATCTAGACATTTGTTAGCAGATTTTTATTTTTTTTATCTACTTCCAATTTTGTTTTTCCCAGAGATTCATCTTCTAATTTTATTTTCCTTTAATCAGGTTGCCCTCTAGAGATACTATGCTTCCTAAATTATATTTATTTTTATTTATTTCTTAAATAATGAGATCTTGTCTTTCTCTCCCTAACCATCCTAAATTAGAGAACCTTTTTATTCATGGTCTTACTAGACGATTAACCCGATAAGCCGACTTCAAATGATACATATGCGTGCGCGCATAAACAATATAACATAATGCAGACAATCATTAACAAAAATATGAGATTATTAAGGTCGTCACCGGAAGCGACCTAGATTGCATCATAACCTAGTCTTTGTATATTGTACTCTTGTATGCATTAATGGTGTGGCTATTGAATATTGTAATGATGAAGAGAAATGTAATAATATTCAGAGATAATATTAATGTGGTCGTAGTTGTCATAAACGTGCTCATATCAAAGTTTTGCTTCCGTGTTTGTGTTGATTCTCTGTTGTTTCCAGTTTTATTTTTGATTTCCATCTTTTAATACTTGAGTTGTTGAAGTCGTATGTTGTGGTGCTCGACTAGACCCATATTATATGACGAATATGGGCAAGGTGCTACAAATTGGTATCAAAGTCAGGTTTTGATAATCCTAGAGGCGATTTCGGGAACCTTAGGAATTTTTAAGAATCCTAAAAAGGTTTTGAAGATTCTTAGGGAAATAAGAACCCTTTTTCCAAGAAGAGATGTCTATGTAGGATAAAATGTTTGTTGGACCTGAGTGTTCTTTGGTGTGTTGCTTTGCTTCTTTACACTTTTGTTTGCTACAATTGTTCGAGAACTGACGTTTAGATGATCGTCTTTTCTTTTATTAGGTGATCGGTGATAACGATGGTTCTTCGGCCTCTCGGGAGGATACCATTGCCGGTGGAGCAACGAACCATGTAGTTGTCAACCTATCATCAGCCATGTTGAGTAGGATGATGGGTGAAACAGTATCAACTGCAATGACAGCTCGGTGCGTTGACTACTGATGCGACACCCGCTATCTTTGTGGATTTGCAAGAGCCTATTATTGGGGCCAGTTCTATTAGTGGGGAGTATTGTGCAGAAGTGATAGATTGCTGAGACACTTCTTGGGTTTTGACTCGTCATTGGGGCATCGATTTACCCTATGGTGAGAGATTGTAACAGAGGTGTCCTTCGCTTTTGGCTATATAGCCAAAAAAAACGAAAGGTTTAGAACAAAATTCCAATTTGTGTTGATTGTATGGGCGGAGGAATGGGAAACACAAACAACCAAATGTGTCCAATAGTTTGTGGCTGGGAATGTTCTGGTATAAGATTTGGTAAGGAGATTTGTGTCCAAGGAGGGGAGTTAAGGTTTGATTTATATGGTACACAATGGTGGCGAATGCGTGTTCCAAGAAGGAGAGAGGTAGGTAGGAATGCATGCATGAGTAAAGTAAGCACTATGGCAACAATGTCGTTGGGACGACGTTCGGGAGCACCATTTTGTTCATGAGTTTGAGGGCATTTGTATTGATGTGTAATGTTGAATATGGTAAAGAACGTGGATAGAGATATGTAATTGCCGCTCAAATTTGTTGGGATATTTTTAAATTTTATAACCAAATAGTTACTCAGCCATGTCTATGAAGTGGAGTAGATAAAAAACTTCATTTTCTTGGAGATAAATATACCGGGACAAATTTTGTAAGGTCATTCAAAAATTGCACAAAATAAATTTTTTGTTCCATGCAATGAGAGCAAATCACATACATAACTACAAATTAATTCAAAGTGCGTAGCGACAGAAACATGAGAGATAGTGAGAATAGAGTTGTGGCTTTTTCCAAGCAGACGCGGACCACAACCAATAGATATTGGTTAGAAGAGACATGTAGTTGAAAAGTTGAGGCAAGCATGTGGATGACTTTGTCATTAGGAAACTGAGGGCAACCCCGAGCCCTCATTGTGCTGGGAACAACAATTGATGTCTCGACGAAACTGAGACACTAAAAGGCGGAGGAGGAAGAGTCGGCGGCCTCCGGGAGGAGCTCCGGTGGTAGAGGAAAGAACGAAAGTGGTTGTTTCTTGTGGCTGGGACTCAAGTCCTTTGGGTTTTTAAGGCGGCTTTGGGGAGAAAGATAAATTCTGTTTTGTTTTTATTCCAGCATACCTAATGTGAGTGGTTCCTAAGGCTTTATTAAACTAGAGAATCATTACTAACTGAGTAAAGTAGTGAGATAATCAATAGTGCAGGGGGGATTTTGATGTAAACCGGAATCTTGATTCAATTTTAAATCAATAATTTTGAGATCTATTTTAAATATGTAACACAAACGTGACATTATCCAGTCAATTTCAAGTAACAATCGACCTCAATTTCATAAATTTCCCAATGAGCCTAGCAATCGGGCATAATTAGCAAATCTGAAGTAACTCTTCTACAAGAATACAAGCGCGAATAAGTATGAGAATGTGAATATTAATGACAAACATGAACAAGATAATTAAGGCAAGCTCTGAATTTTTAAACCAAATAAATATTAAGCATATCATTAGGCTAACAAAGTCTTGAGAGATAGAGGATGAGAAGAGGTATACCTTCAGAGCATGAGTGCAACAACGGAATCGTTGGGATCACAGATGGAATATAGCTGTATTGAGGAGAAATCTGGAAGGGATCGACCTTTGAGGAGACAGGGGAAGAGTTGGGTTCAGTAGAGGCAGCCTGTTGCGGCACGGGTCAACTGGGGAGTGGCCCAACTGGACGGAGGTGGGCGAAGACTGTTCGTCGAAGCTCACGGAGGCTGGCGTCAGCGGCGGCGGAACTGGCGGGTGGAGAACTTGGGGACGGCTGGCGCTTGTAGATCCGACGGGAGGCAGCGTCGAATCTCTAGAAGGCGGGTGAGGAGGGGTCGCCGGAACCTGGGAAGCCGTCGGCGGCAGTCGCGAGCCCTGATGAACTGATGGCGGCGGCTGGCGTCGCGAGAGGCTGGAAGGAGACGGGTTTGACGGTGCGGGACTTTTAAAACAGAGAAATGATTTCTGCCCCAAAATTAGTCCCTGCTGTCAGATTTAAGCGAAAAAAATAATTTTAACTCTTTAACTAAAAATTATTTTTAAAAAAAAAATTATAAAATATTTATTGGATTTTTTTTTATCAGTCAGTTTAAAATCTTAATTCTTCTATAAAAAAATTATTTTTAAAAAAAAAATCCAATCAGATATAGCGTCTTTTAAAATTTGACTGGAAATCATTTTTGATTTTTTATGGCGAATTTTGTTGACGATCAGATCAATGATAGATAGCACGGCTAGGTCTTGAGCGGATCTTCCTTTATGTCTGATTGGCGAATCAAATTTTTTTTTCCAGATTTGAAGAGAGAAATAGGGTTTAATACGATATGTTGATTAATATTTTAATAGGACATACAGATCACCACAATTTGATCGGTATATTTTTAAATATGTCTCTGGAGGCAAAAGATAGTGTAAAATCACTAGAATCACTTTCTAGTATCACATTTATATCTTCTAGGTTTATCTTTTATTTGTTTGCACACAAATCATTTTCTTGAAATGGACTTGTTGTAATCATGTAAATCTCCCGGTAAACGTACATCTTTAATTAGCAATCATATAATTCATAACATTTATCTCAAAATTAAACATAGTAGAATTTTATCTACTCTTTTATCATACAATAACCGTTAACTATGAACAGTTATTCATCAAAGCACTCTTTTTGAAATCATTAAAGTAATCTCTTATTTGCGCGCAAAATTCCGTTTGATTAGTTCACCTCGAACCACAATGATTTTTCATGGAATTTTGAAATTTAGAGTATAATCTCAATAAAACAAAAAGACTTTAACCTGAAGTTCAAATTTTGAGGTGGTCATTTGCATGATTCAATATAGGTGTTTTATGGGAAGTAAGATAACATGATTGAGATCAAATGTGATAAATGTGTCTTAGTGTCGATATGAGTTATAACAATTTGTATGGTTAAAACTCAAATCGAAAGACTTAATTACTTGCGAGTAATTTGAACATATTTGCAGGTATAATTAATCATTAAGGTTCACCATCACTTTTGTTGTAGTGGTTCGTCCTAAATCACGCTGCAACGCCCGATGGTGAATGAAAATTTTTGCGAGTACCATTGGTCGAAAGGACCGGTTGCGTTCCAATCACATTGTAAGACCTCCTTTCGATACAAGGGGGCCCAGAAAAACTGGGGGATCCTACGGCACGCCTCCATCAACACACACATCGAAGGTCCAACTGAGGCACACCCATCTTTGTTTCGTCCCTTTGGTCTTCCAATGTCGTGCATCGACGATGATGTTAAGTGAACATTACTATACACCATAGTAGGGAAGTTGTTTTCTAGCGGAAGATACCATTAGCGAGTGCACTTTATAGCGCTTAGCGGAATGCATAGTCTCATAACGAAATATTAACTATCACACAAACCCAACACTTAAGACCTTTAAGAGTAGCATCATTATCTTTGTCGCATTAAACCCTATCAATCGTGCTCCATTACTAATGCATATATATACCATGAGATAGGGGCTCATGAAAGGAGATGCGCCCTAATGAATTTATACCTAAAGTAGCATGCGTTGTGGATTCTTCAATGCTTGAGTGTTATCTTTCACCTGCACCAATTACATGTGCTAATGTCAAGTTATTAGAATCACAAATAGAATCCAATCTCTATTAGCATCAAGTGTAGTAAAGTATTTGCAAGTGAGGTAATATCTGAACTTCCATTGGGTCGAGACATTTTTCCCACGACCCTCACCTATGTACTATGTATTATTCTGCATATGGTCTCAGACTCGCGTAGTTCTATTAGTTTCACACTAGTTGTCCTCTCAGGTCATCCTTCACGCGAGTTGCCTCAAAATAAAACTTGTCGGTCATCTGATATTCTCCCCAAGACATATTTTCCGTAGGCGTGTTTCATTCTCATAGAAATTACATCTCTAAGGCATGCTTCATTAATCCAATAAGAATTACATCTCAAGAGCACAATTTATTCTCGTAAGAATTACATCTCGGAGGCACAATTCATTCCTATAGAAATTACATCTCAGAGATATAATTCATTCTTCATAGGAATTACATCTCGGAGGCACAATTCATTCTCGTACGTATTACATATCGGAAGCACAATTCATTCACGTAGGAATTACATTTCGGAGACATAATTCATTCTCATAGGAATTACATTTCAGAGACACAACTCTTATAAGAATTACATTTCACAAATCATTCTCGTAAGAATTATATATCAGAGACATAATTCATTTTCATAGGAATTACATCTTGGAGACACAATTCATTCTCGTAAGAATTACATTTCGGAGGCAAAAATCATTCTCATATGAATTATATCTCGAATGCACAATTCATTCTCGTAGGAATTACATCTCGGTGACACAATTCATTCTCATCATAGCTATATAATTTCAATCGAAGGTGAATATACAAAGTGATAGAAATTAGTTTGTTCAAATCGAAACTTTCACAAGTCAAACAAAGACAATGCCAAGGTAGCTAAAGATTGAGCCAAAGGTTGGAGCCCTATTCCACTCAAACAGACTCATAAACCATAATTATAGTAATGTGACTCTTGATAAGTCCCAATCCCTGAATCGACTCGATGTGTGTCATGGCCTCTTAGGTTACGAACTGATTTGTTCACAATAACTATAGTAATTAACTCCAACCCAAGAGCTTTTGTATACGAAAAGTAGGTATTGTGCTTGAAATCGATCACTTGCTATTCACTGATTTTTAAACAATTTGGCAAGTGGCTAAGACGTTGAACTCAATCACACACTCTACTTATCAAGAGAGCCGACCGAGTTTCACATTATATAGGTTTGACCTCGATAGAATGTCTCGCCACCAGGTCACTTATAAATTATGGGTGGAACCAAATAAAAAGGTTTATCCTTGAACTCGTGTGTTGCTCTACTGTTAAGAGTGGTGGTCAGATCAGGATCATTTAAGATTAACCTTAAAGGAGTTATTCGTTTCTGGGTCAACTCTTAATTACAGGTAAAGCAAAACATCGAACTATTTGCTCTGCTCTACCGACAAGAATGACGGCCAGTTCAGACTTATTTAAGATTAAGCTTCAGATGAATGTTTTGTCTCTCAGTCTTCTCCTAAATATAGGCAGAACCAAACAAAAGACAAACTATCAAACTGTTCATTTTGCTTCAAGAATGATTGCCAGTTCGACACTATTTAAATGCAATATTGAAATAAAAGGCAAAACATTGATCTATCCACTCTACTTTAAGAGCAGCGACCAATTCGGTATTATTTAGAGACAATACTGAAATAAAAGTCAGAGCAGCGACCAATTCGGTACTATTTAGAGACAATAATGAAATAAAAGTCAGAGCATCGATATGTCTACTCTGCTCCAAGAGCGACAGCTAGTTCGGTACTATTAGGCCCTGCTCTAAGAGCAACGCTCAATTTGATACTATTATATAGAGGCAATACTGAAATAAAAGCCAGAACATCGATCTGTCCGCTCTGCTTCAAGAGCGGTAGTCAGTTTGGCACCATTAGAGGCAATGTTAAAATAAAAGCCAAAACATCGATCTGTTCACTCTATTCCAAGAGTGGCAGCCAATTCGGTACTATTTAGAGACAATATTGAAATAAAAGCCAAAATGTCAATCTGCCCGCTTTGCTCCAAGAAACGCGGCGAGTTCGGGAATATTAGAGGCAATAATAAAATAAAAGCTAAAACAACAATAGGTTTGTTATGTTCTAAGAGCAGCGACCAGTTCGGCACCATTAGAGACAATACTGAAATAAAAGCCAAAACAGCAATTTGTCTGCTCTGCTCCAAGAGTGATGTCAAGTTCAGTACTATTTAGAGACAATACTGAAATAAATGCAAGAACATCAATCTGCCCCTTTGCTCTAAGAGCGACTAGTCTGGTACTATTAGGGTTGATCCTGATGGAATGTCTCGTCTTCAGATCGACTCTAAATTAAATAAAGATCCGAGCAACTTGAGTTTGGGATTGCCCTCATTATGTTCCGTAGTGTGTATGTTCCCTCTAATTTTATTATTTGTGGGATTTGACCTATTTTAAATCAGTTAAAATAGTAATTAGCTCGGAAATTATCAAACTTTTATTATGGGCTTATTATACTCATAGAATGCTACAATAATTTTTTCAAGGCCTATTGAGGTCTTAAATAGCATGTACTAATTCATTTAGATACTCTTTATCACTAAAAAAATTCTTAAATATACCCAAAATATTTAAAAAATTCTCAAAAAAATTTAGTGGGTGTGTATCATCTGCTTAAACCTCCTATAAATTAGGCCTGTAAGTCAAAACCAACCGAACCGCAAAACCGAACGGAGCCAAACCAAACCATACGGTTTGGTTCGGTTTCAGTAGGTCACGGTTCGGTTACGGTTTTGATTTTAGAAAAACCATACGGTTCGGTTCGGTTTATGGTTTTATGTGGCAAACCGAACCGAGTCAAACCAAACTAAACCGTTGTGTATTAAAACATTTAATTTATTAATTAAATTTCATTAAACTATACAGTTAATCATACAACAGTTAATTACATTTTATATTTTCATTAAATCATACGTTAAAGTGTTAAAACATACGCTTCATGGTTTTGACTTTTGCGGCAAACAGTTAATTATATTTCATTAATGATTAAACTTATGTGCAAACCCAACACACCCGGTTAGGTGATAAGAATTGTGTTCAGACAACATTTTCATATTGGGTGATTGAGCCTCATTCATTGCACCATCTCTGATCTCTATCTATAAAATTTTAGACTTTATCACATTATTTAAACCACAAAAACCGAACCAAACCGAACCAACCCATTCAGTTTGGTTCGGTTCGGTTTCAATGTTTAAGCGGTTCGGTTCGGTTCCAAATTTTTGGAATCACATAGAGATGGTTCGATTTACGGTTTTGCTTACAAACCGAACCGTTACAGCCCTACTATAAATTTTGAAGAAGTTTTGACTAAGTAAATAATTCTCTAATAATTAAAAATTGAGATTTTAATTATTTAAACATAATAAATCTCCTTCAAAAATCACCCAATAATTACAGTGGATGTATAGCGATATTAGAGATCTTAAAGAATTATTTAAAAAATTTATCTTAAAATTAAGGGCCTCTGTCAATTTAAAATAGAGAATTTTATCTCTTTTTAAATTATTAAAAATATCAAATAATTCTAGAAAAATTTCATAATTTTACTAAAGATAGAAATTATTAATATCTTCAATTTTGCTTTGTTGTTCAAAGTTTTTGATTTTGAGCAATGACTTGACCTCAGAAAATTTTAGGAGGTAGATCCCCTCAAATAAACTAGCTCGGCACAAATCTTGGGGCATTCAGGTTAGTTGAGATAGTGTCACGCCAAAAGGAACAAAAAACGGCCCTAAAGCGGATTCTCCCCCAATCCATTGTGGGGCTAATCATTACTTAGCCGTTTTTAAGAATATCGGGGTTGTGGGATCTCAAGGAAGAGATCCAACTACTCTTGTAACGAGGTGGAGGCCAAATGTTGCGGTCTCCCTTTGCCGACAACCGGTCGCGGTCTCATCATTCCAACACCTCTAGTAGACTCGTCGGAGGAGGGCGCACCTCCCGACAATGGTCCGGCGATCTGGGCCCCCCAAAGGCCGCTGAGAGGAACTCCCGGAGCCTTGGCTCTCAGGCACCGTAGAAGTTCTGCTCTACAGCGATGTCGCCGCCTTAAATCCTCCCAGAGAGGGTCTCCACTACCTCTCCGGTGAGGTGGGACTCTCTACATGGCCAAAAGGCCCTGGGGAGCTCTTCATGCAGGGTGGGGGAAAGAATGTGGCGAAGGTGGCGGTGGAGCTTGGGTCATCTTCTCTGGCGCCGGCTGGGGCTCATGGCGGCAGGACCTGTTTCAAAAGGATTCAGAAGGAGCTCCCGGGGGAAGTACCCCTCCACTGAGGGGAAGGGGCATTTATATTGATGTGGTCGAGACCCCTCCCCCTCTCTCTCATCTACCAAAGCTGTGGTTGAGTTAAGTTTGCCGACAAACCAGGTTGGGTGGATGGGGAACAACTGGTTGGTGGGGAGGAGTTGAGAGTGCGATATGGGTTTGGATAAACATTGTTAGGAGAACCCTAGTTGAGCTCAAACCTCTCCCCCTCTCCTTCTCTCTCTTGTCCAAGCAAAGGCTATGGTTTGTTCAACCATGGTTGAACCAAAAGGAGGGGGCAGCTGTCGGCAATCTATTAGAGCGGAGTTGTAGTTGTTGGTTAGGGGAACTGGGGTAGGCTTGCTTAGATTAACCAATGAGAGCTCACCTCTTGAATTAGTATTTTTTAGCTTAGGTGGGGGAAGAGTGGGAAAGGATAGGTTAGGCTAGCTTGAGTTAGCTTGAAGCTTAAACCTCCATTATCCTTGAGCCCAATTAGGATAGAAATGGTCGAGCTTAGATAAGTGTTTAAAAATTCATGAAATCCCTTCTTTATAAGAGTGTTTGAATAAAGTTGAGAGTATCTAGTGTCGACTAAATCCACCTAGGGGGAGGGGGGAATAGATGTCGTGCAGTATTTTGCGGAATAAAATTTACCTGCACAAATAAACAAACACAGCACAGAAAACACACAAGAAATTATAGTGGTTCCCCGATTTGGGTACGTCCACTTTCCCCCTTCGACCTATCTCCCACCAAGGGACGACTCGGTCACTTCTCCAAACGGATTGAAAAACAATCCTCACACTACGGAAGGAACCCTTCCAACCAAAGGAGTCACAACTCCACCACCACTGGTTGCACCCAACTCTTACAACTAGGAATGAAAATTCCTTTACAACAAATCAAAAATTGAATGTATAAGAAAATACAAACAAGGCTTTTGGAGAATCCGATGCCTTCTTCGTTCGTTGAAGCTTTCTTGGAAGTAACGAAGAATCCACGACCGGAGTTCTCTCTTGGAAAGGATCTTGTCAAGATCGGCGGCGGCAAGCGATTGCGGCAGCGATACTTTGTAGATCCAAACTTCTTGACGTAGCAAGCAAGGTCTACGAACGATCTCAGTCGGATCAGTCGTCTCAATTGATTCGGAATGAAGAACTAACCTCGTTCAACGAATCGAGAGACAGGAGATCTCAAGAGAGATGCGTGAGACGCTCGTCTTGCCTCGGTACTGTCGTCAGAAGATCAAAGAAGCACTGAGATCAACGATCAATGGCGACGATGACTTTGCGAGCGGCTACAGGCGATCGGCGGTTTCCACGATCCGCTAGGTCACGCTCGGCCTCCTTTCGTTTTCCGAGAATGGATTGTTGTACATGTTCAAAATACGCGAGTATTTATACCTGAGGCCAACCCTAACGTCCATTGTGGGACCCACACGGAGAAACCCTAGCCCCGACCGAAACAGCGCACGACCTCTTGATTTGGTTCAGCGAACGGAGGAAAAATGCCTAAGGCAAAATCGGCGAGAATCGTTGGTGATTCCCGTCGAAGTCGGCGGGAATCATTCACGATTCCCGTCAATTCTGCCTTAGCAGAACCCCTGTCTGGAAAACAGTCAGCCGAAAGAAATCGTCGGGATAGGCTAGCTGATACTCGACGAATCGGCGGGAATGCAGACAGATTCTCGTCGAAGTCGGCGGGAATCACTTGTCATTCCCGTCGATTCTGCCTTGGCAGAATTCCTATTGGATAACTGTCAGTCGGAAGGAAGTCGGCGGGAATGCAGACTGATTCTCGTCGAATCGGCGGGAATCACTAACGATTCCCGTCGAAGTCGACGAGAATCACTGTCGATTTTGACTTGGAAGAATTTCTCTTCCTTCCTTTGAGGACTTGGTCTTTGACCCATCTTTGCTCCTCTTCTGCTCTTGATCTGTCTTAACCCTGTACTTGAAAATAAGTACACTCCAATAGAGAGAGCACACATGAGTCAACACACTGATCTGCTCAACGAGAGATTACGTCGCGCAGACCCGTGTATATTGACCCACTGCACCCTGACATTGGTGTGTACTTAGCATGGAATAGCTGCAAGCACAACTTGATAGAAACTCATCAAATACATTGTCAATTCAACTTAGCTTGTTCAGGGGCTTCTTCAAATCAGGTACATTATGGGTATAATACCCAACAATCTCCCCCTATTTGAAGAAGCCTAAACCCTACAAGCTAAGGTGAATATAACATATGAGAATGAAAATCATACAATGAAAATTCAGTTGAGAGTGAAATTCATTACCATTTTCCTGAGAGCATACTTAACATTGGCAGCCACCTACTTAACATTGGCAGCCACCTTAGCCTTAGTCGAGAGGGTAATCTCCCCCTTTTCGGCTTCTGCAAATCTGGGACTTCACTTGGAGCCAAATGCTTCCCCTCAGTTCTTGCATCCGTACTCGATCTTGAGTTCCTTGATGATGCTCCCCCTTGATCCAAGAGCCTTGAGCCCTTCAGTCTTCAATCTTCATAGTTCAGCATGCCGAGTTCAGTTTTGAAGAGACTGAACTTGGCCTCATCTAGGGGCTTTGTGAAGATATCTGCAATCTGCTTATCCGTGGGGACATAGCAGAGAGAGATATCTTTGTTTTCCACATGCTCCCGAATGAAGTGGTAGCGCATTATCTCTTTTCCCAAATTTCTTGTTCCAGTGCAAGTCTGGAACATCTCTTGTCTAGATCCCATCATGTTTCTGGGAACCTAGACTATCCTGCAAAATAGAATTACCTTACCTTAGGAACCCAATAGGCATTGGGTCCTAGGTTCCTTGTTAGCACACTCCCCCTCGATCGGTTAACCCTACGAGTGGTCGGCCTCGCATGCTAACAAAAGGAGTCTCATTGTATCTTGGATTAAACCAGCAATCCACGGCAAAGTGACCAACTTTGCCACAGTACCAACAGTCAAACATGTTGTACCGGTTCCTATGCTCCTGCTTCACCCTTGGAACGGTGGGTCCAGCCGGGGCCTTGGATCTGGAGGAGGAGGCATCATGATGACAACAGTCACACGACTTCTTCACTTCATGTTCCTTCAGTATGACAGGCTTGGCCTTTGGTGTCTGCTTCCTATTATGACCGCTAGAGAAGTGGTCATAATTCTCCACTTGGATTTCCTCATAAGGTGCCTTGAAGACACTCTCACCGTAGTTGCGGGGGAAGGTCCAACCATCATACCGGCTCTTGGGCTTTTCAACCGAGGGTCGGAAGAAGTGGTCATAGGTTGACTCAAAGTCCTGCTCATTGCAAGGAAAGCCAGGCTTTCTGAATGAAATAGGACCGAGTGGGGCCTTTCCCTTTTCTGCAGCAGAGGCCTTCTTAGCAGCCTTATTTCTCCTATGATTTCTGTTTCTCCTGGATGATTTACCAGGCGCACCCACATGCCCTAAACCAACACCCTTAGCCTGAGCAGAGAATTAATCAACCAGAGGAAGAACGGTCTTGGGCATAGAGATGCTTTTGACAATCTTCCTCTCTGCCGCAAGCTATTCTTCCAGCTTGTTGATTTCTTCCTGCTTTTGGTCAAGGAGCATGAGAAAATCTGAGTGCTCAGAAGTCAGGTCCAGGTATTCCTGTCGGAGAGAAATCAAGCCAAGTGATTTCTTCTCTTAGGGACACACCCTCGGCCTTAAGGAATTTGACCTTCTTTTTCTGAGCCCTCAGCCTCTTGCGGCATTATTGAGCAGAAGCTCATACTTTTCGAGGAGCTCAGCTTCACGGGCAGATGGGCTGTCCTCGAGATCATCGTCAGGAGACTTAGAGTCAGAGTCAGAGAGGGGGGTACGATCTTTTACCTTCCCAGTAAATGGGGGGCATTCTCCTTCTGAGTCAGAGCGACCCATTAGCCCGAAGTAGGCTTCCTCATCATCACTGGAGTCTGAAGAATCAGATTCACTCAGTGTCTTTGGCTTCTTGACAATATAGCTCCTCTCCTTCTTCTTATCTCTAGAGGACCTGTTCTCCTCTCCTTTCCCCTTATTTCTCTTGCTTTGGTGGCAGTCAACAATGACGTGACTTGGCTTATTGCATCCAAAGCAGATAATATCAATAGAACGATGTTTGTTCGGTTTAGACTCATACCTGTCAGAAGAGTAATTCTTCTTCTGATGTCTGGAGGAGGAGTCATCCTTGTTTCTCTGATTCCTCAACTTGAGGAACTTCTTGAACTCTCGAGTGATGAATGAGAATTTTTCTTCAGATAGCTCTGAGCCGGAAGAGCATGGCTCAGAGTCTTCTTCCTCATCCTTTTTCCAAGAGCGGGACGAGGCTGCACCCTTGCCTTTCCTTAAGTGATTGGCTTTCAGGGCTAGATTCTTTTCTTTGGCAGCGGCTTTATCGGCTTCTTCTTCAGCTTTTCTGGTGTTCAGCTGAAGCTCATAGGGCATAAGCTTTCCAAACAGAATCTGGGGATTAGTTTCTGCCAGCTTGCCAAATTCTCTGATGGCGCAAATCTTGGTGTCCCATTCCTTAGTAAGGGATCTAAAGAATTTGTCATTTAGTTCACCATCGGTGAACACTCTACCATAACCCTTCAGGGCATTGACGATCTTCAGGAAGTTCTCGAATGTCACTCCGATTTCTTCCTTGGGACCTTGCCTGAAGGCCTCATACTTCTGGTTCAGAAGGGATCTTCGATCATCCCTTACTTCATCAGTGCCTTCCATCAGAATGATCAGGCAGTGCCATATGTCCTTGGCAGTCTTGCAGTTGCAGAAATTCTGCATCATGGAATCATCGACGGCGCTCACTAGAATGTTTTGAGCTTTCTTTCTAGTCCGACAAGCACCATCTCATCCTTATTCATTTCGGAGAGCTTCTTGGGAACCATCTTGGTAGGATCAATAGTGGAGGCCTTAGTGGGGATATAAACTACCATGAAGAGTCGAGGGTCGACTGCTTCCATGTATAACCTGATCATTTCCTTCCAGATGGGAAAGTTCAGCTTGATGCACACTGGGATCTTTCCTGAATACTTCAGTCCGTCCATTTCAGAGATCTTCTTTCTTCTTTACACTAGATGCAGGATCTTACTCAAGGTATTAACCTTATTGATGAGTAACCTCCCTCTGATACCACTTGAAAGTATCTAGTGTCGACTAAATCTACCTATGGGGGGGGGGAATAGGTGTCGTGCAGTCTTTTGCGGAATAAAATTTACCTGCACAAATAAACAAACACAGCACAAAAAACACACAAGAAATTATAGTGGTTCCCTGATTTGGGTACGTCCACTTTCCCCCTTCGACCTATCTCCCACCAAGGGACGACTCAGTCACTTCTCCAAACGGATTGAAATCCAATCCTCACACTACGGAAGGAACCCTTCCAACCAAAGGAGTCACAACTCCACCACCACAGGTTGCACCCAACCCTTACAACTAGGAATGAAAATTCCTTTACAACAAATCAAAAATTGAATGTATAAGAAAATACAAACAAGGCTTTTGGAGAATCCGATGCCTTCTTCGTTCGTTGAAGCTTTCTTGGAAGTAACGAAGAATTAATGACCGGAGTTCTCTCTTGGAGAGGATCTTGTCAAGATCGGCGTCGACAAGCGATTGCGGCAGCGATACTTTGTAGATCCAAACTTCTTGACGTAGCAAGCAAGGTCTACGAACGATCTCAGTCGGATCAGTCGTCTCAATCGATTCGGAATGAAGAACTAACCTCGTTCAACGAATCGAGAGATAAGAGATCTCAAGAGAGATGCGTGAGACGCTCGTCTTGCCTCGGTACTGTCGTCGGAAGATCAAAGAAGCACTGAGATCAACGATCAATGACGACGACGACTTTGCGAGCGGCTACAGGCGATCGACGGTTTCCGCGATCCGCTAGGTCACGCTCGACCTCCTTTCATTTTCCGAGAATGGATTGTTGTACATGTTCAAAATACACGAGTATTTATACCTGAGGCAACCCTAACGTCCATTGTGGGACCCACACGGAGAAACCCTAGCCCCGGCCGAAACAGCGCACGGCCTCTTGATTCGGTCCAGTGAACGGAGGAAAAATGCCTAAGGCAAAATCGGCGAGAATCGTTGGTGATTCCCGTCGAAATTGGCGGGAATCATTCACGATTCCCGTCGATTCTGACTTAGCAGAACCCCTGTCTGGAAAATAGTCAGCCGAAAGAAATCAGCGGGATAGGCTAGCTGATACTCGACTAATCGGCGGGAATGCAGACAGATTCTCGTCGAAGTCGGCGGGAATCACTTGCCATTCCCGTGGATTCTGCCTTGGCAGAATTCCTGTTGGATAACTGTCAGCCGAAAGGAAGTCGGCGGGAATGCAGACTGATTCTCGTCGAATCAGCGGGAATCACTAACGATTCCTGTCGAAGTCGGCGAGAATCACTTAGTAATTCCCGTCGATTTTGACTTGGAAGAATTTCTCTTCCTTCCTTTGAGGACTTGGTCTTTGACCCATCTTTGCTCCTCTTTTGCTTTTGATCTGCCTTAACCCTGTACTTGAAAATAAGTACACTCCAATAGAGAGAGCACACATGAGTCAACACACTGATCTGCTCAACGAGGGATTATGTTGCGCAGACCCGTGTATATTGATCCACTGCACCCTGACATTGGTGTGTACTTAGCATGGAATAGCTGCAAGCACAACTTGATAGAAACTCATCAAATACATTGTCAATTCAACTTAGCTTGTTCAGGGGCTTCTTCAAATCAGGTATATTGTGGATACAATACCCAACAAAAGTCAACCCTAAGTGGGTCTTACCCACCCACCCCATGCATGTCAAAGTCAAAGGGTCTGAGCCGTCAAGTGTTGAGTCAACACGAATTTGACGAGGTTGAATTCAAATGTTCACATTTTTCGAGACGTATTATTTTATGAGCTTTATTTTTATTAACTTGATCAAACGACATCAGAATTAAGCGAAACTAATCTCGTTGCACTCATACTGACCATACAAGTCTAATGAGATTGACAAAGGTCAATTTAGAGCTCGTTTGCTCAATATTCTACAACTGCGTTATGGCGATCCACAATGCTACTCAAAACTGATTTTTTTTCCAAATGACCTCAGGTTGGAGCGAAATGAGTTCTGTTGCACCGTATTGATCATACGAGTCTAGCACAACTAACGGAAGTCAATCGGAGCTCGTTTGCTTAATATTTTACAGTGGTGGTGTTACGACGCACAACACTACTTAAACGCTTATTTTCTCCAAATGACCTCTGATTGGAGTAAAACGAGTTCCATTGCACGCGTATCAACCATACGAGTCTAATGTAACTGATTAAAGTTAATTCAGAGCTCGTTTGCTCAATATTTTATAATTGCGTTGTGGCGACGCACAATGTTACTCAAATAGTCATTTTCTCCAAATGACCTCAGATTTGAGTGAAACAAGTTTTGTTGCACTCGTATCAACCATACGAGTCTAATACAACTGACTAAAGTTAATTCAGAGTTTGTTTGTTCAATATTTCACAATGGCGTTGTGGCGACACACAACACTACTCAAAACGGTCATTTTCTCCAAATGACATTGGATTAGAGTGAAATATGTTTTGTTGCACTCGTATCGACCATACGAGTTTAATGCAACTAACAGAAGTCAATTCGGAGCTCGTTTGCTCAATATTTTACTTCGGGGTCGGTACGTAGCTCGATCCTACCTGGATTATCTAACTTCGTTATTTCATATCAGAATGAGGCTCGGTTGGCTTTGTTGGGTTTATTTTGATCTCATAAATACCGCCACTGGCTGAGATCGACTTCATATTGATTTACTCACCTGATTATATCACACCGACATTCCTTAAACCGACATTGTTATGCGGTGGAGGTCCCGTCGTAGTTCACCATGACCCGATCCAAGCTCCTTTAAGGGTTCAATTGAACCGACTAGACTTTCTTATCAAATATGGGATGTTACAGTACTTTGAACTAATAGTCTTACATCACAAATATTCAAATCCATACAACTTTTCAAAAGCATATAGCAACTCCTAAGCTACCTCGGTGTGCAAGCTAGAATAATATAAAAGAAACATGCAATTGCAAACAAGCAGGAGGAGGTACACTCTATGAGGTTTAAGTTTTTTGGTCGGCGAGCTGACTCCAGCTTGCGATCCCTGCCCCACAACCATCACAAAAGACATGGTATAACATGGGTTAGTTAGGGCTGACCACAAAACTGCGTAACAATACCCCCTCCTCTCAGTCGTCCTAGTGAATCTTGGGGAACATCATACTGCAAGTCAGAACTTCGTATGCAAATACAATGAAGCATAAACAACATAGAAACTAACATGTAAATGTGTCACACAAACCAAGCACGTTTCTACGTTGAGCTAGTGAATAATGAGGGACTATCAATGTAGCATATATTCAAACACGAGTTTCACCCAAGGCACCTTATGACATATACAATTCTAACACATCATCACACATCAACAATCACAATAACATGGGTACTTTCATTTCCCCAGTGGCATACAAGCCAATCTTGAGAACTCTGGCTAAGACTCCACCCAAACATGGATCACTAGATCATCGGGCTTGTACATCAGCTTCATCGTTCTCGTCAGTGTTACAAAGCCATCATAATCGATGCTAAGAACACTTGCTTAAATACCACCCGCACATGGATCACTATATTATCGGGCTTGTTCAAAAGCACAAATGTTCTTGTCAGTTTTCACAAAAAGGGGGTTTGTCTTGCGGGACTGATGCATTTCCTAAATCTGAAATTTGATTTTAAAAAGTAAATTCCGAGAACAAAATTAAATTACGTGATGCTAGTAGAAGTTTTACGAGTGTTAGCAATCGATATCCGTCCTAGCTTTCACAGTCGCACAAAAAAAAGTCCAACATTCGCTCGCATTCAATGTTTTGATTAAATGTTCCAAAGGTTTGAGCAAGGAAAAATAACAAACACAAGTTTTGAAATTACGGCAAACAAGAGCATGGTTAATTAAAGCAAGCCGATCTGATTTTACTAGCCAATTAGTATTGCGCATAAGGATTATACCTATATTAAGGGAGGTAAGAGCTTGTGTGAGGGTTATACCAAGCCGTTGCGCAGGCAACACGAGGAAGACAGGGGCTGGTTTGGAGGAGAAGTGGTTGCAGGCTCGGTGGAGGAGAAACGGGAACACAGGTCGGGATTAACGGAACAGAAGGTCAGCCTGCCTCAAGACGTCGGAGGAGGGCCGGGAATGACGTTGTCGACGGTCGACTGGCCCCGGGTTGGAAGGTCGGAGGCGTCGATGAGTTGGTGTCACTGTATAGGGCAGAGGACGCCCGAACTCGTATGGTTAGGGCTGAAAAGACTCATCGGGGGCCGCTGGATCTGCCGGAAGCCGCAGCTGGTGGTGTCGAGGGAAAACGTGCCGGAAATGGAGCTGGAGTTGAGGTAGGCGACGGGAGGTGGCTCCGAAAGTGGAAAACGACGGAGACTGTATAATGACTCGTCGTTTTCTTTCTTCCAGGCTGCCGGAATCAGGGGGAGGGCTCGGTTATAAAGGATTGTTACTTTTTAAATTTTCAAAATTAAAGGATATAAAGTAGGGGGTTACAACAGAGGCCGACTTTAGGGGGGGTTACAACAGTGGCTGGATTTACACTTTAAAGTGATAACATATATGATTAATTTGGGGGTTTCAAAGGTTTAAATGTTTTGGAATTTCAAAGGGTGATGAAAAATCAAAAGGTAAAATATTAGGTTTCTCCCTCCAAGATTTTAATTTCAGAATATATTTCATATTTTAATTTATTTGCTTTTTTAAGTTAACACTACCCCCAATTTGACGAACCTATTCATTCATGATCTTATTGGTCGGTCACTCCAATAAGTCCAACAACAGTGCGCAAATAACAAGCGCGATACAACATGCATGAAAATAGAACATAAAATGCGCGAAACAGTGCGCTACAAAAATTACAAAAATAAACTAAAAATAAGATGCCAACATGGGTTGCATCAAGGACACCCTCCACAAATGAATCATAACATCACAGAGCTAGTCAACCAACCACAAAGACAAAGCCGCCCTTCGACCTTCAAGTGGACACCAAATTCCACCAAGCATTTAATACACACATTTTTCCGCCCCAAGTCACCTTTCATTCTCATACAAAAATTTAAGGTGTCGCAACGTCTTTGCCTCAATCAGATTTAGATTTCTAGCACAAATCCTAAATGCACGCACAACAATATCACCAAATCGGACAATTGGTTGCGATTTTTGCTTCACTCATAATTCCTAATCCGCTAGCGGAACAGATCTTTAATGTAAAATTGTCAAAAAAAACAATCTACCAAGTGGTTCCTCTTAAACCAAGGTATCCTGAACCCCTCTCATTTGAGAGATTCGGTGCCAAGAAATTGCAAGAAAAGAAGGAATAAACAAAAGGGATGGCATGCACACATTCTAAGACCAAGAGAAAGAATGTTGTTATCTTATGAAACCTCTGCCTTGCCATGAAATTCTTGATTAGCAAAGATAAAAATGTGTGTTTTCAAGTCCTCTCCACAATGCCGGTCTCGGATCATCGAACGGAGATTTGAAGCTCTTCCAATGAAGGAAACTAGGTCTCCTTCTCTGCCCTCTCTCACTCACCCTAATCGCAAAAATCACGAATGACTTCATAATGAAAAAGTCTAAGGCCTATGCCCCTTTTATGGTTCACAGACGAACATATTGGGGCCCTTGAATCAAGTTCCAAAAGCATCGGACGATCATAAATGTAGATTTACATATCTGTTTACGAAAGTTACCGCACATCGATAGCTCCAGAACAAAAAAGAAAGCTCTTTGTCTCGTGTCGCCTTGATTTATAGCTGATCGAGAAGACCTCTAGCCCATGGGCGGATCTACAGGGGGGCCACAGGGACACGTGTCCCCCCAATTTTTTTGGAATGTTTGATTAGGCTTGGTTCGCCCAGATCGGTGCCCCCCCCCCCAATTTTTTTTTTTGAACAACGATTTAGGGTTAGCCGGTTCCCGATTCCACTATTCCGCCTGTTTAATGCTTCCCAAACACAGACTTCACCTATGTGCATAGGGGCGGACCCATGTATGGGCACACCCGGGCACGTGTCCGGATCCAAATAATCGCGGTTTGCTACAGACGGGTTGTATTTCCCTAGAATAAACCGCAGTCTATTCTAGGGTTCAGGTAGAATAGACTGCGGTTTATATATAAACCGCAGTCTATACTAGGATTCAGGTAGAATAGACTGCGGTTTATATATAAACCGCAGTCTATTCTAGGGTTCAGGTAGAATAGACTGCAGTTTATATTTAAACCGCAGTCTATACTAGGGTTCAGGTAGAATAGACTGTGGTTTATATATAAACCGCGGTCTATTATATAAGTCGCAAGTATATAAACCGCAAGTTGCAGGGAAGAACTTCAGTCTGAAAAAACCGCTGACCTACCCTAACTAAGATAGATATTTTTGCCCTAATTAAGGAAGAACTGAAGAAGTCGGTCTGCCCTGTCTACTGAAATTTATTCCAGAATCTGAAACCTCACATTCTAAGGAGAGGTAATCTTCGTAGTAGTCTTTTTATTTAATTTAAGAGGATAGGGAAAAAAGTGATAAGACTTGCGGAGTTTTATCCTAATGATTTTTCAAGTTTATAGATGTTTAATTTAGATTTTCAGCTCGACAACTTCATTGCCGACATGAGAAGCGATGAGAGATTTTTTGATTTGAAGGATCTTGGTCATCTCTCCACGAAGCTTGTTGAAACTGGTAAACATATTGCTTATCAACCGATCTACAAGCTTTTGAAGTTTGCATTAATTCTTCCGGTGACTACTGCAAGTGTAGAAAGAGTGTTCTCGGGCATGAACTACGTCAAGAACAAGTTGCACAACAGTATGAGCGATCAAATGTTGAATGATTGTCTAGTTACTTTTATTGAGAGAGATGCATTTTTGAAAGTCCGTGACGATGATGTTATCGATCGTTTTCAAAAAATGAAGACTCGTCGTGGACAAATGTAATTTTCTTATGTAATTTTGTATTTTCTGATTTGGTGAATTAATTGTTGTTTTGTATGAATTTGCAATGTCAAAAATTTTACATTATCTTGTTGTTTCATTTAAAAAAAATTTTGTGTCCCCTCATTGCAAAATTCCTGGATTCGCCACTGCTCTAGCCGATACACCTACCGTCAGCGGTATGACACACTTCTAGCCAACACAAAATGCTTCTAGCCGATACAACCCATCTAGCTGACACAGCCCGTGTCGACTAGTCAAAGCAGAAAGGCTATTACCGACGGTAACTACTACTGCATCACGCTAGCTTCCGGCTACCACTTGCCTTGACATTTCAACCTCCAAACCCAAGAAAGTTGGGGTGTTACACAAAGGTACTTCGACACCTCCAATAGTACAGATCTAGAGTCCTTCTGCTTGAGCAAGAGCAAACAAAGGCCCCACTACACCACGAGGCAAGAGCAGGCTCCAAACCCTCCTATGGAGTTCGGCCAGGATGGACACCGAGTCCTACTGTACCACTTAGCTAAAACCGGTCTCTGAGTCCTTCGGCGTCATCTGGACAAAAGGGGGCAAGCGACCCTCCACGTTACATCAGAGCGTCAGCCCCTAGGACTAACGCCCAATGAGGGTCGCAAACTAAACGTGCTGCGTCGAACTCATGCTCCACAAGATACGCAGCTCAAACAGGAGAGCAACTCTGTAACACCACCAACAAAAGCAGGATGCAGGGCTAAGTCGCGCCTTCAACAACAAAAGCAAAGGGCGAGCAAGAGATATAACACTCCAAGCGCAACACAAAGGATACAAAGCGCACGCACAACACAAAGATAATTATGATATTTCGCGACATCAACGCCATCATCACATGAGGCTTCGCTCCACTCCTTATTCCTAGTGATCATTGAAATCCAGCTCGACTTTACTGAAACACGTTAGCCATCAATGCTTCATATTCCTCTAGTTGTGCCAGCTCGGCCTCCACCTTGAACGACCCTGTCTCAACTCTTGAGAAGAACAAACATCAAGTCCTTCTAGGCTCCCATATAAGAATGGACCATGAGTACTTCTACGCATCTGCGTATTCTAACGAGGGCAACCCCGGGTCCTTCTGCATCTCGTTAGCGAACAGGCCTCGGGACCTTGTACGTGCCCCAAGCTCTTTTGCTCCCCAAGATGAATGTGAGCCCCGAATCTACATATGAATTCCAATAGAAATGGACCCACTGGTCCTTCCGCGCCACCGAGGCGGGGGGGGGGGGGGGGGGGGGGAGTGCGTCTCTCCACACCGCATTCAAGTATCTGCCCCCGACACTAACGCCCAGAGGTAACTGCTAAACCCGACGCACAATGTCAAGCTCGCATGTTCACGTGAAAAAGGACACTCCACGCCGTAAACGAAAAGCAATTCGCGACGCGCATGCTAAGTAAAAAATTCAAAGCACATAATCCCGAGACAAAATAATCAAGGTTAGAAATATTCGAGCTCGTCGCTCCGCGAGTCACAGCTCACAAAAATTTGAGGTCATTTGATGGGGTCCCCCTAAAGATTTCTGAGTCAAACCGGGAAGACTTCAACCAAAACACACAAGCAAGCCAACTCGATCGAGCAAGCCGCGGGTACGGACCGCACTCGCTCCAAGTGAGCCTAAATCATACCAAAGGCACACACATGTGGCACACGCCGCGCAAAGGTACCCCGTGTATAATGCACATCGTTCTCGCGAGTGCACGCGGAACACGCACCCCTCGCACATGCGCACATGCAGAAGCATGCCCGGCGCACAGGCACGCACAACACGCGCGCACACACACACCGTGCACAGGTGCGCATCGTCCAGACGAGTGCACAACTCCCGAGAGTGTGCACACACAATGCCAAATGAATAAGAGATTAAAATTTTTGTTTTTATTTTAAGCGCTGCAAATAACCAAATGAAACCTGCAAATATAATGTGAAATATTTAATTTCACATATTTATACTACCATAAATACTTCATTTTTAAGTTTAATATAGAGCAATGTTAAAAATACGCATATTTTAACAATTGGCACCTTTATTTAATTGACAATCAAAAAAATTTTATTTGCACATAGCCTAATTATCAACACATCGAAATTGAAATATTTTAAACCCACACCAAAAGCTAATTTAATTTTTTAAAAAAATTTTGTGTCCATTTTGCTAATAATACCAGTAAGTAATAGGTAAAAATATTGTACTATACATATAGGTGTGTGTGTGTTTGTATAACCATATATACTGATTTTAAGTGTAGTCGAACTAAACACTCAATTTTATTCAAGTGCAATTTACCAGAAAACTTCACAATAAAACTGTGGCTATGGATTCATTTATAAGATATGTGAACATATATCCTCATGCTTTCTCCTAACAAGAAATAAAAGTTTCCTCCAAACCTTGCTTTTCGAGCCGGTTGAATTCAAAAATATGAACAGCGCTTCTCTTCCCCAACCTCTCCCAGGAGCAAGACAGAGAAAAGGCCAGGTCTTTTCCTCATTGTTCTCATTTGTCATAACCCGACAACTCGGTTCACTTATCATTGACATCTAAATTTGTTATGATAAAATGAGAACGCTAAGATAAACATACGACAAAATTATAGAAGAATTCTCTTACAATTTTCAGTTCCATCCCTTCCAAAAGCTTCAAACAAAACTGGGCATAATAAATCATAAACATGACCAGCCGCACAGAATGGCCAAAAGAAAACTCCATTATCATCACAGGTTCAGAATGAAACTTCAGTTACAAGTTCCAGAATCATTTTACTTCAGCTTCGATTTCACTGAGCTCTTCAGAGGCTTGGCGATGGGTTGAACTTTGGCGGTTCTACTTGCTTTCTTGACATCAGACTTCACTGAACACAAGGCGCATATCAATGCAATCACCATAGTTGGGTAAACATAAACAGCCTTTTCTGGATCTGTTGTAGCTGGTTTTCCAAGAATCCCTTCCTTCACCAGGCCCCAAACCACCAGAAGAGTACCAAACATGCTCATTCTCCCTGGATTTATTAGGCCGAAGAGCGCTCCCGCAACGGTAAAATAGCTTCCCGCAAGTACCTAAATTCAAGTTCGTCGATTATATAAGCGAGGGACAGAAAGACTAAGGCAAATCACACTTTAGTCCCAAAGGTTTGGTCCCCATAGCTTCAATCAATCCGATCAGGTCAGGATAGGAGAATAGTTTAAGATTGTTGAAATCACATTCAAAACTCAAATTGAGTAATAAATGACTAATTTCATCCAAACTAAATGACTAATTTGTCGCATGGAACAAACTGCCCGGAGTTCTTACTTCCATCTATTTGAATGCATTATATTTTCCATGAAATTATTTCAATAAAACCAATTTGAAGTCTCTTCTCGAAAAAAATGATGAATTGAGCTTTTGTTTGGGAGAGAAGAGTGGTAGCCATCGTGAAATCAGTGGTGAAAATAAATGTAAGGTTTGGGTAGCTGCAGGTGGTGAAGTTTTTTCCCTAAAACTAAAGTTTGGGCCAAACATCACCACAACCATCCATATGTGATTGCGAATTCCCCGACACCCAGACAGGAGTTTAGGCCAAAAAATCCGCCCCGAAAGTTTCAAACCCACGTAAAACATCAACGCATCATTTAGACATTTAACAACCACAATTTCACACCATCACTCAAACACCACAGTGGTCCCAAACATGAAGGATGTCCTTAGAACGGTTTCAATGACTTGAAACCAATTGGACCAGGACTGCCATAAATTGAAATAGTAGGGGAAAAAATGAAACCAGAGAAAATTTTTATGCAATAAAAGAAGCAGTTTACTCGTGAAAGAAATAGTGTAACAGGTCTCAAGGAGAAAAGAAACAAGACCTCGAGGCGCTGAAGATCAACCACCGCGGAAGCATTCTTAGCTTCAGTGAGATTGTACATGTGGAATAGATTGTCCCAGCTTGGAAATGTCAAGTTGGCATACATGCTGCTCAGTATTGCGCCGGGGTAGAGGAGAGATTTCACTATCGGTTGCGGAAATACTTGGTTCGCGACTAACTGTGATGCTGTCACCTGTATGGGGGTCGTGCACATTCCAGACCGACATTGTATCCTAATGAAAAGCAAAATAAAATTTCAAAAAAGAGAGAGTGAGATAATGAAATCAACCTTGTAAATTGACAAACCAGCACAAGACACATAGAGCTTCAAAATATATATGTTTGTTAAAGATTTTGCTTTGGCTAAAAGATTGACTTGTTTGAAATTAGTTCGATTAAACTTGAAAATAGGTATAGTATATGACACATGCGCATATACATGACGGATGGGTCACAAACACTAGAGTGAATTGGGATTGATTTTCTGAAGGTAAAATAGCTCACAAATATGTATGGTCGCTCAAACAGATTTTAAAATTAAATACTCAACGATTTACTTTTACAAAATGCAATCTGCTAAAGATGAACAAAATACACTTCTCATATTGAGTTGACAAATCACTACAATTTTATGGCTGAGCCATTCCTGGCACAAACAAAGGTGAAAAGCTCTTTGTGAGAACTGAGATTTTGATACAGCTGTTATGTGATGCAGGGTAAGACTGGGAGTGTGATGTTAACCCACCGAAAAACCAAACAGTGAAATAATGGGGATATGCAAGTACTGAAACTAAAATAAAGAAATGCAAACACGAACAACTTATGACGATAGATGACAAATAATAAAGGAACTACAATGTTACACAATCATAATTGAAAATAACAATTATAAAGGAAGACTTGCAAATTAAAAATTCATGCATAGCGAGAGAGCGTAAGTTAAATATGTCGTGAATTAAACCCTACAAATAGTAGGAGTAACACTAATCATATGAAGTAAATTGTATAATGAGAAAATAATATAATGCAAATGAAAGAGACTCGCCTAAGTATGATCAAACCAAAAAGAATGTGGAGGTGCGGTGATGAAGATTTTGGTGGGGGTCGGCAGTGAAAAAAGACGGAGGTGGTATATAGACATGTCGGTGGTGACATGGGGTGAAGTTGGGTGTCAAGGGGAGGTGGGGTTACAGGAAGGCGGAGGAAGGTGCAAGGAGGGTGGCCGGTTAAAGGATGCTAATGGAGCTTTGTGAAGGTTAATGGAGCTTTGTGAAGGGAATGAAGGGGATGTCGGTTACAGTGGATGACAAGGATGCTAATGAAAGGTGTTGGGAATCCAGAGGAGACAGCTATCACAATCTCAAAATGGGGGACAATGAGGGACTCAATTATTTCTTCATTCATTCATGACCTTATAGGTTTTATATAGAACTACATCAGGGCATAAACATAGTAAGTCCAAACACATGAACTTGTATAAAAAGAACCTATGATAGTGATGTGCCGATGACCCTCCGGGCCCACAGCTGCCTCGCCAAGTGTCGTCGTAGTCTTGCTAGTGTGTATGGTCTATGTACTTCTAAGTGGCATTTCTGTAATTTCATTGTATCACTCTCATTAATATAAGAGAGTGGAGGACAGTCACTTGAGTAAATTTAAATCATTTAGTCATGTAGGCTATCATTGGAGAGGATTCTTAGAGAGATCCGGCCCTCAAGGGTTTGGGTACTGAGCAAACCTCAATACATTGTATCTTTATTCATATTAGTCAATAACATTAGGTTTGACGATAGCCTATCAATTAGTCCAACCTGCCAATCACTCGGGGCTCAATCTAAGACTCCAATCTATCGTCGAGTCCCAACCGTTGTTCACAACCCCAGATCGATTCCCATTTCTGCCCGAACATGATCTCACGCATCATCCCGCCCCTAACAAACAACTCTTCCTCATCGTCCTGTTCTCGCGCAAGATTCTCCATCCTAGGCGAGATCGAACCTACGAAGACTCCTCAATCCCCACATAGGATCACAACTCTTCACAGCTAATGCTCGTCGCCTGCAACACTCGATGTGATTCCCTCTCCCACTCCTGTGTTGCTTCCAGTGGTACCTCCAGCCGACTCTCTTCCATCTCCCAATACTCGGCTATGCTTCCAGTAGTCAATACTAACCGACTCATTCAGTTTGTCATAGCCGCCAACAGTCCACCCAGAGTCCGCAACAACGACCATTGTCTGATGCTCCATTCTCATCGTCCATTCTACGGTCCTCTAATTCATGCGCACAACTTGTTCAATGGACCTACGCCCGGATGAAGATGCCTCTGCTTCGGATTCCACAGATTCTACTCTCTTGGATCGAGTGGAAGCTCGATTATGATGCAGCCCCCCCTCCCCCCATGGGCTGCCCTGCCAACTTGGCGCATCAGGCGGCCCACCTTGGCCCAACCAAAGCGGCTTTCATTAGGCTTACAGACCGTACACCCCAACCCATCTCCGGGACCACGACAGGCGCGCGGTAGGTTGAGGTCAGGGATCGAACCCTCGACCTCCTTGATAAAACACTTTCACGCAAGTGCTCATCACCAACTGAGCTGCGAAAAACAGGTTTAATTGACGTTGTTCAAACGAGCATAGGTCGACTAAATAATATTCCCATAGCAATTGGAATTATGGATTTTCAGTTTATGGGAGGTAGTATGGGATCTGTAGTAGATGAGAAAATCACCTGTTTGATCGAGTATGCTACTAATCGATTTCTGTTTGTCATTATTGTGTGTACTTCTAGAGGAGCACGCATGCAAAAAGGAAGTTTGAGCTTGATGCAAATGGCTAAAATATCTTCTGCTTCATACGATTATCAATCAAATAAAAAGTTATTCTATATATCAATCCTTATATTTCCTACAACTGGCGGAGTTACAGCAAGTTTCGATATGTTGGGAGATATCATTATTGCGGAACCTAATACCCACATTGCGTTTGCGGGGAAAAGAGTAATTGAACAAACAATGAAAAAGGCAATATCCGACAGTTCACAAGTGGCTGAGTATTCATTCCATAAGGGCTTATTCGACCCAATCGTACCACGTAATCCTTTAAAAGGTGTTTTGAATGAGTTATTTCAGCTACATGGTTTCCTTCCCATGAAATAAGGTTAAAGCTCAGTTGGTGATGAGCACTTGCGTGAAAGTGCTTTATCAAGGAGGTCGAGGGTTCGATCCCTGACCTCAACAACCTGTCGTGCGTCTGTCATTGGCCTGGAGATGGGTTGGGGTGTACGACCTGCATGTCTGATGAAAGCGCCCTTGGTTAGGCCAAGGTGGGCCGCCTGGTGCGCCAGGTTGGTAGAGCAGCCCATGGGGGGTGGGGGTGGGGGTGGGGGGGCTCTGCAACAGATTAGATTACACTCTCAGCCACGAGCTCACGGCCACCACCGTCAACATTCAACTAGCACATTTTCCTCCACCACCAGTTGCATGCTGGCCCGACGCTGGCTACATGGGATGTCTACACCTTGTAAAGGGGCATCCACCCGATCCACCTCTGCTAGATTGAGATTTTGGTGTTTGACGACACTGACCACCTCGGTTGGATCGCTCGTGGCAAGCAATATTTCGACCTCCAGTCAACCCCCGCCAACCAGAAGGTTCCCATGGAGACTATTTTACTCATCAACTTTCTCCTGCGCCATGAAACAAGCTCGTTGCATCGACAAGAAATGCTAAAGAGCTCAACCTCCCTCCTATACTAGGCCACCATCGTCGTAAGTCCCGTCACCACCAGTACCCCACCACTGGCACTTATCTCACGACAAGCCTTCAAGATACGTCAGAAAGACCTCTATTTTCGTTGCCACTAGTCATACTCGCGCACATACAAATGTTTATTCAAGGACTTGTCTTTGCTGCTCGATGTCGATGATGATAACCCTGACTTAATTAACATGTGATAAACACATAATACCTTCTATAACTGCATGGTCTAAGAAAGGGGGTGAGGTATCAATTAGTGAAGGTTGTTTATATAAATTTTAATTGAAAAATATTGTGATGAAATATGATTTGATGTCTTACCTATGGATGCATGCCATATTTTATTAAGCAGCCTTGTTACAAACCTTAGTATAGGATCCAGCCACTGAGCTGGGTGTAAGAATGATTTAGGTGGTTGGGGGTTAGGATCTGTTATGCATTATTGAATCTTGATCCTCAAGGTCGGCCCATGGTGGAGGGTAGTTGTGGAGCCTTATTGTGGCTTACTAAACATACAAGTCGAAAAAGAGAGAAAGTTGGTGGTGGCTAAAAAGGGTGTGCACATGCAAGGGAAGTTGTTGGTGTGACTGGGGACAGAGAAGAAAGAGGGACCTCATGGACAATTCAAACTTCAAAAATCTCAAGCCTACCTAGAACTAAATCAAGTCCAAGGTTAAATACCGTAGAAGAATACAAAAAATGAGAGAAATAAGAAAATATTTTTATTAATTTCTCCAAAGAGACCACTATAATAATACATGTGTGCAAATATATAGAAAGAGGATGAGGGGAGAAAATCTGATTCAAGATGTGGGACTAAAATTCCTTAGCTAAGAGACTAAATGGGTCTTAACTAATGGGTCTTTACATATTTCCTTCAACACTCTCCTGCAAGCTGGAGCATACAAATCGTAGGCACCAAGCTTAGACAAGAACTGATAGTACAGAGGTCATGGTAAGGCCTTGGTGAGAATGTCAGCAACTTGCTTAGCAGCAGGAACATGCATTAACTCTACCTTCTTCAATTGAACCTTCTCCCGAATGAAATGACAATCAACTTCAATGTGTTATGTCCGTTCATGGAAAATAAGATTCTTGGCAATGCGTATGGTGGCTTGACTGTTGCAAAATAGAGTGGCCGATGAGAAAAACTTGACTTCTAAATCATCAAGGAGACCCTCAAGTCAAGTAAGCTCAGATACAACAGTTGCCATTGAACGATACTCGGTCTCAGCGAATGAGCGAGCAACTACAGATTGTTTCTTGCTGCGCCAGGTATTGAGATGTCCTTCAAAATAAGTGCAATATCCACTTGTGGAACGACGATCATCCAATGAACAAGCATAATCAGCGTCAGAATATGAACTCAGAGATAAGGGAGACAAAGAAGGCTTGTATACAAGTCATTCTCCAGGAGCAGTCTTTAAGTACCAAAGAATGCGCTCAACTGCCTGGAGATGAGAGATACACGACTCATGCATGAATCAGCTGACGACTCCAACAACAAATGATATATCAGGTATTGTAACAGTGAGATTGATAAGCTTTCCCACAAGACGACGGTAATACTCTGGGTTCGGAAGGAGAAGAACAAAGTCTGAGGCATGAGCGCAGAGCTTGTGATTGATATCCATGAGAGTGTCGACAGGCTTGCATCCAGAGTATCCAGCATCATGAAGCAAGTCAAGAAAATATTTTGTTTGAGATAACACAAGCCCAATAGGTCCCCAAGCCACCACGAGACCCAGAAAATATCGAAGATTTCCCAGGTCCTTTGTTTGAAACACAGTCGTCGGATGTTTGATCATGTGTATTCCTGTGAGATCGTCTCCCATAATCAAAATATCATCAACATACACTAAGAAAATTACTGTGCATGTTGGACGATGATGAGCGAATAAAGAGATGTCGGCTGAACTCTGAGTGAACTCAACAACACTAACCGTTTGGGTAAACTTGTCAAACCATGCCCGAGGAGACTGTTTGAGACCATAAAGAGATTTCTTCAGACGACGTACGAGTGACTCCCTCGTTGTCTCAAACACGGGAGGTTGTTGCATATAAACAACCTCCTGCAAATCGTCATTGAGAAAAGCATTTTTGACATCTAATTGATGCAACGTCCAGTGTCGATGAACAACGAGAGAGATCAAAACACGAACAGTGTTGAGTTTGGCAACTGGAGAAAATGTCTCATCATAATCTAGGCCTTGTTGTTGAGTAAAACCACGAGCTACAAGGTGAGCCTTCAGACGTTGAACCGTCACATATGGACCATATTTGATGGAAAACACCCACTTACAACCCACACAAGTCTATGCGTGAGAAAGAGGGACAAGATCCCAAGTGTGGTTTGCCCAAAGAGCAGACATTTCCTCGTCCATGGCCGCCAGCCACCCCGGATATTGTAGAGCCGCCTGTACAGAGGTAGGGGTGGTAATAGAGGATAAAGAAATGGCAATTTTTTGGAGTTCCGGAGAGAGACGGTAGAATAAGACATAACTCGCCAACAGGTGAGCAGTAGAGATGTTTGTCAGATTTGCAGGTCGCAAAATATCATCAGTGGCGGGCAGCTCCCGAGTAGTAGACGAAGGAGGGCGACGAGTAATCAAGTATACATCCGAAGCAGAGGTGATTTTGGTAGGATTAGTGTGGGAAGGAGAGGTAGGTTTGGTAGTACTGGCGTGGGAAGGAGAGGTGGAAGATGAGAAGTAACAGAGACAGTAGGCCGCGGAAGGAGAGGTAGAAGTGGAGACTCAAGTGGTTGAGAATGATAGGGTTGGTCTTCGAGAAATGTGACATCAGCAGAAGTAACAATATTGTGATCCTTGGGAGAGAAGCATACATAGCCCTTTTGAGTACGTGAGTAACCAACAAACATATATTTGGTGGCATGCAGAGCAAGCTTGTCAATGAAAGAACTAGGATTATGAACATAACAAACACAACAAAATATTCGAGGTGGGACTGAAAAGGGGTTTGTGGAGGGAAATATAAGATTAAAGGGAGACGTGAAATTGAGAACAGAAGAGGGCATGCGGTTAATGAGGTAACATGTTGTAGAGACCGCGAAATTCCAATAGAGCTTCGGTACATTCATTTAAAACATAATGGAGTGTGCGACGTCAAGAAAATGACGATTCTTGCGTTCAACAATACCATTTTGCTGGGGGGTATAAGCACAAGAGGTTTGATGGATGATCCCGAACTCAGCACACATGTCAGAAATCTCATGACTTGTATACTCACGGGCATTGTCGGTGTGAAAAATTTTAATTGTAGTAGAAAACTAATTGCGAGTTTTAATAATAAAGGCACGAAAAATTTGAGGCAGGTCAGAGCGATCATGAAATAAATATAACCATATCATTCGAGAGTAATTATCAATAAAAGTGATGAAGTGCCAATAACCAGAAGTACTTGCGGTTTTATAGGGTCCCCAAATATATGAATGAACAAAATCAAAAGGAGAACAACGCTCCGGGTAGAAGAAGGTGAGAAAGTAGCACGGTGTTGTTTGTCGTAGATACAAGACTCGCATGTGAAGTCATGGAGGGGCTGATCAGGGAGAGCTTTTCGTAGTATGTGGAGAGGAGCATGCCCAAAACGCCGATGCCAGTCGACAGAGCTAACAAAAGAGTGCCGTGCGGGAAAAGGTGTCCAGAATGTAGAGCCCATTCGACAGTTTCCCTTTGCTAAAGATATTTTGCGTCCGTCGATCCTGCACAACAATAGAGGTAGGGAAAATGTCACAAAGCAATCAAGGTCTTGAGTGAGATGACTAATAGAGAGGAGATTGAAAGGGGAGCCAGGAACATGAAGAACTGAGTGAAGAGTGATGAAGGGAGTAATGTTGACGTCTGCTGAGCCAGAGACAAGAGTGGTGTCCTTATTTGCAACAGTAATGAACTTGGGATGCACATAGTCCAAGTATTTAAAAGGTGTCTGTGGGGTAATGTGGTGGGAGGCCCTGAAAACCATAATCCAGGATGAGCTATGAGTGAGACAGGATAGACCGCTATCATAAATCGACACAACAGAGCCAGAGGAATGAACGATCATCATTTGAAACTGGTGGAGTTGGATGCGCAAGGCATCAATGTCAGCTAGAATATTGTTTGGAGTGTAATTGTGTCGACCGCTACCCAAAAAAGAGATATGACCTCCATGAGAGGGCAGAGGAGAAAAATGAGAAGCATGATCGGCCACCTGAGGCGACGTAGCAGTCAAAGCAACCTGCGACAAGAGCAACGGCTAGGCAAGCAACAAACTAGAGGCGGAGAGGCGGACAGGTGACCAAGAACTGACGGCAAGAAAAAAAACACCAAAGAGCAGGTTGTCTGTCCAGGTGACCAAGCACTGGCGGACTCTGAGCAGAGACCGACGGAGAGGCGGCCAGGCGAGCAGAGAAAGACGGCTGCTGAGAACTGAGAAGGCTGTCAGGCGGTCTGAGAAGGCGACCAGGCCAGGCCAATGGCGGGCAGACAGTGGAAGGGGAAGTAGCGGGAAGAAAAGGGGCGACCTGAAGATTGTCTACTGGCGGCAAGAGATTCAACAGGGAGCCCGCACGGCAAGCAACAACAGGCACGATAAGCGGCTAGGACGACGACCAGAGGAGCGTAAACCGGCGACCAGAGAAAATGCGGCTAAGCGGCTAGATGCACGATAAGCGGGCGGCGAAGAACTTGTGGCCTGGAGAACATGCGGCCTGGGGAAGCACCAACGGCTTGGAGAAGAATTCGCGGTCTGCGAACACCTTGCGGCCTGGAGGGATGCGGCGGCCTGAGAGAAGCGGCAGAGGAGGGCGGATAGACCGCTGTGTTGGAGCGGATAGGCGAGTAAAGAAGAAAGCCGCAAAGGAGCGTCGACCTTGCGGCCTGCAGAAGCGACCTGGAGCAGAGAAACAGCGAGCCGACAACCAGGAGAAACGGCCCGAGAACAGGCGAACTTGCGGCCTGGAGGTATGACCTGGAGGAGCGGCCTGGAGCCAGCGACTTGCGGCCTGGAGAAGAGGGAACTACGAGCTTGCGGACTAACCGTGAGGTGCAACCTGAGGAAGAGGTCGCACGAAATGCGGGACCCAGTCGAGGCAAGAGAAAACTATAAAGAGGGAAACAGGGGGGAGAAGAAGAGCCTGATGGCACAAGGAGGCGGCGGCAAGAAAAAAACTTACTTGCCCAAGGGGTGAGGTTAGGGAGGGGCGGTAAGAAGCGATCAAACCGCCGAAGAAGTGCGGTTAGAGCCCAAGAGAGAACCAAAACGGGTGGAGCGGACAGAGCCCTCTGATACCATGTAGAATAATACAAAAAATGAGAGAAATGAGAAAATATTTTTATTAATTTCTCCAAAGAGACCACTATAATAATACATGTGTACAAATATATAGAAAGAAGATGAGAGGAGAAAATCTCATTCAAGATGTGGGACGAAAACTCCTTAGCTAAGAGACTAAATGAGCCTTAACTAATGGGCCTTTACATTTTTCCTTCAACAAATACAAAGTCTTGAACCAACATTAAGAAAATAAACACACTGATTCAATCCAACACGAACCCAAAATTTCATAGAGTTAAAAATAGTATTTTATTTAAATTCAAACAATTAAAATAAGATAATTAAGTGCACTTCTCTCAGTACTATCATTCCATAAACAAGTCTAGGACATTACTGCCCCCTAAAAAGAAACTAGTCATCAAGCTCAAAGTCGATGTAGGATTTCTTGAAGTCTTAAAGTGGCTCCCAAGTTTTCTCAACATGATTCCCTTCCCACTGAATCAGCCCACACTCCTCGATTAAGACCTTGAAGCTTTTGGCTTTGGCACAATTCTTCCCACCACTAGAGGTGGAAGTGTGGGAATGTCAAAGGAAGGCACTCCAATAAATTTCTCAAAAGTGACACATGAAACAAGTTGTTGCTATTTGTCGACGCAAGTAGCGCTAGAAAATAAGCTATTGAGCTCACCAATCTAGTAACCTGGAAAGACCAATACCACAAAGACAATTTGAAATTGAGATGACTAGTGATACTCATTTAACGATGTTGCCTCAACTTCAACGAAACCTATGAACCTACTTCAAACTCAGTAAAGTGATGTTCAACATCATAGTATTTCTTAATCCTCACTTGGGCATGTAGAAGGTGTTCCCTTGTCGTCGATTCCAACTCATCTTGATTCCACCATGCTTGATCCACACCTTCTTTGCTGAACATGGTATATAAGGACGTGCTGCTGATTTCGGCCATATGACACCTTAAGAAGTGTCATCCTTGAGCGAATAATAATAAGTATTGTAAAAAAAACTCTACCCATGCTAAACATGCAACCCATGACTTGGGATTATCTCCCATTAAGAAACCCCGACTCTGACGGTTTTGTAAACAATATTTGCTTCTCCCTTATGTTGTTGGTGATAAGAAGAAAAGGAATCCAATTTAGACTTGTTAAGCCTCAATAGATAATGTCAAAATCGTCTGGTAGACAATGCATCATGGTTGGAGGCAAAAGCCTCGAAAAGTTCATGCAAGCTAAAAATATGATCAAAGAATGCATGTGCAACATTGACTACAGTATGAAAATATTCAATAGGTATAAAATGTGCTCCTTTGAGGAACCGATCAACCACCACTGAAAAACTGATTTGCCATTATCTCAACCCAAATCTGAGTTGAAATGTCCAAAGGCTGCAATAAACCAGTCTATTGTATTTAAGTGTTTTATTCTTTTGGCACTTTACACAAACTCCCACCGCTTTGTTAACAATGCCCTTCACCCCCTTCAAAAAAAACAGCCTTCACTCTTTGGATAACAAAAAACAACGAAAAAATGTTGAAGGATGGCACATAAGCTTACAGTGGAGACGTGCAAAGATAACAAAAAACAACGAAAAAATGTTGAAGGCACATAAGCTCAAAGTGATGACGAGAGATGAGATAAAGCTCACTCTAATACCAAAAAAATGAGTGTACCTTTCTCGTGTGTAGCACTTAATGATCCAATTGGCGGCTCTCGTACACATGGATATGCCCTATGTGGCTATGCACATTACTTTATATTCAATATATGAAGATCTTTTTATATATACTAGGAAAAATGTACAATATTAATATCATTCTAACATGGTGAATCAAGGAATACAGAAAGTTGGCGGTGGCTAAGAAGGGTGTGCACATGCAAGGGAAGTTGTTGGTGTGATTGGGGAGAGAGAAGAAAGAGGGACCTCATGGTCAATTCAAATTTCAAAAATCTCAAGCCTACCTAGAACTAAATCAAGTCCAAGGTTAAATACAAAGTCTTAAACCAGTATTAAGAAAATAAACACATTGATTCAACCCAACATGAACACAAATTTTCATAAAATTAAAAATAGTATTTTATTTTAATTAGAAAAGCCCATGTATAAAGGCCCCAGTATTCTCTCTTCTTTAGTCCCACATCTTGTATAGGATTTTTCCTCTCTTCTCATCTCCTATATAATTGTATTCTCTTCTTGTATTTACTTACACAAGCAATACATACAAGTTTTGGCTTCTCTCAACATGGTATCAGAGGCAGGTTCTCTCCTCTAACCGTCCTGTGCATTTTTAACCGCATCTACCCGCCGCCTTCTGACGGACTCCGCGGTTTCCTCGCGGACTATTTGCGGTCTCCAGCGGTCTGCCTCCCTTTTCTATCCGCCGCTACTCGCTCACTGTCCGCGGCCTCAACGGACAGTCCGCTGCTTCTCCCCGTGGATCCAGGTTCTCTCCTCTTCCCCTCCTTTTATAGTTTTTCTCCTCTCTCCCGTGGACCCCACCTCCTATACGTCTCGCGCGGTCTCTAGTTCTATCCGCGCGGCTTCCCCTTCTATCCGCTCGGCGTCTGCTCCTTGCGGTTTCCTTCTCGCCACTCGATTTCTTTTCTCTTTTCTCCTATCCGCTCGAGTTCGTCAACTCGCGGTCTCTTTTCTCCCTCCCGCTCGAGTTCGTCAACTCGCGGCTTCTCTCTCTCCTATCCGCTCGAGTTTGTTAACTCGCGGTCTCTTTTCTCTTATCACCGCCTTCTCGCGGTCTCCAGACCGTGCGGTCTGCTTCTTACCCGCTCTGGTCGTGGCCTGTCTGGCCGCTGGTGTTCGCATCGTGACCGTGCGGGTTCATTCTCCCGGCCTTTTTCTGCTCGCTGATTCGTCGCTGCGGCCTGTTCCTAGTCGCGGCGGTCTCCTCCCCTCTCTGCGGCCTGCCTCTCCAGCGGACCCCTGCCTGGTCGCTGCGGCCTCCTTACTAATCGCTGCGGCCTCCTTCCAAGTCGGTGCGGCTTGTCTTCCTGGTCTATGGAATCCTCTCTTGACTCCACCGGCCCGGCGGCTAGTCCGCCCGCAGACCGCCCGGCTTGTCCTACAGACCTGCGCGATGAATTACGCATTACCACCATCTCTCTCTCCGGGAAGAAAAATTTTCTCCCTTGGGCGCATTCTGTGCGCCGGGTCCTCCAGGCCAAGGGTCTCCTGTCTTACCTCACACAGGCTCCTCCGGCTCCCCCTACGGACGAGTGGCTCCACAACGACGGTCGTGTGCAGACTTGGCTCCTCAACTCCTTGGATGGTGAGCCGTATCAGATGGCCATGTATCACGAGACGGCCAAGTCTATATGGGATGAGCTGCACTCACTCTATTCCGGCAAGGACAGCCTTCAGCACCTCTACGACATCCTCACAGATCTCGTTGCTCTCGACGCCGGTGGCGCCCCGGACATGACGTCGTTTGTCGCTCGGGCTAAGACTTTGGCTGAGGCCTGGATACTGCATCAGCCTTCTACCAGTGATCATGCTGCCCAGCGCGCTCAGAAGGAGGCGGTTTGCATTGCTATTATGATGGCCCGTCTTCCGCCTCACCTTCAGACTATCCGGACTCAGGTTCTGGCGTCTCCCACCGTTCCATCCCTTTCTGAGATCTGTTTCATGCTCCTCCGCGTGACGCCTCCTCCGGATGCTCCTGCGCCGACTTCCTCGGCCCTTCTTCAACAGGCCCCTCCGCCCCTGCTTCCCTTGCCTCCCGCTGCTCGTGGTGGCCGCTCCGGCTCTCGGGGCCGCGGGCGTGGTGGCAGGGGGCGGCCGAAGTGTTCCTACTGCGGCAAGGACGGACACCTTGAAGCGACCTGTTACCGCAAGAATGGATATCCTCCTCGACCGACGGCTTCGGTGGCCGCAGATGCCTCCTCTCCTGCCTCTCCGGACCTTGAAGCTGTCCTCCTCCAGCTCCAGCACCTCCAGGGACTGCTCAACCCGCCTCCTGCTTCCCTGGCAACCACCTTCGTCTCCCAAGCAGGTACGGCCTGTCTCTCCACCGGTCCGTCCTGGATCATGGACTCCGGTGCCACTCATCACATTACATCCCAGCAGCCTGCCACATACTCGAACTCTCCTCATCCGCGATCTATCACCGTGGCTAATGGGGCCCTTGTTCCCGTCTCCGGATCGACGGACATCTCTCTCAGCCCGTCGTTTCTTCTCTGCTCGGCTCTTCATGTTCCGAGTTCCCCCTTCAATTTACTTTCTGTTGGTCGCCTTACTGCTGATCTGGATTGCTCTGTTATATTCACTTCCTCTTCTTTTGTCATACAGGATCGCAGGACGCGGACTACCATTGGTAAAGGCGGATTGCGGAACGGGCTCTACCTTCTCGACACACCTCCTACCATCCTCTCCTCCGTCTCCTCCACCGAGTGGCATCGCCGTCTTGGCCACGCTCCTCTACCTGTTCTCCAGCGGGCTCTCCCTGATATCTCTCTCCATCCGTTTCAGTGTGAGTCTTGTATCCTCGGCAAGCAGCCGCGTTCATCTTATCCTGCTCATTGTACCCGGAGCTCTGCTCCGTTTGATTTATTGCATTCTGATGTATGGGGACCGTATAAAATTACTAGTATTTCTGGTTTCCGGTATTTTATTACTTTCATTGATGATTATTCTCGCATGACGTGGTTGTACTTACTTCGTGATCGCTCCGAGCTTCCTCGCATTTTTCGAGCCTTTGTCGTTGAAACTCGTACCCAATTTCACACCACTATCAAAACTGTGCGCACGGATAATGCTCGTGAGTACACTGGCCACGACTTCGCTACTATATGCTCTGAGTTCGGGATTATCCACCAAACCTCTTGTGCCTACACGCCTCAACAAAATGGCGTTGCCGAACGTAAAAACCGACACTTACTTGATGTGGCTCGCTCCCTCATGCTTCAAATGCATGTGCCCAAGCATTACTGGAACTTTGCGGTCTCCACGGCTTGTTTTCTCATCAACCGGCTCCCTTCCTCCGTCCTCCACTATGCTACTCCGTTCAGCCCGTTGTTTCCCTCGACTCCGGCCTTCCCTCTTCCGCCCCGTATCTTTGGTAGCACTTGTTACGTCCACCATCTGGGCCCGCCCTCGGACAAATTGGATCCCGGGCGGCTAAACACATATTCGTGGGCTATTCCCGTACTCAGAAGGGGTATCTCTGTTATTCTCCCGTCACTCGGAAGCTCTCCGTCTCTGCGGATGTCACCTTCCGCGAGACTGAACCATTTTTTTCGGATCCTCTCACTACTCCTATCCCTTCGGCTCCTTTACCTCCATCCATCCCACGACCAGTTCTCCCCGTTACAACGCCGCTGCTACCGGTTCCACCAGCTCTACCTCCTGTTCCCCCCGCACCACCCATCATCCGAGTCTATACTCGTCGCCCCCATTGCTCTCTGGCCCCACTGCAGTCCGCCTCAACCACGGTTACTCCGCGCCCGGCAGATCAGGTACAGACATCCACCGCTCATCCTCTGGCTCACTACGTCTCTCTACATCGCCTCTCTCCCCATCTTCACACTTTTGCTACTTCTCTTTCCTCGGTTTCTGTTCCTAATTCTGTGCAGGAGGCGCTCGAACATCCTGGCTGGCGGGCTGCCTTGGAGGAGGAAATGGCTGCTCTCTGGACTAACCAGACCTGGACTCTCGTCCCTCTTCCTCCCGGTCAGAAACCCGTTGGGTGTAAATGGGTCTTTGTTATTAAACATGCTGCTGATGGCACTATTGACCGCCTAAAGGCCCGTCTTGTGGCTCGTGGCTTCACCCAGCAGCAGGGACTTGACTACGAGGAGACTTTTTCCCCGGTGGCCAAACTCAATACAGTCCGGGTTCTCCTCTCTGTTGCGGTACATCGCCAGTGGCCCCTACTCCAACTGGATGTCAAAAATGCGTTTCTGAACGGTGATCTCCAGGAAACTGTGTATATGCAACAACCTCCCGGGTTTGAGACCACGGGGGAGTCTCAAGTCTGCCATCTTCGAAAGGCTCTTTATGGTCTCAAACAGTCCCCCCGGGCATGGTTTGACAAGTTCAGTAAGGCCCTCCGGGAGATTGGTTTTACTCGAAGCTTCGCCGACTTCTCGCTCTTCACTCGCCATCGATCTACCGGGACCGTCCTTCTGCTAGTCTATGTGGACGACATCATTATTATTGGGAACGACTCGAATGGTATACTGGCGGTCAAACTTCATCTGAGCACCGTTTTTCAAACAAAAGATCTGGGGCCCCTTCGGTACTTCTTGGGCCTAGAAGTCGCCAGACGGCCAGATGGTTTGATCCTTTCTCAGCGAAAGTACTGTACTGACCTTCTTCATGATGCGGGTTACTCAGGCTGTAAGCCAATTGACACCCCAATGGATGTCAATCACAAGTTATGCGCGCAGGCCTCTGACTCAGATATCCTACTAGACAATCCAGAATATTACCGTCGCCTAGTTGGAAAATTGATATACCTCACAGTAACCAGACCAGATATCTCCTTCGCTGTTGGTATCGTCAGTCGATATATGCATTCCCCCAGAAGCTCTCATCTTCAGGCGGTTGAACGTATTCTCAGATACCTCAAAAAGGCTCCTGGACAAGGACTGGTGTACAAAGTCTCTTCTTCCACTCCTACTTTGGTAGCATACTCTGATGCTGACTATGTTGGGTCCCTTGATGATCGAAGGTCCACCAGTGGCTTCTGTACGTACTTTGGAGGACATCTGATTACCTGGCGAAGCAAGAAACAAGCGGTCGTTGCTCGATCATCAGCTGAGGCAGAATATCGGGCGATGACATCAGTGGTGTCGGAACTAACGTGGCTTGAAAGCCTTCTCACCGATCTGGGTGTAAAGCTTCCTTCACCGGCTCTTCTCCTTTGTGACAGTCAAGCTGCTATACACATTGCCAAGAACCCAGTCTTTCACGAGAGAACTAAACATATTGAAGTCGACTGTCATTTTATCCGGGAAAAGGTTCAACTAAAGAAGATCGACCTCAGACATGTTCCTGGTACTGAACAAGTTGCGGATGTCCTCACAAAGGCCTTGTCAAGTACCCTCTTCTATCAATGCCTGTCCAAGCTTGGTGCATACGATTTGTACGCTCCAGCTTGCGGGGGAGTATTAGAAAAGCCCATGTATAAAGGCCCAAAAAGGCCCTAGTATTCTCTCTTCTTTATTCTCACATCTTGTATAGGATTTTTCCTCTCTTCTCATCTCCTATATAATTGTATTCTCTTCTTGTATTTACTTACACAAGCAATACATACAAGTTTTGGCTTCTCTCAACAATTTTAATTCAAACAATTAAAATAAGATAATTATGTGCACTTCTCTGAGTACGATCATTCCACAAACAAGTCTAGGCCATTACTGCCCCCTAAAAAGAAACTAGTCATCAAGCTCAAAGTCGATGTAGGATTTCTTGAAGTCTTCAAGTGGCTCCCAAGTTTTCTCAACATGATTCCCTTCCCACTGAATCAGCCCACACTCTTCAATTAATACCTTGATGCTCTTGGCTTTGGCACAATTCCTCCCACCACTAGAGGAAGTGTGGGAATGTCAAAAGAAGGCTCTCCAATAAATTTCTCAAAAGTGATACATGAAACAAGTTGTTGCTATTTGTCGACGCAAGTAGCGCTAGAAAATAAGCTATTGAGCTCACTAATCTAGTAACCTGCAAAGACCGATAGTATCACAAAGACAATTTGAAATTGAGATGACTAGTGATACTCATTTAACGATGTTGCCTCAACTTCAACGAAACCTATGAACCTACTTCAAACACAGTAAAGTGATGTTCAATGTCATAGTATTTCTTAATCCTCACTTGGGCATGTAGAAGGTGTTCCCTTGTCGTCGATTCCAACTCATCTTGATTCCACCATGCTTGATCCACACCTTCTTTGCTAAAATGGTATATAAGGAAGGTTGCATTGCTGATTTCGGCCATATGACACCTTAAGAAGTGTCATCTTGAGCGAATAATAATAAGTACGGTAAAAAAAACTCTACCCACGCTAAACATGTAACACATGACTTGGGATTATCTCCCATTAAGAAACCCCAACTCGACGGTTTTGTAAACAATACTTGCTTCTCCGTTACACTGGGGTGATAAGAAGAAAAGAAATCCAATTTAGACTTGTTAAGCCAGAATAGATCATGTCAAAATTGTATGGTAGACAATGCATCATGGTTGGAGCAATAGTCTCGAAAAGTCCATGTAAACTAAAAATATGATCAAAGAATGCATGTGCAACACTGACTACAGTATGAGAATATGCAATAGGTATAAAATGTGCTCCTTTAAAGAACCAATCAACCACCACTGAAAAACTGATTTGCCTTGCGAACAAGGTAATTCTTCAACGAAATTCATCGATATCTCGACCCAAATCTGAGTTGAAATGTCCAAAGGCTACAATAAACCAGCCTATTGTATTTAAGTGTTTTATTCTTTTGGCACTTTACACAAACTCCCACCGCTTTGTTGACAACGCCCTTCAACCCCTTCCAAAAAAAATCATCCTTCACTCTTTGGATAATCTTTTCTATCCCGAAAAGGCAACAACAGTGGAGACGTGCAAAGATAACAAAAAACAACGAAAAAATGTTGAAGGACGGAACATAAGCTTACAGCGGAGACATGCAAAGATAACAAAAACCAATGAAAAAATGTTGAAAGCATATAAGCTCAACGTGATGACGGGAGATGAGAAAAAGCTCACTCTAATACCATAAAAATGAGCGTACCTTTCTCGTGTGCAACACTTAATGATTCAATTGGCGGCTCTCGTACGCATGGATATGCCCTATGCGGCTATGCACATTACTTTATATTTAATATATGAAGATCTCTTTATTTATACTAGGAAAAATGTACAATATTAATATCATTATAACATGGTGAATCGAGGATTGCGGAAAACCTTTGTTTCCTCATCCCAAATGAATTCATAAGAGAAATTTCACATTAAAAAGTGGGCTTGGGGTCAAAAGATCACATACAATCCTTTTACACTGCAACAACTCGAGAAGCCGATGGGTTTAGGCTAGTATATTCCCGATTCATTGCAACAATCCATTTTATCGACAAGACAAGCCAAACATTTACATATGTGTGCGTGTTTTGGATCATAGATCATTGACATAAATGTTAATAAAACATCTTGTATTAAATTGTAGTTTGATCCATGCACCTTGAAAACTTTAATACTTCATTTTTGTATATTTTCTTGCGGGCTTCTGTTTTTCATAGTAATATTGTCCCAATCCTTTCCCGCATCTTCAATGTAGGGTTACTGATCGTCCTATAAAATTATTTCTTGTAGCTCTTTAAGTAGTACCTTTCATTTGGTAATTTGTAGTTTAAACATATTTCGTCCTAATTTAGAGTCTTCTAGGAGTATTTGCACCTTCACATGAGGTAGTTATGGAAGTTATTTAATATATTATTGGAGCTTAGTTTTGTGTCATAATATATTTGTTTGTTTTCTATTTTATGTCACTTACTTATATTATTCATAATTCATATTAATTATTTATATTTTGAGCTTAATGCCAAAGATCCCTTAAGAGAGTATTGTCGAGTGGATAACCTTCATTTTAGTGGGACTTCTATTTGATGTGCGGGCTTTGTTTTACTACCATGAGAAATTGGGCCACCTAGAAAATAATGAGTTGTGAGCAACAATATGCATCCTCCTTTCCTTCCCTTCCCCATTGTGTTTTACTCTTCATCGATAGCCCGCCTCCATCAAATTCAAAAATTTGCGGTTCTAAAAACTAATCATTGTGAAAGACAGGGGCGAAGCTACAGTGTTTCTAAGGTGGGTAAATGCTCACCTTATCATTTTACAAAAAAACCAATTATTATTAACAAAAAAACCAATCGGACAGTTCAAAATTTGCTGAAAGCTCGGTTCTAGCTAGGTTTAAGAAGCAAATTGCGTGAGAAGCACTGGAGAAAAGCGGCCAAAGCCGACCCTTTCTCCCTTTCCGCCTGTCCGTCTTTGGTGATTTCTAGACGGAGGAGCAAAGGCGCAAAGCCGCCGGAAAGGCAGGAAAGCCTCGTCGTCGTCGACTCCAAACTCTCCAGTCCTGGTCGACTCGTCGGGCCGTCGTGGCATCTCGGCCGGATAGCCGGAAAGCGGGAAATGTATGTCGTATTCTGTTTGCATTCCTCTTTTTTTCCTCGACGGCGTCGTTGCGTCGGCGGGTAGAAGGCTAGCAGCGGCTGGCCGTAAAGCCGGAAAGGATAGACTGGAAACTTTTTACCTTTAAGCATAAATCATGATTTCTTTTTTGATTTTCCGCTGAAATTGATCGATGTATGCTGTTTAGGGTCAGTTTCTGTGAACACCTATCAAACTGAACTGATAAATGCTAGTTGTTTAGGATCAGTTTCACTCAAGGGCTATCTGAATTGATCGATGCTAGCTGTTTAGTTTCTGTTTTTTATCCAAGCCTATCCTAAATTTTTTGAAACTCTATCAAAGGTCAATTGAATGTATAACTGCACCGAAACTATCAAAAGTTGTTTGTGTGTGTGTGTGTGTTTTGATTATAGATAACTGTTCAGTGTCAGTTTTTATCATAGATAGGTTTACCAATTCTTAAATCTAGCACATGATGAGAATAAAGGCCTCCATTAACCGCTTTTTTGTATCTGTTCTTCAAAAGGCCTCCATTAACAGCTGACGGAACTCTATCTTATCATGTTTAGGGTTGTTAGACGATGGCTATTAGAGTTCTGAAATGGTGCAGCTGTGCAGGGAAATTCTAAGAAACAGTCCAACGGCTATTAGAGTTCTGAAATCTGCTCTCAAATCTCAATGCAATAAACGATGGTTCATGCTGGCCTTCAGGTATCTTTTGAATCATTTAGTTTTCAATGTTTTGTAGATGCCCTGTTTGTTAGAGTTTAGTCTTTTATAAACTTTTAGTCTTCATATGTTGTTTGTTGTTGCTCGGTTAATCGGTTTTGAGATGCTCGTGTAGAAACTGAATATATTCTTAGTTGAAAAATTACAGTATAATTGTGGTGACATTTGAAATGAGGAAGGAGAATCTACAGCACTTGTAAGCCTAGTCCACCGTCCGCCTTTTCTTGCTCGTATTCTGCTTTCAATCGAGACTAGCCATGGAGCGTTATTTCAGAAAATCGTCAACAACATCTTCGAGCGCACAACTTAAAATTGTGACTCAACTCGAAAAGGAGAATCAAGTTGTAAAAGAGTTTGCTTAGAACTTGATCCTGAAAATCCACCTGCAGATCCTGGGTTGCGCAGGCCGATCATAGACTACCAACTTAAGGATAGAGAGAAAGTTCGAAGAATGTACTTATTAAGAGATCCTTGCCAACCAACTAAGCATCAATTTCCACAAGTTATGCAAGGGGAATCTTTGAGGCGATTTAATCCAAAATGGTTTCATGATCATCCAACTTGGTTAGAGTATAGCATAGAAAAAAATGTTGCTTATTGCCTATGTTGTTATCTCTTCAAATCTGAAAACAAAGAGCATGTTAGAAGTAGTGATACTTTTGTTATAAAAGAATTTAGAAATTGGAAAAGAAATGATAAACTTCAATTGCATGTTGGGGGGCCTAGTAACATTCATAATAATGCATTGAAAAGTTGTGAAGATTTGATGAAACAGGATCAACATATTGAGACAATAATGAATAAACATATTGATCAAGATCGTAGTGACTACAAACTTCGCTTGAAACCTTCAACAATTGATGCATGATTTCTATTATGGCAAGGACTGGCATTTCGGGGCCATGATGAATCTTTTGATTCACATAATCAGGGAATTTTTTTGGAAACTTTGAAGCTGATGACGAGCTTAAATGAAGAAATAAAAAGAGTTTGTTTAGACAATAGTCCTAGTAATCTAAAGTTAATTTCATCGGATATTTAAAAAGATATTGTCTCTGCTTGTGCAATAGAGACTACCAATTTGATAATTAAAGATCTTAGAGATGCTTTGTTTTCTATTCTGATCGATGAAGCTCGTGATATATCTACAAAAGAACAGATGACAGTTGTTATACGTTATGTTAACAGACATGGTCAAGTGGTTGAACATCTATTGAGAATTACTCATGTTGCTGATACATCAAAATCACTATTATCAGAAGTTGAAGTACTTTTAATGAAACATAATTTGAGTTTGTCAAGAATCCGTGGTCAAGGTTATGATGGAGCTAGTAACATGCAAGGAGAATTTAATGGTCTTAAAGCACTACTTTTAAAGGAGAATCAACAAGCATATTGTATTCATTGTTTTACACATCAATTTCAATTAGCACTTGTCGCTATTGCAAATAAAACATGAATATAACATCTGTTTTTGAATTGGTTACTAATATAGTGAATTTGGTGGACGGATCATATAAACGTCATGATATTTTGCAAGAACAACAATACAAAAAGATCAAGGAAGCGCTTCAAAATAGCGAACTTGCTAGTGGTCAAGGCTTAAATCAATCGACTACTTTAAAACGAACTGGAGATACACATTGGAGTTCACATTATAATACTTTGATCAGCTTGACAAATATGTTCTCTGCAATTATTGATGTTCTTGACATTATTGTCAATGATAAGAAATTAAGATCAGATCAAAGATTGGAAGCGCACACTCTTCTAAAGTCAATACAAATTTTTGATTTTATATTTTCACTTCATTTGATGATCAAAATATTAGGGATCACATATGAATTATCTCAAGCATTACAAAGGAGAGATCAAGATATCGTCAATGCTATGACATTAGTTAAGATATCAAAATATCGACTGCAATTGATGAGAGATAATGGATGGGATTCCATGATAGCAGAAGTTTCTTCATTTTGTAAGAAGCATAATATAGAGATTCTAAACATGGATGCTACTTATGTTATTCCGGGACGATCACGTCGAAATGTTGAGACAATAACTACTTTGCATCATTTTCGAGTTGGTTTATTCTATCCAGCAATAGATTTACAACTTCAAGAACTCAATAGTCGATTCAATGAAATCAATACTGAGCTGTTACTTTGTGCATCTTGTTTAAGTCAAACTGATTCATTTGTTGCTTTTGATAAAAAGAAGTTGATTCAACTTGCTTTGATTCATTTGATGTGTCTTGCACTTATATTATCAGTTGTAACAGCGACAGTTGAAAGAACGTTTTCTGCAATGAAGATTATAAAGAATCGTCTCCGTAACAGAATATCAGATCAGTTTATGGTGGATTGTTTGATCACATATATAGAAAAAGAAGTATTTAATTCTATCGATGATGAGAAGATCATGCTTTGTTTTCAAAATATGAAGTCTCGACGAGGAATACTATAAATGTTTCATCAGATGTTGAAGTATTTTGTGTAAATTTTTAACTTTGAAAGTTATTATGTATGCAATTAGATTTTCAGCACTAAAATTTTACATTGTGTTTTGCATTTTTAATTTTTTTTTGTTTTTAATACTTTGATTGATTTTTTAATATTTCATAATACAAAGTTTGGCCACCTTATACTTTAATCCTGACTTCGCCACTTGTGAAAGATGCATTCAAGTTTGTAGATAATTAAATTATATGTAGAAAGATGCATATGTGAAACTAGATAATCAAACATCCATAGCAACTCCGTCCCTACCCCTCAACCAATTCATCAGCGTAAAGACCCGTAATAAGTTTTTCATCAGAAGTGCAAAACATGATCTAAGTTTCTTTTCACGTTCTTGCTCACATTGGCAAGATCTTCCCTTTTCACCGGGGGATCGCCAAAATTGTCATTACAAATAGAAGTGGATCTGTGGAAGGATATATGGGATTCCAATGACCATTTGATATGATTCTATAAGATTTTGAATAGTCGGCGATGAGTTAATCACGAAACAACCTCATTTAAATTATTAAATAAAAAGGGCAGCCCGGTGCACAAAGCATCCCCGCGCAGCGAGGGCCCGAGGAAGGGTCCCACCACACGGGTGAAATGTAGGCAAACCTTACCATACATTTTTGCAAGAGGCTGCATCCAGGACTCGAACCTGTGACCTCAAGGTCACACGGCAACACCTCAACCGGTGCGTCAAAGCTCCCCTTCAGATAAAACATGGACGAAGTGATAAACGTGATGGAATGCAATTAGAGCATTTAGATTTTGGATACATAAAAAGGAACGAAAATCTAGTAGCCACCGATAATCTCTTGTGTTAGGAAATCAGGTTACATGGATTTGCAATAAAAAAAAGCAGTGCAATTTGCTTCTTAGGAAGTATATTTGACCTTAAGCTAGAATCCATCTTCGTGATTTACTCAGCATGTATTATACTCAATAACCCCAATGAGTATGGGATGAAAAATAGTCCACCTGATCACTTCTCTTCCTGTGGTGAATTGAATGGAGCCATATGGAAAAAATCTCCTTTGACTTCTCAAAGCCTTTTTACTCCATATTAGCACATGTATAGAATAACTCCATGAATCCTTAGCATACAAAGAAATTCCGTTGAGTTCACTAGAAATATAAATACTAGCATATTCCGATCAGATCGTCTTGATACCAGCACATGACACTCAAAATTATCCATCTAGCCAAAATAAAACTATGATCTCTTCATTCATCCACTTTCCTACACTCAAAATGTACCAAAAGGAAGCACTTTCCAGATCCAATTTAGGGTTCATGTTGTTGGAATAGAGAGAAAATTATTCATCGGCAAAATCGGAAGAACATTACAAGAGGAACAGTAATCTACCAATAGAATAATCAAAACAACTATAATAGAAGAAAACTTGTCCTTATCTTGAAGAGACGCATCGGGGTGAAACCTCACCGAAAAAGTGGGATTTGAAAGAGGATGAGGAAGAAGAAGACACGGGTAGCGATTATGGAGAATCTGCGATACGTCCATCCCTTCAGAGGAGACGCCATCGGATGCTCAGTAGACGAGAGAGGAGAGGGGAGGGCAAAGAAGTCGGCTGTTAAAAACATTCGAATTTTACAATCTAATTATTATAGTTTGTTAAGAAAATGATTAATTTGTATTTTTTATCATTTTTAAAATATAAATAATCCTTTCAATTTCTATTAAAACATTATATTCCGCTAAAAAAATTCAAGGTTGACTATAAAGTAGTAGTGGGCAAAAGGATCGGGCCAGTGGGGCCGAACCCAGTCCGGTCCGGCCCGGCCAGGTAATAGCCCAACTAAGCCCAGCATGGGCCTAGGCTGGGCTCAGGGCCTAGGCTGGGCTCAGGGCCCAGGTACAAGGGTAGTACCCGGGCCGATACCCGGGCCAGGCAAAGCCCGATTTCGAGCTGGCCCGGGCTCAGGCAAAGCCCGACCCAGCAAGTTGGCTCTGCTCTTATAAGAGTCGTTAATTAAACGCAACTAGGCTGTTGTACAACAGTACATCAACAGGTTGTACTACTGTACAACAGTCGAGCCTAGGGCCTAGGCTGAACAGCCTAGGGCCTAGGCTGAACAGCCTAGGGCCTAGGCTGAACAGCCTAGGGCCTAGGCTGGACTGTCTATGCCCTGGGCTCTAAATAAAAAAAAATTATTCACTCACTCTCACTCTCTTTCTTTCTCCCCCACTCACTCTCTCTCACTCTCCCTCTCTCTCCCCCCCACTCTCTCTTTTAAGTTTTAAATTAAATTGTAAAATTTACTCAACGCGGCAACACCTCGCGGTCCTCGCCATCTTCATCCTCCTCAACGCTAGTATGACATCGTCCTCCTCAATGTTATGGTCGTCTACTCAAAGTGCGTCTGTAGTGGTAGAGCACAATCGTAAGGCGGCAGTTTGAGAGCATTTCGATAAGGTTCAAGTTGGCGCCGAATTCAAGACGCGGTGCAAATTATGTTCAAAACTGCTGACCCTTACCGACAACTCGACACTAGCAAGATACCGTAAGTCTTGCGTTTCAAAATAAGCTCCCGAGTCCAGTCAAACCGAAATTTCAGGAGCAGGGCAAATTTGGACGTACGATCAATTTCGCCAATGAGACCTGCAGATGAAACATGTCATCAAACGCGGGTTGTCATTCAACCACCACGTCAACGAGAATGCACCGGAATACATATATGTAGAGCTTCAGCTCAAATATCAACATGTAAGTAGAGCTTCTCTTAGGCGCGACGTCATTAAAGCTTATTTAGAATCAAAACAATCGTTAATAAATTTTTTTGAAACTTTCGAAAATCGCGTAAGTTTAACGAGTGACGTTTGGAGCAGTAGCATAAAAGTAAGATTATCGTATATATGTATTACGTGTCATTGGATCGATCCCGTTTCATTGGAGTTAAATAAGCGCGTAATATGTTTTGAAAGTTTTGAATATTCACACATAGGTAAACCTATATATAATGTAATTATTGAATGTGTGCAAGAATTTAAAATAAAAGATAAAATAATGAGTTTGTCTTTTGATAACGCCTCTAACAATATCATAGCTTTTGAGTGGTTAAAACGTGATTTAAAACTAATGATAAACATTACGTTTTTTCACACTCGGTGTGTTTGTCACATTTTAAATTTAGTAGTGCAAGATAGTTTAACCGTCACAGAATCTAATATTGAAAAAAAACCTGTCTAATGCTAAGAGTCATTTATAGTTCATTAGTTTTAGACAACGATCTCAAGATTTTAAAAATTTTGTAAACGTACAAGATAAAAAATATTTTAAACCTCAATTTGATATGTCTATTAGATGGAACTTAACATATAAAATGTTAAAAAAAACGTTTCAACAAAAATCACTTCTTATGAAATATTATAATATGATAAATACTCATGATTTGGCCAATGTCGATGGGGACGTATTAGCAAATTATATGAATTTATTAAAATATTTTTACATGACGACTATTTTTTTATCAAACGTGTATTATCCTACTAGGTCACTAGTAATTGAAAATTTTGTAAATATCGGACAAAAATTTAATTATTACAAGCAACTTGCTGGATGACTTCCATTAATTGAAATTATTGAAGAAACTTTTTTAAAATATTATAGAGAAATGCTGGTAATATTTTCATGTATCGCCGCTTTAAATCTGTTATTCGGCGTAGATGACGTAGAAAATTTGATAGATGAAATCAATATAAATTTAAATTTCGATGATTATGATGACGTTAGTGTTCCAAAATTTACTTCTCATTTTACCGAGTGTTATAATTATTATGATAAATTATACGGTCCACGGCCTCGGGAAGAAATATCTCAACAAAAAACAAAGGATACTTTTAAAAATAAAATTTTAGAATTAGCTGCCAAAAAAACGTGCACATATAGTAGTTTAAATGAATTATGATTGTATACTAAAACACAATTTTGTGATTTTATGAGCACGAAGGAGATTGAAAACTTCGATCTCTTAAAATGATGAAAAGGTAAAGTTAATACATATTTTATTTTGGCTTATATGGACCGTGATTTACTAACAATCCAAACTAGTACGGTAGTTTCAGACTCCGTTTTTTTCTATTAGTGGCAGGGTTTTGAACGAGCGGAAGAGTCGGCTCAACGAAAAATCTCTTGAATGTGCATCTGCTATAAGGACTACTTGGATGCTATGAAGTGGAAATAACACATTACAGCATTAGAAGATAGCTCGGAGGAGATAGAAGATGAGATGAACACAATAAATTTAAGAGATGATTAAGTGTGTCTCATATTCATCACATGACGGTAAAAAAATGTATTTTTATGTTTTGTTAAGTTAATGCATATTGTAATTTTCTTTATTTAAAATTAATAATGATAATAAATTTCATTGTTTTCAATTAATGTAAATTATAAATGTTATTTATCTTTATTTAATATTAATAAAATTTCATTTTTCTTGTCCAAGTGAAAGAATTTTTTTTATTATCATAATAAAATAATAATTATAAAATTTTAATATATTATTTTTTAAAAATAATTCAATACTTATAAATTTTTTAATTTAATTTTTTTTAAAAAAAACTGGCCCGACCCTGAGGTCTGATCAGGCCCTTCCCGGGGCAGCTGCCCGAGCTTGACCCGAGCCCGATTAAAGGAAAGTCCGAGCTCGGCCAGGTTGACTAAAGCCCGAGCCTGTTGGGCCCGGTACCGGGCCAGCCCGATCGGGCTTTATGCCCACCACTAGTATAAAGACTATATAGTCTAATATATAAACTATATAACCTATAAAGTCTAATATATAGACTATATAACTTATAGTCTATATAGCCAATTAGACTATAGTGATATGCAGGCTCCACTTTTGTCAGCGAGGAATAAAAGACCAATAGGTTTTATGAAGGCCTGCAAGATTATCTAAGGTTGTTACTATCAGGTCCGATAACACAGAGCTTTTCGACATTATTAAATACTGCATGATCCCTTAAGTAAGATATAAAGTGGGTCCAACGTAAGAAGGACTTAGCAGTGAAAAACCCAGAGTTCAAGGTGCCGAGCTATGCAAAGTCTGGGTATAATAGGTGGCGGAAGAAGTCTAGATTTTCGGAGATAGCTTCTTTTATTATTTTTGGAGCGACTACAAGGTAAGGTCCGCTCACTTGTTATACTTGTGGCAAGGTGAGATATTTTGTCTGAGACTATCGTAGCGGTCCTCCAAAGATGGGGAAAATGACAAGTGCATCATATGTGGAGAAAGTGAAGGCGGTGGTGTCAATTGCAATCCATTATACTCCAGCTCAGCTCCAAGTATATAATCTTGGCCAGCAGGAGGACATCAAACAGAGCGATGTGATAATAGGTACGATTTAGTATACAACTTTTATTACTTTATATACTTGATACCTTGTGTATTGCTTGTATAACGTGTTTGTATTAGACTTTGTCCTAATTCTGAACTATCCGACGAGAGCACTATTTGATATAGAAGCTTCTCACTACTTTCTGTCTAAGAACTTCATATTGCGTATCAAAGTGCCTTATTTCATATCAAAAGATAGATTGGATGTGTTGCTGCCTAATGATTGCTTGATGCGTGTGGATAGAGTTTGTTTTGTTGAGGTACAGTTAGAAAGTCATGAGTTTGAGTTGGAAGCATCAATGATGCTGATATCAAAGTTTAATGTGATCTTTGACATGAACTGACTTTCATAGCAACGTGCATGCATTGATTGTAATTCAAAGGAAATCACATTGGGGGCAAAACACCAAATGCGAGGCTAAATTTGCTAGTATGCGAGGATCAAGCAAGATATTGATGTCTTGTCAATGTAGTTTGGAAATGCGCGAAGTTATTCTTCACGTTATTGGAGGCTGCAGAGCCCAAGCTTAGTTTGAGTGATGTTCCTATAGTATCAGTATGCAACCCCATATCCGACGAGTGAGGATCGACAGGAGCCAGACTAGCCAAGCCAGGCGAGTCGGGTCCCTGGCATCGAGTCCACTCGACGCCTTCCGCCCCAGCGTCGAGTGAGGCTTTCTCACCCAACGTCTCTTCCTTGGCGTTGAGTGAAGCCCAGACACTCAATGCCTCTTTCTTGGCGTTGAGTGACATCTCGGCAAACCGATCGGCTCGCGCAGGTGGGGTGGAGCGGAATAGGGGCGAGTGGAGCAGCAGGCTCGCACTCGCCCATGGATCTCGGCAGGCAGTTGACGAGTGGGGCATTTCTGACCCGCACTCACCCAGGGCTATAAGGAGGCGGCGAGTGCTAGCACCATCGAGCACTCGCCACCCCATGCGAGTGGAGGTTTTCAAGGGCCACTCGCCCAGTGTCGTATGATGTGTTTTTACCATTCTATTCTCGTTGGTTTGCTCATAGCCTTTCAGAATAGTGGAGTTACGCTATTTGCAGGACAACCTGGACTGCATATAGATGTTTAGAACAACGGAGGTTGGCTGTTGGCAGACTATTTTCAGAAAACTATAAATATACCCAAGGGGGTATCTCAGAAGACATGCTTACTTGTGCCCTAATCTTCTTGCACTTTTTGAGGTATCCTTAGCTCAGCACTTGGCTAAGGAGGGGAAGCGCTCTAAGATCTTTTGGGTGTGTGGTGGGACCTCTGTGCTGGAGCCTTGGGTCCGTTTCTTGTTCTAAGTCTATAGCTGTTTGAGTTTGTGAGGGAGAAGTAAGTGCGAGATCACCCCTTCCCCAAGGGTTCGAACTCCACAGAAGTCGATTTTCGATTTCAACATTTTGGTGTTGTGAGCGTGGAGAATGATCAGCACCGAAAATCTTTAGTGAGCTCGATGACTGGAGGTGAAGGACAGGGATCTTACAGGGCCTACTCGCCACCCCCTCCCCCTCTCGTGACCCTCGGGATGTTCGAAGATTTCCGGCAAGAGGTACGTAATTTCGTCATGCTCGCACTCGACACTCATGCCGAGTGCTCAACCATAGCTGCCCCAGTTGCTGCAGCCCCAGCCCTAGGTGAGAATGCCCCCGTCAGGCGAGCTAGGAAGGAGGTGGTAGAGGAAGGCGGTGCGCAAGATCTACCGGGGCGAGTGCTGTTCCCCGGCTCGGCAAGTGGAGGCCGGATCGACGAGATGGGAGTGCGAGATCTCCTGGCTCGTCCAACAGGGGGAGGCAGCCCCTTCAGCTAATTTGTTTCATCCGCCCTAGTTTCAGAGGGGTTTCGTGAGCCGGAGATGTCCTATTACATCTAGAAGGATGATCCGGTTCAACACATCCAGTGGTTTGAGGATGTGGTCTCGATCTGACAGATGTCAGATGCGTTCAAGTGTAGGCTCTTCGTCATCACCCTTAAGGATAAGGCAAGAGATTGGTTCTACCAGCTGCCGGCCAGTTCCATCTACTATTCCGAGGACCTACAACGGGGATTCATGCTGAGGTTCACCACTTCCAAGAAGAGGAAGAGGGAGTTTGAATCTCTATTCCACATCAAGCAGGGGGTGAACAAGACCCTAGGGAGCTATGTGGACCGGTTTCAGTAAAAGGTCCTCCAGGTCCAAGAGATGTCAAGGCACACCCTAATGATGGCCTTCACCTTGGAGCTGCAGTATGACTTCTTTAGGATGGAGCTGAAGAGGGTGCCTCCTCTCTCCTATGAGGAGCTGATGGAGAGGGCAACAAGGGATGTCGGCGGGGAGGCATTGAACCCCGAGTTTGCGAGGAAGCTGGCCAAGTGGGACACAGAGGAATAGAAGGAGCCAAGTGGTGGCAGAGGTCAGGAGGTGAGAAGAGCTGAGCCCAAGCAGAGGGAACATCACCAGCACCAGAACCAGCCGAGGTCGGGGCGCCATGAGCCGAACAATCGGCTCGGCTGGAGGCAGCATGAGTGGAAGGACCAAGGCCAGCGGAGAGGTTTCTATGGAGGAGACAACCGCCAGGGGGGCAGTGTTGGGATTTGTCTCCACAATACCTCAGATTTGTAGGAGGTCAGACCTTGAACTAAGATGAATTAAAGTGTATTTGATATTGTGTGTAAGTTGTATGTGTACAGGTTTTTATTGCCAAGTGTAGACCAATGTTAGTCTATAATGGGTCACCAAACACAGGACCATACAATGTAATCCCTCATTGTGTGATCCAAAGTGTTGGCCCATGTATAGCCTCTCTATTGGGATACACTTTCTATACAAACACTTGGATTGGTGGACTGAAGTATTGAAGTTTATTTTCTCAGAAGAAATTTTTCTAAGTCCACATACTCGAGTAGCCTTCTTCATATACTCGAGTAAGTGACTTAGTACTTGAGTAGATCCTCAGACATACTCGTGTAGATAAGTTTATACTCGAGTAGATAGTTAGTCACTCGAGTAAGTCATATATTATACTCGAGTAGATCGTTCTGTTCTTAGATCCGAAATTTTCTCTAAGTCCACATACTCGAGTACCTCCTTTTATACTCGAGTAAGTGTGTCTGCACTCGAGTAAGTTGGGTTACATACTCGAGTAGACTGTATTATACTCGAGTAGACGATAACTTGCACTCGAGTAGTTGGTTAGTTACTCGAGTAAATGTTCTGTTCATACTCGAGTAGATCTGTGCTTCTCATCTCAGAAAAATTCTAAGTCTACATACTCGAGTAGTTCCCTATGTACTCGAGTAAGTGACTCTGTACTCGAGTAGTTGTTATTCATACTCGAGTAGGTTAGTGATTACCCGAGTAGTTTTCTCAACATACTCGAGTAGTTCTTTTTCCCCTCACTCGAGTATCTCCAACCCTTTCACTCGAGTAGTTTTTCCTATCTTATCTGAGAAATTTTCTCTAAGTGTTTTTACTCGAGTATATATTCTCATACTCGAGTAGTTTTAAATTCACTCGAGTGCTGATCTTTGAATCACTCGAGTAGCTTCTCTTCTTATACTCGAGTATACTCCTTCTATCTACTCGAGTATATACCATCTGATACTCGAGTATGTTTCTTCTATGACTCGAGTATATCTGTTTAAATTTTCCTAAAATTCTCTAAGTCAATTTCGCTGTGTATTTCAAAATAATCATTTCTGATTGGTCCACGTGTCATCCCTAATTAATTTTCTGACCGTTGGAGTCCACCTATAAATAGGTTCTCTCAGATTTGACTAATAACAAGTTTACAGAGATTTTATTTTAAGAAAGAGAAAAAGTTCCGTGAACCCTAATTTCTCACGTCGCCGCCATTGACGTTCACGGAAGAAGCTCTGGATCGACTATCTTCGATCGCTGTTTTCAACTGTGTTTCTCCAGCGATCCAGACGAAAGTTAATCACTCGATCTCGCCGAGCCTCAAAGATTTCAGATCTATTTTCTCGATCGAGGTGATTCCATTTTTCAGATTTGTGGATCTCTCTCAAGTCGTCTTCAACATATTCTGATCAAGCCAAAGTTCTCAAGGAAGAAGACTATCAAGATCCAGATCTGAGATTATTACTGTTTGTATTTTATTTTCAAACCAAATTTCTTTGTAGGAGTTTTTCTCCGAGATTTGTAGGAAGGATTTATCTTCCGAGTTTTGTAGGAACGTGGTTCCGAGGTGTAGGATTGTTTTCAATCCAAGATAGTGGAGTAGCCGAGTCTAGTGTTTTGCTAGATCGGTGAGTAAAGTGGACGTACCCAAGATTGGGGAACCACTATAAATCTCTTGTCGTCTGTGATTACTTGATGTGTGCTGTGTTATTTTTTTAATTCTGCTTTTGACACGCATTTCACCTATTCACCCCCTATAGGTGATTTAGGCTAACAACTTAGTACTCTTAATTGGTATCAGAGGGAAGGTTGATCGTTAAAAGGTTAACACCTTGATCTTATCCTTCTAAGTTGTTTCTTGAATAGTATCAAGCATGAGTAAGACCAAGGATTTTGCTAAACTCCCTATCTGCACCAAGAACAATTTTCCTATGTGGAAGGAAAGAGTAAAGTTCTTCATGGAAGCAGTAGATCCCCGGATCTTCATGATTGTTGAAGAAGGTCCCCACATTCCTATGACTACTTCCACCATAGATCCCACCAAACAAGTTCCCAAGAAATTGATGGATCTAGATAAGGATGAGATTGCACTTGTCTCTCTAGACAAGAAAGCTAAAAATATTATAGCAAGTGCAGTCGATGACTCAATGCTGCAGAATCTGATTCATTGCCAATCTGCCAAGGAGATGTGGCAATCCCTAGTGACTCTAATGGAAGGTACTGAAGAAGTAAGGGATGATCGAAGGTCCCTACTGAACCAGAAGTATGAAGCCTTCAGGCAAGGGCCAAAGGAGGCTATAGCTGACACATTTGAAAACTTCTTCAAGATAGTCAATGGTCTAAGAGTGTATGGCCGAGTCTTCACAAATGGAGAGCTGAATGATAAGTTTCTGAGATCTCTCACCAAAGAATGGGATAACAAAGTTTGTGCCATCCGAGAGTTTGGCAGACTAGCAGAGACAGATCCACAGAACCTATTTGGCAAGCTGATGTCATATGAACTGCAAATCAACTCCAGAAAAGCTGAAGAAGAGAACAGTCGCTTCTCCTCAAAAGAAAAGTCAGTTGCTTTAAAGGCCGACAGTTCAAGGAAGGGCAAAGCTGCCTCACCAGCCCCTCCTCAAGAAATAAGTGAAGAAGAAGGCTCCGAGCCAAGCACCTCAGGCTCAGAACTATCTGAAAGAGAGTTCTCATTGCTCTCCCGACAATTCAAGAAATTCTTAAATAAGAAGAAGCAATGGAGAGGCAAAAATGCCTCATTCAGAAGATCACAACGTGATAGTGATCAGAGAAAGAAAGGCTCAAGTAGCCATGACAGGTATAACTCTAAACAGAACAAACAGATTTCGACTGACATCGTTTGTTATTGTTGCAATAAGCCGGGTCACGTCATAGCCGACTGCCCTCACAAAAAGAAAGAAGGCGGAAGAAGAGAGGAAAAGAAATCCTCACACCATAAGAAGAGGACAGAGAAGAGTCTAGTAGCCAAGAAGAGCAAAACTCTCAGCGACTCCGACTCATCTGAGTCGAGTGAAGAAGAGGAAGCTTACTTTGGGCTCATGGCTCACTCAGATGATGAACAAGTCCCCCAGTTCACTGGGGAGGTAAAATCTCACACTCCTCTCTCTAAGTCTGATGATGATAATGAGCAAGAGGGCTATTCCTCTGAAGATGAATCTGAACTCATGGCCCAGTACAAAGAGTTGCTCATGACCTACGAGAAATGTCGTAGAGTAGTGAAAACTCAAGCCAAAGAGATAAAATCTCTACAGGCTAGTGAGAGCAGCTTGAGAGAAGAAGTCGCTAAGACTAACTCTCTTCAAGAGAACTTTAATAGTGCTATGGATGAATACAATCAAGCTCTCAAGCACCTCGACCTTAAAGAGGAAATCATCAAAGAATTAGAACAACGACTTGAGGCTGAGAAGAAACTTGTTGAGAGTTTCTCAAAGCCTAAGACAGTCCTTTCAATCGTTGCTGAGTTCTCTGCTAAGGCCAAGGGTGCTGGTTTAGGCCACATTGGCTCTTCTAGTAAATCCTCTAGGAGAAACAAGGCCAAGAGAAAGAATAAGGCTGCCCGGAAGGCTCTAGCTGAAGAAAAAGGGAAAGCTCCCTTGGAACCTGTTATGTTCAAGAAAGTTATCTTTCCTACGAACGAACTCGACTATGAGTCTACCTATGGACACTTTTCTAGGCCGATCCCTGAGAAGCCTAAGTCAAGATACCAAGGTTGGACTCGTCCTCGTAACTTCGGCGAGAGTGTCTTCAAAGCACCTTATGAAGAGATTCAACTTCAAAGCTATGGACCTTATGCTCATGGTCATAACATCAAGAAAACACCCAATGTAAAACCTACTGTGGAAAAGCCTATGAAGAAGAAGACTTCATGTAATTGCCATCATCATGAAGCCTCTTCCTCCAAAAGTAAGGTTCCACCATCATTTCAGAAAATCAAGCAGGAATACACTAGGCAAAGATACAACAGGTTCGACTGTTGGTGTTGTGGCAGAATTGGTCACTTTGCCATCGATTGTTGGTTCAATCCTAGTAATGCTGCAACCCCTCAAGTTAGCAACGTGAGAATGACCACTCATGAGGCTAATACTCGTAGGGGGAGTATTCTAACTCGAGACCAAGGACCCAAACTTGTTTGGGTTCCTAAGGCTAAATGATTGTAATTGCAGGTATGTCCAAAGGCCACCAAAATGCCAATCTGGTACTTGGACAGTGGATGCTCTCGGCATATGACCGGGACAAGAAGCCTACTCCAGAATTACACCTCAGTCTGCAACGGACCAAAGGTCATCTTTGGAGGTTCAGATCGAGGGATAACTAAAGGCTATGGTACGATTTCTAACGGTAGCGTTTCCTTTTCGGATGTAGCCTATGTTGAAGGATTGGAACACAATCTCATCAGCATAAGCCAACTATGCGATAAAGGATACGTAGTTGAATTTCATGCTGACAAGTGTTTGATAAAATCGATTAACAACATGGAAACTATTTTATCAGGCACTCGAAGCAGAAATATTTTCTGTTTAAATTTCATTTGTATTGACACTTCTACACCAGTATGTCTTTTGGAAAAAAGTAGTGCATCCCTTGCTGACCAATGGCACAAGAACTAGCACATATTAATTTCAAAACTATTAATAAATTATTCTCTCAAAACTTAGTACGTGATGCACCTAATGTCAAGTGCGTTACGGACAGTCCTTGTCACGCTTGTATCAAAGGCAAGCAAACAAGAAGTTCGTTTAAAAGCATAATAGGCAAGGATTCCAATAGAAGCTTACGGCTTCTCCATATGGACTTGATTGGTCCACTGCAGGTTAGAAGTTTGGGAGGTAAGGAATATACGTTGGTTATTGTGGATGATTACTGGCACTTTGCGTGGGTGTTCTTTCTGAAACACAAATCAGATACCTTCGGTATTTTCACTAATTTTGTTAGGCAGATCCAGAATGAATACAACTGTTCCGTAGTCAAAATCAGAAGTGACAATGGAACGGAATTCAAGTCTGGAGCCATGACAGAATTCTGTGAAAGTCAAGGTATCTTTCATGAGTTTTCCTCTACTCACACTCCACAGCAAAATTGAGTAGCTGAGAGAAGGAACAGAACACTCATAGAGGCTTGCCGGACCATGTTGAGTGATGCTTCACTTTCAGAGTACTTCTGGGCTGAGGCCGTCAACACCGCTTGTCACGTGCAAAATCGAGCTCTCATCAACAAGAACCATGATAAGACTCCTTACGAACTTTTAAAAGGCAGGAAACCAACCATTTCGTATTTTAGAATCTTTGGCTGTAAGTGCTTCGTACTTAACAACGGTAAGTATCACACTACCAAGTTTGGCGAGAAAAGCTTTGAAGGTATTTTTGTAGGTTATAGTAGCCATAGTAAGGCCTATAGAGTATTCAATAGAAAAACTCTGGTAGTAGAAGAGTCGATACATCTTGTATTTGATGAGACGAGTCTGCTGCAAAGCAACTTGTCTAGTGTGCCTATTGTAGATGCAGGTACAAAGTTGAAAGAACTTTGCTTGGATGAAACTACTAAAGATAAGGATGAGACGTTCATCAAGATCACCTCTACAACCCCCATTGAAGAGGTAGATGATGAAAATGAAGAACACATCCCAGCTGAAGATGCAACTCCAGTGGCTGAAGAGATTCCAGATGCAAGGACTTTAGAGTTCAGACACTTGAAGGATCACCCCGTTGATCAAATCATAGGAGATCCTCGGGATGGCGTCAGAACTCGTCGAGGTACAACTAACGAGAATTTATACTTAAGTTTTCTTTCACAGGTTGAACCAAAGAAATTTGAGGAAGCCAACTCCGACGCATCCTGGATCCTAGCCATAGAATAAGAACTGAATCAGTTCAAACGATGCAAAGTTTGGACACTTGTTCCTAGACCCAAGAGTAAGAACGTCATTGGGACAAAATGGGTCTACCGGAACAAGATGGACGAAGATGGAACAATTATAAAGAATAAAGCCAGACTTGTCGCCAAGGGCTATCGTCAAGAAGAAGGAATCGACTTCGACCAGACTTATGCTCCAGTAGCAAGACTGGAGGCGATCAGGTTATTTCTTGCCTACGCTGCACTTAAGGGCTTTACTGTCTATCAGATGGACGTCAAGTCCGCCTTCCTAAATGGTGACATAAAGGAAGAAGTGTATGTAGAGCAACCGCCAGGTTTTGTTGATTCAACCTTTCCTAATTATGTTTATTTACTGCAAAAAGCACTATATGGTCTTAAACAAGCTCCTCGAGCTTGGTATGAGACGCTGTCCACCTTTTTTCTTGAGAACAAGTTCACAAGAGGAAAGATAGACAAGACATTATTTCTTAGGGAAATAAAAGACAAGATTTTGCTAGTGCAAATCTATGTCGACGACATCATTTTTGGCTCTACAGATAACAACCTCTGCAAGAAGTTTTCTAAACTTATGCAAGGGAAGTTTGAAATGAGCAGTATGAGAGAGCTGAAGTATTTCTTAGGGCTTCAAGTGAAACAATCTGAGGATGGAATTTTCATCTCACAGACCAAGTTCACTAAAGAGCTACTTAAGAAATTCGGAATGGAGAATGCAACCTCTATGAGGACTCCAATGGCCTCAACTATGTCTCTAGACAAGGATGAGAAAGGGAAATCTTTTGATGAAACCAAGTACAGAAGCATAATTGGGTCCTTGCTCTACCTTACTGCAAGTAGACCAGATATAATGTTCTCAACATGTGTATGTGCTAGATTTCAGGTGAACTCTAAGGAATCTCACTACATCGCTGCAAAGCGAATCCTGAAATACCTCAAAGGTACACCAAATCTTGGCTTATGGTACCCAAGAAGTAATGATAGTGAACTAATTGGATTTTCAGATGCAGATTTTGCAGGTAGCAAAGACGACAGGAAAAGCACTTCCGGGACTTGCCAATTCCTCGGAAGGAGACTTATTTCCTGGAGCAGTAAGAAGCAGAACTGTGTAGCCATCTCAACGGCTGAATCAGAGTACATCTCTGCAGGCAGCTGTTGTGCACAGCTTTTATGGATCAAGAACCAGTTTGAAGACTACAACGTGAAGTTCCAGAACATTCCTTTGTTTTGCGACTCATCCAGCGCTATAGCAATAGCCAACAACCCAGTCTCCCACAGCCGGACCAAGCACATAGAGCTTCGTTATCATTTCATCCGGGAGCATGTGGAAAATGGAGACATAGATCTACAATATGTCTCCACAGACAGGCAAGTTGCAGATATATTCACTAAGCCGCTGGACGAGTCCAAGTTCTCGTTCTTCAAAACGGAACTCGGACTGCTCAACAAAGAAGACTAGTGATGGACTCACAAATCAAGAAGATATCAGTGGTGTTGGCTGATCAGAGATAAAGTTTTTAGTGGCAATAGACATCTCCCAAGGAAAATTGTCCTTCAAGTATTAGATACTCGAGTATATCAAGACTTACACGAGTAAACGGAAAATACTCGAGTAAAAAGTCTGACCTACTCGAGTATTTGACAAGATACTCGTGTATGAACTCTAACTACTCGAGTATGTTTTGTCTACTACTCGTGTATGGTGTTACCTACTCGGGTATGCTTCGCCTAATACTCGTGTATGATGCTATCTACTCGAGTATACGGACTTCTATTTTGGATTTCTAATTTTTCTATTCGCACCGAGCTATTTGCCGCTTCATTCAGGTATGAAATTATATTTACTTTTCCTAAAACCTAATTAGGATTATATATATATATAGAAATCGGGAAACCCTTTCCACTTCTCATTCACTCGAGTAGCTGCCGACTCCTCATCTTCCAGAAAATCGCAGAGCATCGTCTTCTTCGCTTCTTTCATCCTCCAGAATCGCAGATGGCCCCCTCCTCTAAAATCGGCATCAGCTCTGAACTCGCCCCCACGGGTATAGCCGATCTTTCAGATGATTTCCGAAATCTTCTGATTTTGTTCGAAACCGCCGGATTGTCGTTCGTTCTCTTGTCGCCGTGCCGAGTCATTTTCCCAGCAGTTGAGGAGTTCTATCAGAATCTAAAGGTAAAGCGTAATGGAAAGCTCCTGAAAACAAAAGTCAGAGGGATAAAAATTCGACTGGATAAAGTTTCTCTTGCAACACTGTTAAAGCTTCCAGTGGTCGATGAAGATGCCGAAATGACTGCAGACGATTCAGTAAGAACTAGCTTATTCTGTGGAGCTAACCCTCAAGCCCATTCCTTTAGCAGGGCCGACTTCAACTCAGAAGGAAAGTTCCTAGTGGATGTTATAGCAAAGGTGTTGTTGTGCAAGACGTATTCCATTCGAGACATTTCTATGGAAATGTTTGACATAATGCAAGCTATTATCTGCCGCAAACAGTTCCAGTTTGGACTGTTGATCCTAGATAAAATCAGAGACAGCATTAAGCATCCCAGCTTTGGCAGAATCATCTCCCTCCTGCTTCATGAGATTAACCCATCAGTCTTTAACCTATCCAAAGGAACTCCCCTCCATCACATGAAGAAAGTTTCCATATCCTCCATCCAGAGATATGATATTAAGATTCTGAATTCTGCCCAGGCATCCAAAGCTGCTGTTCCTTCAGAAATGTCACAAGAACCCAGTGTATCTGAAGACAGGATTCCATCTCCTCCTCTACATCACACTGCTGCTACCTCTGGTGCAATAGTTGAGGGGGAGTCTGCCTCTTCTCATCCTAAGTACCCAACTTCCTCAGAACCTTCAGAACTAGCAAAAGTCAGAGTTTCTCCTCCTCCTCCTCCAGCAAATCCTGAATCAGAGATTCCAGATCCAGCAACCTTACTGTCTACAGCAGAAGATATAAATAAATTCATTGATGAGCTCAGCTCAGATGCTCCCCTGTTTCAGAATGAATCAGCTATAAAGTCTCCTGCTCAGGATCCAGTTCAGACTCCAGTTCAATCTCCTGCTCAGGATCCAGTTCAGACTCTAGTTCATTCTCCTGCTCAGACTCCAACTCAATCTCCTGCTCAGTCTTCAGCTAAAGAGTCCAGCCAGTCTGAACAGATTCTGTTGTCTGATGATGAGGAAGTATCTCCAGAACCAGTGGATGCTCCTCTGAGGACACTGGACTTCACCCTTCCTTCCTTCATCAACACTGAAGATTTAAATTTGGTAGAACCCTTCAAAAGAGCTGTTAGTTCAGTGGAAATTACTAAAATCCCTCCATGGAATGCTCCTGCTCCTTCAGTCCCTGCACCAACCTCAGCTCCTTCTTCTTCTTCAGATCTGGTGAGTAAGATTGCACAGTTGCTCATTGAATAGAGAAAGTACTTTGATGAATCTCTAGCCTCAGTAAATAACAAGGTCACTACTCTTGAAAAGGAGATGAGTAGAGGCTTTGCTGAAATTCAAGCCAATACTGATGAGCTCAAGAGATTGTTTCAGCTAGGTGGAAAAGCACTAGATCACACTATCACAAGCATAGGTGAACTAAGAAATCAACAAGAAACTGTTGCACATAATCAGATAATATTGGACAAGAATGCTGAAGCAAATGTGATGAAAGTATGTGAAGAAGTTGGCACCTTCAGAGATGAAGCAATTGCCAAGCTAGCTGTAGATATCACCAAGGGGGAGAAAATTGTAAAAGAACAAGTTGAAAAAGTAGTTGAAAAACTGTCTGAACAAGCCCAAACAACTGTGGATGGTCTTGTAAAAGGTATGAAAGCAGACATCCTAGCCCAGCTCTAATCTGTCAAGTTCTACATCTATGATACAGCTGTATGGGTAAATAATCAGAACTTCCCAAATTCTCAACTCAACCCTACCATCATTCCCAAGTTCTTGGACCCTCTTGAAGAACATCCTCCAGCAGATGCTCCAGCTCAGGCAAACATTCCAGGAGGTATGCCAGTCTTCTCACCCAGACCTGCTGGTGATGTGACTGAACCTCCTTTATCTTATACTGATATTTGGCAAGATGATCTTCCTCCTAGTTCTCAAGGTGCTCCAAGGAAGAAAAGGAAATATGGTGACGGCTCTTCTGCCAGCCGTTCTGCACCTAGAAAAGAGCCTGCCCCAGCTTCTGAAGGTAGATCAGAAATTGTTCATTCTGAAGTTTGGAGTCCAACCTCCAAGTCTCTGATCCTTGATACCCTGAAGCTAGTAACAGATCTTGGTGAGAACAGAGATCAGTATTACAGTTATTCAGAATGGAAGGCTTATGAAGCATCTCAGATCAAGATCAGACTTCATGACAGGAATTGGGGATACAACAACCCAGCTGCTCCTCCTAGGCCCAGAACTTATTTTCCTAAACCATTCAGTTACCTAGAGAGGCAAGAGCTGAAGAGAGAAAGAATGCACAAAGAAGCCCCTTCTTAAGTCAATGAGAATGTGGAAATGGATATTTTAATCTGTTAAAAACATTTCTATATATATTTGATTCTGGTTATGGCTATCTTTTTATTTACCCTGCTTTAACTTACCTTATTTTCTTTTGGTATATGTGTGTTGTTCTTTTTACTCTAAGTAATTCACCTTAGTGTAGAGGGTGCTGACATCTACAAATAGGGAGAGATTGTTGGGATTTGTCTCCACAATACCTCAGATTTGTAGGAGGTCAGACCTTGAACTAAGATGAATTAAGGTGTATTTGATATTGTGTGTAAGTTGTATGTGTGCAGGTTTTTATTGCCAAGTGTAGACCAATGTCAGTCTATAATGAGTCACCAAACACAGGACCATATAATGTAATCCCTCATTGTGTGATCCAAAGTGTTGGCCCATGTATAGCCTCTCTATTGGGATACACTTCCTATACAAGCACTTGGATTGGTGGACTGAAGTATTGAAGTTTATTTTCTCAGAAGAAATTTTTCTAAGTCCACATACTCGAGTAGCCTTCTTCATATACTCGAGTAAGTGACTTAGTACTCGAGTAGATCCTCAGACATACTCATGTAGACTCTGTATACTCGTGTAGATAAGTTTATACTCGAGTAGATAGTTAGTCACTCGAGTAAGTCATATATTATACTCGAGTAGATCGTTCTGTTCTTAGATCCGAAATTTTCTCTAAGTCCACATACTCGAGTACCACCTTTTATACTCGAGTAAGTGTGTCTGCACTAGAGTAAGTTGGGTTACATACTCGAGTAGACTGTATTATACTCGAGTAGACGATAACTTGCACTCGAGTAGTTGGTTAGTTACTCGAGTAAATGTTCTGTTCATACTCGAGTAGATCTGTCCTTCTCATCTCAGAAAAATTCTAAGTCTACATACTCGAGTAGTTCCCTATGTACTCGAGTAAGTGACTCTGTACTCGAGTAGTTGTTATTCATACTCGAGTAGATTAGTGATTACCCGAGTAGTTTTCTCAACATACTCGAGTAGTTCTTTTTCCCCTCACTCGAGTATCTCCAACCCTTTCACTCGAGTAGTTTTTCCTATCTTATCTGAGAAATTTTCTCTAAGTGTTTTTTACTCGAGTATATACTCTCATACTCGAGTAGTTCTAAATTCACTCGAGTGCTGATCTTTGAATCACTCGAGTAGCTTCTCTTCTTATACTCGAGTATACTCCTTCTATCCACTCGAGTATATACCATCTGATACTCGAGTATGTTTCTTCTATGACTCGAGTATATCTGTTTAAATTTTCCTGAAATTCTCTAAGTCAATTTCACTGTGTATTTCAAAATAATCATTTCTGATTGGTCTACGTGTCATCCCTAATTAATTTTCTGACCGTTGGAGTCCACCTATAAATAGGTCCTCTCAGAATTGATTAATAACAAGTTTACAGAGATTTTATTTTAAGAAAGAGAAAAAGTTCTGTGAACCCTAATTTCTCACGTCGCCGCCATTGACGTTCACGGAAGAAGCTCTGGATCGACTATCTTCGATCGCTGTTTTCAACTGTGTTTCTCCAGCGATCCAGACGAAAGTTAATCACTCGATCTCGCCGAGCCTCAAAGATTTCAGATCTATTTTCTCGATCGAGGTGATTCCGTTTTTCAGATTTGTGGATCTCTCTCAAGTCGTCTTCAACATATTCTGATCAAGCCAAAGTTCTCAAGGAAAAAGACTGTCAAGATCCAGATCTGAGATTATTACTGTTTGTATTTTATTTTCAAACCAAATTTCTTTGTAGGAGTTTTTCTCCGAGATCTGTAGGAAGGCTTTATCTTCCGAGTTTTGTAGATCCGGTTTGGATCGAGTTTTGTAGGAACGTGGTTCCGAGGTGTAGGATTGTTTTCAATCCGAGATAGTGGAGTAGCCGAGTCTAGTGTTTTGCTAGATCGGTGAGTAAAGTGGACGTACCCAAGATTGGGGAACCACTATAAATCTCTTGTCGTCTGTGATTGCTTGATGTGTGCTGTGTTATTTTTTTAATTCCGCTTTTGACACGCATTTCACCTATTCACCCCCCTCTAGGTGATTTAGGCTAACAACTTAGTACTCTCAGGTAGGGTCAGTTCAACCCTTCAGGCTGGAGGCAAGGCCAGAGGCCTCCTCTCCCCGATCAATATTAGGCTATGACGATAGCCCACGGGATTGGAGAGGTAAACAAAGGAGAAGGCGGGAGGTCAGGGTGGAGTTGCCCTATTGCGACTTCCACTAGGAAGAGGGTTATGTCACTGCCATATGCCCGGAGTTCCTAGAGATTAGGGGAAACAGGGAGCAACAACAGCAACCCCTCCAGAAGGTGAGGATTGAGGAGGTCCTTCCCAGGGGAGAGGAGAACAAGTGTGAGGACAGGGCTGATGTCGGAGCCCGAGAAGGGATCGGGGTGATCCAAGGAGGGGTGGGGGTCGAGGCCACTCGGAAGGCGGGCCTTCACACCATATACCGTCGGAGCATTGGCTCCACTTCCCAAACCCCACCCCCATATGAGAAGATTATCTTCTCAAGGAAAGATATGTCAGATCATGAGGATCTTTTCTGCGATACGCTGGTCATCCAGACCTCAGTTGAGAATTTCATTGTCTCCAGGATTCTCATCGATAACGGGAGCTCGGTCAATGTCATCTTCAAAAAGGAGTTTAACGCGATGAAGGTAGAGACCCGAAGGGTGTCTTCCTATAATGCCCCGAAACTCAAAAGAGGGACGGGTGACGTTTTTAGCCGAATCTGGGTTTTGCTAGAGGTGACACGGCCTGGGACACGGGCGTGTCCCAGGGCGTGTCAGCCACTCAGAGCCTTACACTCAACGATCGTTGAGTGAGGGGCGCATGACTTGAGCCCAGGCGTGTTCGGGTCCGACACGGGCGTGTTCAATTCGACACGGGCGTGTCGAATGCCCGTGTCCTCCTCAGGTCGTGTGGCATTTTGTGCTAAGGAGATTACACAGCCTGGGACACGGGCGTGTCCCAGGGCGTGTCTAGCACACGGCATGTGATACGGGCATGTCACATGGCCGTATCCTTCTGGGGAGGATGAGGATTTTGCACACAGGCCGTGACACGGGCCATGATACGGACGTGTCACATTGTGACACGGGCGTGTCGGTGGCCGTGTCAGAGGCCGTGTTCTGGTCGGGAATTTATGGTGACGACGAATGAGTGACACGACCATGCACATGGCCATGTTGCAACCCGTGTTTGGCCCAGATTTTTTATTTTCAGCCTAAATCGTGGCCGTCCGTTTCCTTGGCTTGGGATCCAAGGGCTGGGGTTTGTTCCTGATGAGGTTAAACCGGGAATAGGGTTGAGAAACCCTTATTTTCACTTAGGTTATCTCTCTCTAAAATCTATAGAGAAGGGAGAGCAAGGAGGAGGAGGAGGAGGAGCTAGATCTGGTCACCGGCGGAGCGTCGGAGCTCCAAATCGCGAGCCGACTTCGGATCCGCGGAGGCAAGGAGATTGCGGTGCTTTCCATCCGCATAGATTTCCATGGCATCGAGGAAGAACGATAGGGTAACGATTCTCATCCTAGGACATGTGAAGTCCTTTTTTCCTTTGCATAGGAAGCCCTCTCACGCGAGTGTGCGATGAGTTGAGGCGTTCCTTGGGGTAGATATGTAAAGTCCCCCTTATGTAGAGTCCGTATGCGAAAACGGACATAGGCATGTTGTGTGAAGCCTATCCGGACATGTTGGTCTGGATCGATGATGTTGTATTGCATAATAACCGAAGAAGACTCTGTGTGAATGTTTGTTTTTCGGGTTTTCTACGAGGTAGATTGCAACAGGGAGCCTTGGGGACTAACTCCAAGGTGCACCCGAAAAACTGGGCAAATGTGGGATGTTGCCAACATGGTGGCCGGGGAGCCAACTTGAATATAACCGGGTTATGTGTATTGTGTGATGGAAATGAGACTCGGGGAGTCTTGACCTGCACATATAGCTTAAATTGTCATTGCGGTATGAGCACGGGTCAGGCGGAACCGTACTCGATCTATGTAGTTTGGCGGAACCGTTGGCATAGATGAGGGTCTTCGACAGTCTATGGCTTAAATTGACGTGACCAATGCCAGGGAGACAAGATGCTCATATGGTTGGCCGTCCAAGGGACGGTGGTGAGACGGGAATGTCTATGGCTTAAATTGACGTGGCGTTGGCCGCTTCACCTTGAATGTGCCCTGAGTGCACGAGGTGTGTGACCGTGTGTGCCTGTACCTATAATGAAGTGTGTGTTTACACTATACCGCTTATTTATGCTAACAAAATGCAGGGAAGAGCATCGCCGCCCCGAGTTGGGGGCGGGGTCGTTATAATTTGGTCAGCATAGCTGACCGTTGCTTTTGTTTACCACCGGGCGGTGGATTGTTGCTTGCAGGTACTGCGAAGCCGAGTGACAAATAGCGGGCTAAAGCCCAAGTTGCTGTGCCGGCCCTCGAAGGCCAAGTTTTGAGTGTTTTCTTTTGTACTCATGTATGACCGGCCTGCGTGCTGAGGTTTGGAAGACACTTTTATTAAGCAAACTCTTGTAAGGCCATAAGGCTATTGTTTGTTGTATTGTACATTTCTATGGGTCTTTTGTAGTGGACATTCATGCTTTAGTTGGGTTCTTTTATCTTGCAACTTAATAATTTGCTTCCGCTAGGTGCTCTGTGTAGGACGTTGTGATTGGTTGAATGGTTTCAATAAGTAACCAACCGGTCTGTCGGTAGTATATGGCGTCGGTCCCCGGCCGTACCTACTACTATATGCTATGTGACGGATAGGGGTGTTATAAATTGGTATCAGACTACCGGTTTCGGTCTAGCTTAAATGAATTCGTGGGCGAATTCACTTTAAGGGGTGGTGAGCACAAGTGTGTGTGTCATCGTTATAACATGAAAAGAACCCATGAATGTCCACTTAGGAATGAAAATACATATGTTATAGGAACCTGCGTGTTCCTATAATTGTTGTTTGCAATATTGTTGGTCGCTTATTGGTGTTTTGCACGATTATAGGTGACCATAAGTGGTGTTGGACAGTCGGAACGGCCAGGTTCTGAGGCAAGCAGCGCACCAAATGATGCGCCTGCAACACTTCCTTCAGCCGAGACCATTAGATTGGTGGCGGAAGCTGTACTTGCAATGATCAATGCGCAGCCTGCGAGGCAGGTGCATCAGCCTGCTCCTGCTATGTAGCAAGTACCGCTCCAAGCGACAGAGCCTAGGAGGGTGGAACAGGTGATGGTGGAGCCGGAGTTGCCTCAGAGAGCAACTGAAAAGCAACTTAAGCATGTGATGGGTTTCCATCCACCAGTGTTCTCGGGAACGGGAACCCCGACTCAGGCAGAGGATTGGCTATCGAGACTCAAGAGAGTGCTGACAGCAATGGAAACTGAAGAGTGGCAGAAGACCACGATTACGACGTTCTTGTTGGATGGGGATGCAAGGTTATGGTGGGAAGGGTTGGAGCTACACCACCTAAGGGGAAGGCAGTTGACTGACGTATCTATGGAGGAATTTTCGAGGTTATTTATGGCTCGATACCTCCCCTCAGCGCATAGGATCGCGTTGGAAAATGAGTTTCAAAAGTTGGTGCAAGGAGATAGCATCGTTGACGAGTATCTCCACAAGTTCACTCATTTGGGACGATACGCAAGCGCTACCTTTGCCGATGAGGAGCGCAAGACGAACCGTTTCTATGAAGGGTTAAGAGATGATCTGAGATTGTTACTTTCGGGGACTATGGCGCAGGATTTCATGGCCTTGGTCAACTCGGCCCGGTCCTTGGAAAAGGACATGAGGAATGTTCAAGCAAAGAAGGAATCTAGTGGCAAGAAATCAGAGTTTAAAGTGTCGACTACTTCGAAGTCTAGATATCGCAAGTTCTACAAGAAGGCTAAGACGTCGGGTTCAGCCCCTTCTTCAGGTGCCTTGGGGGCATATACCAATCGAACCCTGGATGCTTGTTATACTTGTGGAAAGACGGGGCATTTTGCCCGCGATTGTTGGAGCGGACGTCCGAAGTCCGAAAGAAAGAAAGGAGCCACTTATGAAGAGAAGGGCAAGGAGGTGGAGTCAACCGCGTCCCACTATGCCCCGACTCAACCGAGAGTCTATAACTTGGGCCAGCATTAGGCCATCAAACAGGCCGACGTGGTGATATGTACGGTTTAATTTATAGCAAGTTAACTTTAAATACTGTTACCCAGTGCCTGTTAGCTTAATACTGTTGTATAGGCTTTGTTCTGATTGGCGGTAGTCCGGCACGAGTACTTTTCGATACGGGAGTTTCACACCTTTTTGTCCGAAAGTTTCGTAACACGCATCGGAGTCCCTTCTTCAATGGCGAAGGATAGATTGGATGTGTTGCTACCGAATGGGTGTTCGATGCGTGCAGACAGAGTATGTGCCGTAAAGGTTCTTATTGGAAGCCAAGAGTTCGACTTGCTACCGTCATTGCTGCCGCTAGTAGAGTTTGACGTCATCTTTGGTATGGATTGGCTTTCGGAGCAGAAGGCTTGTATCGATTGCAACCATAAGGAGGTCAAGATGGGTGTTGGGCAGGAGACGACATTTGCGGGACTGAAGGGGTCGAGCAAGACGTTGATGTCTGCTCTTCAGGTGGTGAAGGCGGTTCGTGATGGAGCAGAGCTGTTCTTCACATTAGTGGAGGCTGTAAATCCTAAGGCCACTTTGGATGGTATCCTAGTGGTATGTGAGTACCCCGACGTGTTCCCGGGCGATCTTCCTGGAGCCCCACCGCAACGAGAAATTGATTTCACTATCGAGCTAGTGCCAGGTGACAAACCTGTGTCACGTTATCCTTATAGATTAGCACCTAAGGAGATGACGGAGTTGAAGGTTTAACTAGAGGAGTTGATGGAGCAAGGGTATGTGCATCCGAGCTCGTCGCCTTGGAGCACACCGGTCCTCTTCGTTAAGAAGAAGGACGTGAGTTTGTGGCTATGTATCGACTACAGGGAGTTGAACAAGCTAAAGGAGAAGAATAAATACCCGATCCCCAGGATTGATGATCTCTTCGATCAGTTAGTCGGATTGTCGGTATATTCCAAGTTGGATATGAAGTCTGGGTATTATCAGCTGAGAATAAGAGAGTGTGATATCCCGAAGATGGCATTCATCACAAGTGTTGGGTACATTGGAAAATATGTACCTGATTTGGAGAAGCCTCACTTAGCTCAATGATATACATCAAAGTGTATTTGATGTTATTTTGAGTTTATATGTGCAGGTTAAGTATTGGCTAAAATGTAGAGAAAAGTTTCTAAGTCCATGTGTCGACACTTAAGAAAGCCTGTGTCGACACTTGGGGAAGCAGTGTCGACACTTGGGGAAGCTGTGTCGACACTAGAAGAAACTGTGTCGACACACAGAATAGATAGTCGACATCAACTGTGTCGACACCAGGAGACTGTGTCGACACACAGAAGTAGAGTCAACATCAACTGTGTAGACACCTAGAGGCAGTGTCGACACACAGAATTCTTAGTCTACAACAACTGTGTTGACACACAGGACTTGTGTCGACACACAACAGAGTTTCAACATAGTTGATTGTTGTAGAGTGAAGAAGTGATTGTGTCGACACAAATAATCAGTGTCGACACATTCTCAAGATGCAGTGTCAAGAAGCTGTGTCGACATCAAGGCAGCTATGTCGACATCACTAAAGTCTGTGTTGACACTTAAGTCACTTGTGTCGACACATATTGACAGATTGTCTCGACACTTTATGGCAGTCAGTCTCGACGCTTTGCTGTCAAAGACAAAGGCTCAAGAACTGTTTGAGGACTTGACAGCTGTGAGTTACAACATGTTTACTGAAGCTGTCAGACTTGTCAGAAGTTAGTTAGAAACCAGATCAGCCGATTACCATGGATGAAGTCTATATATAGATGGATTCAGAAGAAGAAATATAGAGACAATACATACAACTGACACAACTATTGAGAGATTGATCTCTGATCAAGAAAGTGTAAGTCACAGAAGAAGATCTTTGTGAGAAGATCTAAGAAGACATTCTGAAGTGTTCATCCACTCAGATTTTGTCTAAGGAGAATTCATTCCAGAATTCAGAAGAAACTTCAGAAGGTTTGGGGAGAGAGAGCTCCAGCTATTTTGAGGTCAAGAAGGAGACAATCACAAGTTTCTTAAGAAGTAGATCCTGAACTAATCTACTAAGAAGATCCAGATCCATATATGGAATCCAAGAAGGAAGCTGGAAGTCAGTCAACTTCAAGGGAGATCAACCCAACTAAGTTTAGATTCAAGAAGCTTTGAAGAAAGCTAAGAACAGGTTGATTTCAGTCATCAACCTCATCAAGAAGCTGATCAAGAATTCTCTTATCCTTTCTCTCTCAACAAGGGTAAAAGACCATCAAGTTATTCATCAAATTCTGTAGGATCTTTTCAAAGATCTGAGTTGTAAGCCTATGTTATAAAGGCTGAGTGTAGGAGATTTTGATCTCTGAGTTGTAAGCCTTGTGGAAAGGCTGAGGTAAGGCTGATTGAGCCTGAGTGTAGGAGAATTGGTTCTCTGAGTTATAGGCCTTATGGCAAGGCTGAGGTAGGGCTGTTAGCCTGAGTTGTAGGAACCTTATAGGGTTCTGAGTTGTAGGAACCTTTCAGGTTCTGAGCTGTAAGATCTATGAATCTGAGAAGAAGGAAGAAGTTAGGCCGAATCTAGCACACTGCTAGATAGGTGAAGGGGGAAAGTGGATGTACCCAGACCTTGGGAAACCACTATAAACTTATGTGCAATCTGTGATGCTTGTGTTATTCTAGATTCTGTGATTGTATATGTTGTGGTAGCTGTAGAGATTTGAGCTTTATAATAAAGATCTGTAGCTATATTCTGCCTATATTTAAAACAAGGAAAAGAACCTATTCACCCCCCTCTAGGTGTTTAGGTTGTCTTGAAGTTAAAACTATCAAGTGGTATCAGAGGGAGGTTGCTCAAAGAAGGACTTAACAGTCTGAGTTAGATCCCTAAGGCAGAATCAAGAATCAAGAAAATGGGTTATGGAGAAAATCACAAGGAACTAGGTTCTATGAAACTACCCATCTGCAAGAAGGAGAAGAGCTTGACAGACCAATCAACTTCAGAGTCTGAATCTGAAGCTGAGGCATACATTGGTCTTTATGCAGCTGATGAAGAAGATGAGTTTATGCAATTGCTGGACTCCATCTATGAACAAGAAGACCATCAGTGTATTGGATTGATGGCTGTATCAGAAGAAGACAAATGATAGGATTAGCCTGGTCCTAGTAAGGTACAATGTATTTCTAGAAATTCTGATTGTAGCACTGGTACAGAGTCAGCTACATCTGCATCAAGTGATGTGAATGTGTCTGAATCTGAATGAGATATTCATCAGCTGATAGATGAATATGGGGACTTATTGCTAACACTAAAGAAAAGCAAGAACCTGGCCAAAACTCAGGCTAAGGAAATTGCAGATCTTAAGGTGGCTACATTTGGTTTAGAGAAAGAGTTGAATAAAAAATTGAATGAGATTGCCAAGCTGAAAACTATAACTATTATTCAGATGGGCACAATCACATACAAAAATAATCTAATTAAAAGTCTGAAAGTCAGGCTTCAAAAGGAGAAAGATTTGGTGGCTAGTTATTCCAAGACAAAATCAGTTTTACCCTTAATAGATGGGTTTGTGGCTCAAAAGGATAAGGCTGGAATAGGCTTTAAGGATAACACCAGGGCTGTCCAATTCAAGAGAAAAGGAAAAGCCTCAGTCCAGCCACATAATTTTAAAGTCCCTGTAGTTTTTAGAAAGGTGCATGAGCCTTCTAACAAGTATGACTTTGAGAATACTCAAGGTCATGGTAAGATTGATGTTCTGAATGACAAGGGTGCTTATGTCAATAAGGCAGCCCATGTTCATAAACCCCATGTTTTTAAGAAAACAGTGGGCGTAGCTGTAGCAGTACCAGTAAAATACAAAAGAGTTAATGTATTTAAAAATAGATATAACAAGTATGAATGCTGGTGCTGTGACAAGACAGGTCATTATGTCATAGATTGCTGGCACAACACTAGTGTCAGGAAGAACAACAGTCTACCTGTTAGAAGAGCAGCAGATAGATTTGGCAAGTATGAAGCTAACTTGAACCAAGGACCCAAGACTTACTTGGGTTCTAAGGGAAAGTAATTCTTTATTGCAGGTGAGTCCAAGTCACCATACCCCTATATGGTACTTGGACAGTGGATGTTCCAGGCACATGACTGGAACAAAGGGATTGCTGAAGGAGTACTTGCCTATCTTAAATGGGCCTAAAGTAATCTTTGGTGGCTCTAAAAAAGACATCATCAAAGGATTTGTCCAACATGTATAAATGAGAGAATGGACAAGCTTTCCATTGCAGAAGATTCAACTGCAGATCAACCAATGGAAAATGGTGGCTACTGTCCAGGGGGAGTACATGACTCTCTAGATACTGAAGTACCTCAAGAGGTACAACATATTGAAGAGACTGGAGGTGTTCAACCAGAAGACAGTCTACCTCCAGATGTTAGACACTTAAAAGATCATCCAACAAATCAGATAATTGGTGATCTAAGACATGGAGTGCAAACCAGAAGTAGGAACTTGAATACAGTGCTATGCTCAAGCTTCCTATCTCAATTAGAGCCAAAGAAATTTGAAGAAGCTATCCTAGACCCACATTGGATTAATGCTATGCAAGAGGAGCTGAATCAGTTCAGAAGATGCAAGGTCTTGGAATTAGTTCCTAAACCAAGAGACCACAACATTATTGGAACAAAGTGGATCTTTAGGAACAAACTGGATGAGAATGGAATCATTGTGAAGAACAAAGCAAGACTTGTTGCAAAAGGATACATGCAAGAAGAGGGTATTGACTTTGATCGAACCTTTGCCCCAGTAGCAAGACTGGAAGCCATTAGAATGTTCCTTGCCTATGCAACATATCAAGGATTCAAAGTATTCCAAATGGATGTAAAATCAGCATTCCTGAATGGAAATCTAAAAGAAGAAGTCTATGTAGAGCAGCCTTCAGGTTTTGTAGATTCTATCAAACCTGATTATGTTTATAGACTTAGGAAAGCTTTGTATGGGTTAAAGTAAGCCCCAAGGGCTTGGTATGAAACCATGTCTACTTTCCTTATTGAGAACAAATTCTCAAGAGGGAAAATAGACAAAACTCTATTCCTAAGGGAATCCAAAGGTAAGATAATCTTAGTTCAGATTTATGTAGATGACATAATTTTTAGATCTACTGAAAATAACCTTTGCAAGAAGTTTGCTAAACTTATGCAAGGGAAGTTTGAAATGAGCAGTATGGAGGAACTTAAGTTCTTCTTGGGACTCCAAATAAGACAGACTGATGATGGGTTGACCATATCCCAGTCTAAGTTCACCAAGGAGTTAATTAAGAAGTATAGTATGGAATCATCATCCACCATGAGAACTCCTATGGGAACAAGTATGCCTATATGCAAAGATGATGCAGGTAAACCTGTACATGAGTCTTTGTATAGAGGAATAATTGGCTCTTTACTATATCTCGCTGCTAGTAGACCAGACATTATGTATGCAACATGTGTCTGTGCTAGGTACCAATCATGCCCAAAAGAATCTCATTACACTGCAGTAAAAAGAATTTTGAGATACCTAAAGGGCACACTTAATCTAGGCCTTTGGTATCCTAGCTAGGAATGTAGATTTTCTACTAACAGGCTATTCAGATGCATACTTTGCAGGTTGTAAAGAAGATAGAAAAAGTACTTCAGGTACATGTCAATTTCTAGGAGGAAGATTGATATCTTGGAGCAGTAAGCACCAGACTAGTGTGACAATATCCACAGCTAAGTCTGAATATGTGGCAGCAGGAAGTTGATGTGCACAACTGTTGTGGATTCAACACCAGTTAGAAGACTATGGTATTCATGTAAGTAGAACACCTTTGTTTTGTGATTCTACTAGTGCTATTTCTATTGCTAATAATCCTGTTTCACATAGTAGGACTAAGCATATAGAAATAAGATACCATTTTCTTAGAGAACATGTAGAGAAAGAGGACATCTCACTAGAATTTGTTAAGACAGATTATCAAATTGCAGATGTATTTACTAAGCCTCTAGATGAAACTAAATTCAATAGATTTAAAATTGAATTAGGAATGTTGACCATATGTTAGATTAATATAAGTGGCTAAGTAACATTGTGTTGATACATTCAGTAATAATGTGTCGACACAGAGGATGTGTGTCGACAATTCAGGAAAATTGTGTCGACACAGTATCGTTGTGTCGACACCTAATGGACAAAGTGTCGACACATCCAGAAAAGTAGTGTCGACACAACCAGAGTAATGGTGTCGACACTTCCAGAAATTGTGTCGACACTTGCAATAAGAGTCAACACAGAATTTCTGATGGTCTACTAAGTATGTCCAGTGTCGACATATCATCAATTGATGTCGACACATAGTAGTCATCGCCGTGGTCGAGACAACAGAAGTATGTGTTTACACTTTCCAACAGTGTCGACACATTTAGACAGTTTTTACCCGCCTTTTGACCTTCTTTGTTTGAAAGGGTATAAATAGGTCAAGAACATATTCTGTCGACACGCTCACCAGATTTTCGAGACTAAACCCTTGTGTCGACAAACTCTCTTCTCTCAATTCAAGATTTCTCTCCTTTCCAATGGCGCCAAAGATTGAAGATAACATCAACGAAGGCTACGAGCTAGTACGCAATGCTTTTGATGATGTAGCGACAGAGATTAAAGGGGTTATTACCCTAGTTACTGATTCTGGGTTAGAGTTTCTTGTATCTGAACCTACCAAGATCTGGAAGAAAGAAGTGTTTGAATTCTATGATGCTGCAACAGTGGATTCCACAGGACTCAAGATCAAATCAACAGTTCATGGTAATAAAGTCAAACTTACTCTAAAAAGTTTAAGAAAGATTCTTTACCTACCAAGAATCCAGGATGAAGAAGAGGTCCCAGCCTCAAAGACAAGGGAGGCACTTCAGTGGTGTGGATTGGATCCAACCATAAAGATTAGAGCAGCAATCAACAAAAAAGGGATGAATCAATAAGGAAAGTTTCTATCTGAAGTAGTAGGGAAGGTGATTTTGTGTAAACCAGGAGGACATGATAGGCTATCTGCCTTTATGTTCAGTCTGATGACAAGGATAATCTATAAGATTAATACAGATTGGTCTATAGTTCTATTTGAGAAGATAAAAGAAGGGATCAAAAAGCCTAATTTGGATAGATTGATGAGCTTATACCTGACTGGAGCAATTCCAGAGGTAATGCATCAGCTTCCAGGAACTAAGATAAATCATATGAGAAGGATGGACATCAGGATCATATCCAGATGGGATAGGGTCCTCTCCAAGGACACACATGATTTGGATACCCAAGAGACTGCAGCTAAATCACCAGTCCATGATAGTACTGATATTGATCATGTGCAGGAGGACACATTGAATGCACAAGTGCAGGGGGAGCAAGTTAGGGAACAGGTCCTGGACCTGACAGAAAATGCCCAAGTCCTTGAGCAGACAGTTACTGCACAGTTGCAGGGGGAGCCACAGTCTGCATAGGTGCAAGAGGAAGACAGAATAAACTTATCAGAAGAAATAGTTATACAAACAGATCTTGATACTTCTGGACTTGCTGATGTTGCTGAAAAAGAACTCTCACCAGTTCATAACCAACAAGAGTTCATTATGGAAGAGTTATTTACAGATATAGAGGGAGAAGCAGTTGAGGGGGAGCAGGCTAATATTGAGGAAGTGCAGCATGGGACTGAAAAGAAGCTGCCTCCTAGTCCTAAAGAAAGAGTTGATATTGCCAGTTCTTCTGATTTAGAGGATGAGGAGATAGCAAGTGTTAAGAAAAGAAAACTAATGGTTTTTAAGAGGAGAAGCCAAACCTATAAGAAGGCTTTGCAAGCAACTACATCACAATCAACTCCTAAGATTGATTACAACAAATTATTGGTTGATTTATAAGTGAAGTTTTATGAGCAGAGATTGACTCTTGAAAAATATGTGGATGAAAGCCATAAGGCTCTTCAATTTGATCTAGCCCAAGACATAAAGTCAATCAGATTTGAGGTAAACCAGAATAAGAAAGAAATGACAGATTGTTTCCACAAGGGGGGCAATGCGGTAGTCTTTCTAGCAAAGCAACAAGCTGAAATTAAGAAACAAGTGGATGATATTGCTGTCAAAAAAGGCTATGTCCTTGAAAATCAAATAAGAATGAATGACAATCTGACTTAATCTCACAATGAGATAGTCACTGAAGTAAGGAATATAGTTATTGCACTGACTGAGGCAAGAAATAAGGAGAAAGAAGAATTTGATAAGAAGCTACAGGAAGCCTTGGATTCCTTTAAGACAACTATTACAACTTCTTAGAAAACAATTTCTGATCAGCTTTAAAAGTTAAAGCCATTTTTTAAGGATGGTGTCAATTACTTGGATAGGCAAATCAGATTTCAAAAAGATGATTTGAGAGAACATGTGGCCAGAGAAGTCATAAAGGGGGAGAAGGTGATAGTATATGCTGGCTCTGATCATGCCAAATGGGTAACCAACAGCGTTAGAGCCACTCTAGGATATTCACCCTTATGTGATGATGATAATGTGGCTGAGTCAGGTGTGCAACCAAGTCAACTTGAAGGTGATCAACCTGAGGTTGCCCAAGTCATTTACCCCCTGCAGATCTTGAAATGATACATCAACAAGTTCAGTCTATGTACAACCCTACTTAACCAGTTACTTATGTTATTATTGAAAATATAGATATGCCAGAAGCTGGTCTGAAAGCTCAGCAAGATGCTCAATTATCAAAGAAAAGATTTAGAGAGCAGGCAGAGTTAAAACCTGATTTTGAGCAATGGAGCCCCACTTCTAGAAATATCATATTAACTGCCTAGAAAGCTGTAAAAGACCAAGTTCATGAAAGGGGTAAATGGTACAATAAGCAAAAGTGGCAAAAGTATGAGGCTAGGCAAGAAGCCATAGTTCAATACAGAAGGAAGGCCAAGATTGGGAAGCTACCTCCTGATGCACAAGAGCCTAGCAAGTATTTCCCTAAGCCTTTTCATTACTTTGAAAGGCAAAGGATTAAGGCTGTAGCACAAAAGAAGGCTGATTTGAAAGGCAAGAAGCACATTAAAGATACAAAACCTTATGCGCAGGCTCAGATTAAATCAGGAAAAGGAATAGTCATCAAGGAGCCAGCCCAGCCTTAGTTTAGTTTTACTAGATGTTTCTAGAACTATGTAATTCTTAGTTTTAAAGAAGTCTATGTAATCAAGTGTTAAGAAACTTTTTGATATGATAAACAAAACATTATTCCATGTTCATTCAATTTGCATCTTTATTATGTGATGTGATTTTGATATATGTTTTGTTTATAAGTTGTCATGTCATATAATGTTTGTATACATCATCATATTTATTTATCATAAGTGGTGTCTTTCATTGACAAAACAGTTATTACTTCTCCAAATAGGGGGAGATTGTTGGGTACATTGGAAAATATGTACCTGATTTGGAGAAGCCTCACTTAGCTCAATGATATACATCAAGGTGTATTTGATGTTATTTTGAGTTTATATGTGCGGGTTAAGTCTTGGCTAAAATACAGAGAAAAATTTCTAAGTCCATGTGTCGATACTTAAGAAAGCCTGTGTCGACACTTGGGGAAGCAGTGTCGACACCAGAAGAAACTGTGTCGACACACAGAATAGATAGTCAGCATCAACTGTGTCGACACCAGGAGACTGTGTCGACACCAGGAGACTATGTCGACACCAGGAGACTGTGTCGACACACAGAAGCAGAGTCGACATCAACTGTGTTGACACCTGGAGGCAGTGTCGACACACAGAATTCTTAGTCTACAACAACTATGTCAACACACAGGACTTATGTCGACACACAACAGAGTTTCAACATTGTTGATTGCTGTAGAGTGAAGAAGTGATTGTGTCGACACAAACAATCAGTGTCGACATATTCTCAAGATGTAGTGTCAAGAAGCTGTGTCGACATCAAGGCAGCTATGTCGATATCACTAAAGTCTGTGTCGACACTTAAGTCACTTGTGTCGACACATATTGACAGATTGTCTCGACACTTTATGACAGTCAGTCTCGACGATTTGTTGTCAAAGACAAAGGCTCAAGAACTATTTGAGGACTTGACAGCTATAAGTTACAACAGGTTTACTGAAGCTGTCAGACTTGTCAGAAGTTAGTTAGAAACCGGATCAGCCGGTATCCATGGATGAAGCCTATATATAGATGGATTCAGAATAAGAAATATAGAGACAATACATACAACTAACACAACTATTGAGAGATTGATCTCTGATCAAGAAAGTGCAAGTTACAGAAGATCTTCGTGAGAAGATCTAAGAAGACATTCTGAAGTGTTCATCCACTTAGATTTTGTCTAAGGAGAATTCATTCCAGAATTCAGAAGAAACTTCAGAAGGTTTGGGGAGAGAGAGCTCCAACTATTTTGAGGTCAAGAAGGAGACAATCACAAGTCTCTTAAGAAGTAGATCCTGAACTAATCTACTAAGAAGATCCAGATCCATATCTGGAATCCAAGAAGGAAGCTGGCAGTCAGTCAACTTCAAGGGAGATCAACCCAACTAAGTTCAGATTCAAGAAGTTTTGAAGAAAGCTAAGAACAGGTTGATTTCAGTCATCAGCCTCATCAAGAAGCTGATCAAGAATTCTCTTATCCTTTCTCTCTCAACAAGGGTAAGAGACCATCAAATTATTCATCAAATTCTGTAGGATCTTTTCAAAGATCTGAGTTATAAGCCTATGTTATAAAGGCTGAGTGTAGGAGATTTTGATCTCTGAGTTGTAGGCCTTGTGGCAAGGCTGAGGTAAGGCTGATTGAGCCTGAGTGTAGGAGAATTGGTTCTCTGAGTTGTAGGCCTTGTGGCAAGGCTGAGGTAGGGCTGCTAGCCTGAGTTGTAGGAACCTCATAGGGTTCTGAGTTGTAGGAACCTTTCAGGTTCTGAGCTGTAAGATCTGTGGATCTGAGAAGAAGGAAGAAGTTAGGCCGAATCTAGCACACTGCTAGATAGAAGGGGGAAAATGGATGTACCCAGACCTTGGGGAACCACTATAAACCTATGTGCAATCTGTGATGCTCGTGTTATTCTAGATTCTGTGATTGTATATGCTGTGGTAGCTGTAGAGATTTGAGCTTTATAATAAAGATCTGTAGCTATATTCTGCCTTTATTTAAAACAAGGAAAAGAACCTATTCACCCCCCTCTAGGTATTTAGGTTGTCTTGAAGTTAAAACTATCAACAAGGTATGGGCACTTCGAGTTCATGGTCATGCCGTTTGGACTGACGAATGCGCCATCGGTGTTTATGGATTTGATGAACAGTACGTTCCGAGAGTACCTAGACCGTTTTGTGATCGTCTTCATTGACGACATATTGGTGTACTAGCAGTGCGAAGAAGATCACTTCAAGCATCTGCATCTAGTCTTGGAGACGCTGAGAAGGAATGAACTATATGCAAAATTTTCCAAATGCGAGTTCTGGCTACCCTCAGTAGCATTCCTTGGTCATATTGTCAGTGGGGAAGGTATAGCGGTGGATCCGGCGAAGATTATTGTGATGCGGGAGTGGCCTGTATTGTCTTCGATAGCAGAAGTCCGTAGTTTTCTTGGGCTTGTCGGCTATTACAAATGCTTCGTAGAGAACTTCTCGCGGATAGCGTTACCTCTCACGAAGTTGACAAGGAAGGATCAGAAGTTCTTGTGGACGCAGGAGTGCGTGCAAGCGTTTGAGGAGATGAAGGGACGGTTGACCACGGCGTCAGTGCTAAGTTCGCCGAGTGGGACCGAGGGCTTCGAGATTTATAGTGATGCCTCAGGTAGTTGTTTGGGTTGCGTGCTGCTGCAGCATGGTAATGTTATAGCGTATGGATTACGTCTGCTAAAAGTGCACGAAATGAATTATCCGGTCCATGACTTGGAGTTGGCGGCCGTGATATTTGTGCTGAAGCTGTGGAGGCACTACTTGTACGGCGTAAAGGTTGATATTTATACTGACCATAAGAGCCTGAAGTACCTGTTGGATCAGAAGGATCTGAACATGAGACAACGGAGATGGATGGAGTTCCTGGGAGACTATACGTTCAAGATTCATTATGTACCCGGTAAAGGCAATGCAGTTTTGGATGCGTTGAGTCGCAGGGCTCCCTCCCAAGCCAACTGGTTGTCTGTGCACGATGAAAGGCTAATTCGAGAGTTGGAGGCATTGGAGATCTATTGCATGGACAAGTAGTTTAGCGCTAAAGCATTGTTGAACTGGACGAAAGTTTAGTATGACCTGGCTGATCGTGTTCGGCAGGCATTGGAGTTGGATGGTAGCATGAAGGAGCTTATGGATGTAGCGTTGGATGGGTCAAATTCTCAGTTCTCAGTTGAGGATGGGCTGTTAAGGAAGGACCATCGTTTGTGCGTCCCAAGCAGGGGAAATCTTCAGGCGGAGTTGATGTACGAGGCTCATAATACCAAGTACTCAATCCACCCAGGGAGCACAAAGATGTACCGGGACCTAAAGAGGCTGTTTTGGTGGCCAGGGCTCAAGAAGGATGTGGCACTGTTTGTGGCTAAGTGTCAAACATGCGCCTTAGTAAAGGCGGAGTGCCAAAAGCCTGGAGGATTCTTGAAATCCTTGCCTATTCTGGAATGGAAGTTCGACGACATATCGATGGACTTTGTGCATGGCTTGCCAAGGTCGCAGAAAGGGAACGACGCCATCTGGGTAATCGTAGACCGGTTAACAAAGGTGTCGCACTTTATTCCGCATAGGAAGGATGATTCAGTGGAGAGACTGGCGAAGCTATATGTGGATAATATAGTCAGACTGCACGGTGTGCCCCGCAGCATCGTGAGTGATCGCGATGGGCGTTTTACGTCCAATGATTGGAGGTTAGTGCAACAGATGCTAGGGACTAAATTGAAGTTCAGCACAGCCTTCCATCCGCAGACGGATGGGCAGACCGAGAGGGTCAACAGAACGTTGGAGGACATGCTACGCATGTGTGTTCTAAACTTCGGGAAGCACTGAGAGGACCACCTGTATTTGGTAGAGTTTGCGTACAACAACATCTACCAGGCGAGTATCCAAATGGCGCCCTTTGAGGTCCTGTATGGTAGGAAGTGTCGCACGCCGTTATCGTGGCTAGAAACTTAATTGTGAGGCAAGGTTGTACAAGAAGCAGGAGGTGGAGAGTGCTACTTCTTTGGTGCGGATCATTCGAGAGCGTTTGCTGATCGCTCAGGATAGGTAGGCTAAGTACTATATTGCCAAGCACCAGAACGTGGAGTTCGCGGTCGGCGATTGGGTGTACTTGAAGATAAAGCCGTTCAAGAGTGTTTCGCAGGTGAGACGCTTGAAGAAGCTGAGCCCAAGATACCTTGGACTCTTTGAGATTCTGGAGCGGGTCGGTGAAGCGGCTTATCGTTTGAAGCTATCGGTGGAGTTGAGTGGACTACACGATGTATTTCACATTTCTGTATTGCGGAAGGCGGTGCAAGAGCCTTCGCAGGTGATCGCAGTGGATCAAGTGCCGGTAGACGAAGGGTTGACGACTAAGGTCAAGCCCGTTCGTATTGAGGACTATAAAGTTAAACAACTCCGTAACAAGGAGATCCGGATGGTCAAGGTCTGGTGGGACAATTACGGTCGAGAGGAGCTCTCTTGGGAACGGGAGCAAACCATGCTGGGGGAGTACCCAGAGTTATTTCACTCAGGTACCGCTTAAAGTTTTTCGTTATCTTTCCTTTGGTAATTTCGTGGACGAAATTATTTTAAGAGGGAGAGAGTTGTAACGCCCCGAAACTCAAAAGAGGGATGAGTGACGTTTTTAGCCGAATCTGGGTTTTGCTAGAGGTGACACGGCCTGGGACACGGGCGTTTCCCAAGGCATGTCAGCCACTCAGAGCCTTACACTCAATAATCGTTGAGTGAGGGGCGCACGACCTGAGCCCAGGCGTGTTCGGGTCCGACATGGGCGTGTTCAATTCGACACGGGCGTGTCGAATGCCCGTGTCCTCCTCGGGTCATGCGACATTTTGTGCTAAGGATATTACACGTCCTGGGACACGGGCGTGTCCCACAGCGTGTCTAGCATACGACATGTGATACGGGCGTGTCACATGGCCGTGTCCTTCTACGAGGGGGGGGGATAGGGATTTTGCACACGGGCCGTGACACAGGCCATGATACGGGCGTGTCACATTGTGACACAGGCGTGTCGGTGGCCGTATCAGAGGTCGTGTTCTGGTCAGGAATTCTGGTGACGGCGAATGAGTGACACGACCATGCACACGGCCGTGTTGCAACCCGTGTTCGGCCCAGATTTTCTATTTTCAGCCTAAATTGTGGTCATCCGTTTCCTTGGCTTGGCATCCAAGGGCTGGGGTTTGTTCTTGATGAGGTTAAACCGAGAATAGGGTTGAGAAACCCTTATTTTCACTTGGGTTATCTCTCTCTAAAATCTAGAGAGAAGGGAGAGCAAGGAGGAGGAGGAGCTAGATCTGGTCACCGGCGGAGCGTCGGAGCTCCAAATCGCGAGCCGACTTTAGATCCGCGGAGGCAAGGAGATTGCGGGGCTTTCCATCCGCATAGATTTCCTTGGCGCCGAGGAAGAACGCTAGGGTAACGATTCTCATCTTAGGACATGTGAAGTCCTCTTTTCCTTTGCATAGGAAGCCCTCTCACGCGAGTGTGCGATGAGTTGAGGCGTTCCTTGGGGTAGATATATAAAGTCCCCCTTGTGTAGAGTCTGTATGCGAAAACGGAAATATGCATGTTGTATGAAGCCTATCCGGACATGTTGGTCTGGATCGGTGATGTTGCATTGCATAATAACCAGAGAAGACTTCGAGTGACTGTTTGTTTTTCGGGTTTTCTACGAGGTAGATTGCAATAGGGAGCCTTGGGGACTAACTCCAAGGTGCACCCGAAAAACTTGGCAAATACGGGATGTTGCCAACATGGTGGACAGGGAGACAACTTGAACATAACCGGGTTATGTGTATTGTATGATGGAAACGGGACTCGGGGAGTCTTGACCTGCGCATATGGCTTAAATTGTCGTTGCGGTATGAGCACGGGTCAGGCAGAACCGTACCCAATCTATGTCGTTCGGCGGAACCGTTTGCATAGATGAGGGTATTCAGCGGTCTATGGCTTAAATTGGCATGACCAATGCCAGGGATACAAAATGCTCATATGGTTGGCCGTCCAAGGGACGGTGGTGAGACGGGAACGTCTATGGCTTAAATTGACGTGAAGTTGGCCGCTTCGCCGTGAATGTGCCCTAAGTGCACGAGGTGTGTGGCCGTGCGTGCCTGCACCTGTGATGAAGTGTGTGTTTACACTATACCGCTTGTTTATGCTAACAAAATGCAAGGAAGAGCATTGCCGCCCCGAGTTGGGGACAGGGTCGTTATAATTTGGTCAGCATAGCTGACCGTTGCTTTTGTTTACCACCGGGCGGTGGATTGTTGCTTGCAGGTGCTGCGGAGCCGAGTGGAAAATAGCGGGCTAAAGCCAAAGTTGTTGTGTCGGCCCTCGAAGTCCCAGTTTTGAGTGTTTTCTTTTGTACTCATGTATGACCGGCCTGCATGCCGAGGTTTGGAAGACACTTTTATTAAGCAAACTCTTGTAAGGCCATAAGGCCATTATTTGTTGTATTGTACATTCCTATGGGTCTTTTGTAGTGGACATTCATGCTTTGGCTTGGTTCTTTTATCTTGCAACTTAATAATTTGCTTCCGCTAGGTGCTATGTGTAGGACGTTGTGATTGGTTGAATGGTTTCAATAAGCAACCAACCGGTCTGTCCGTAGTATATGGCGTCAGGCCCCGGCCGGACCTACTGATATATGCTATGTGACTGATAGGGGTGTTACACTGCCTTTGTTGGACCTCTGTTTGGGTTCTCGGGAGAGAGGAAGGAGGTGGAAGGAGGAGGAGGACTCCATGTCATCCTGGGGAGGCAGTCCAGGAACTACAGATTAATCATCATTGATGCCCCCATCAACTACAATGTCATTTTCAGACGGCCCCTCATCAATGACTTTTGATGTATGCCCTCCTCCTTCCATCAGTGCTTGAAGTTCAGCGCCGAGGGAAACCAGTTTAGGGTCCGAGGAGATCCCAAAGTGGCAAGGGAGTGTTATGTCACTGCGGTGAACTCCATCTCTTAGCAGGGTGGAGCCGAAGAGATGGATAGGAAGATGGAGGAGTTGTCCAGGCAGAGGGCCTGAGTAGAGGCAGAGGAAATAGCAGTGGAGAAGATCCGCACCTAAGTGGAGGTGGCGGAAGGAGTTCTGGAGGAGTCGGCCGAGGTGATGGCCGTGGAGGAAGCTGAGGAGGAGGTTCCAGTCCCAGGTGAGGGGGCTGCCAGCGAGTGAGAGGAGCATTCATGGCTGGAGGCTGCAGAAAAGGTAGTGGAGATGGAGGTTCTCACCTGTAAGGGCCGGGTGGAGAAGGTGCGCATCAGCGGGGGGTTGAGCTCGGAGGACAAGGGGAGGATGCTGAAGTGCATCCAGAAGAATATCGAAATCGTTGCATGGAGCACGACCGACATGTCGGGGATCGATGCGGATGTTGCCTGTCACCGTCTCAACCTGGATCCAGAGGCCTGCCCCCATTCAGCAAAAGAGGAGGTCCATCACGGACAAGCTAGCTGAGCCCATCAGAGAGGAGGTGGTCAAGCTACTCAAGGCTATCTAAAATCCAATACCCCGGTTGGGTCTCTAATGTCGTAATGGTAAAAAAAGGAGACGGCCGGTGGAGAATGTGTGCTGATTTTTCTTTATTAATAAATCATGTCCTAAGGATTGTTACCCCTTGCCTCGGATCGACGCGCTTGTTGACTCAGCCGTCGGTTTTTTTGTGATGAGTTTTTTGGATGCATTTTCAGATTATCATCAAATTAAGATGCACCCACTAGACATCAAAGATGTCTTCTTCATCACCGGGGATGGGTGCTACTACTACAAGATGATGCCTTTTGGGTTAAAGAACGTAGGGACGACGTATCAAAAAATAATGGATCGAATCTTCCGAGATCAAAAAGGGAGGAATCTGGAGGTGTACGCGGATGATCTTATGATCAAGAGCCGGGAGGTGGATTCTCATCTCCGGGATCTGGAGGAGACCTTCGGCACCTTGTAGAAGTATAGGATGAGGTTGAATCCCTTGAAGTGTGTATTCTGGGCAAGCGGGGGGAAGTTCCTGGGTCATCTCCTTACTCCCGCGGGGGTGGAACCTAATCCTGATAAAGTCAAGGCGATCATGGAGCTGGGATCACCGTGGAATGCCAAGGAGGTTTAGTGGCTGATGAGAAAGGGTGTAGTACTTAGCAGGATCCTCTCTCGGGCAGGAGAGAAGTGCTCTCCCTTCTTCAGGGCATTGAGAGGGCGCCATAAGTTCGAGTGGTCCCGGGAATGCGAGGAGGCGTTCCAATCCTTGAAGAGGCAGTTGACCCAGGCTCCACTCCTCCAAGGGCCCAAGGAAGGGGAAGATCTGTCCCTATACCTTGGGGTTGGGACTGAAGCGGTAAGCTCCGTCCTGGTCCGGGAAGAGGGGAAGAAGCAGTTGTCTATCTACTACGTGAGCAGGGTCTTGAGGAAAGCAGAACTCTGATACCCAATCTTAGAAAAGCTGGCATTCGCTCTGGTCATCTCGGCCCGGAGGCTCCGACCCTATTTCTAGGCACACTCCATCCGAGTGGTGACTGACCATCCACTCCACAACATCTTTGAGGAAGGTTGGCAAAGTGATCGGTGGAACTGAGTGAGTTCGACATATCCTTTTTTCCCCGCCTCTCAATCAAGGCCCAGACGATGACAGACATCAATGATGTTGATATCAAAGTTAATGTGATATTTGACATGAACTGACTTTCAGAGTAGCGTGCAGACATTGATTACAATTCAAATGAAATCACATTGGGGGCAAAACACCAAATGTGAGATTAAATTTGCTAGTATGCGAGGATCAAGCAAGATATTGATGTCTTGACAATGCGGTTTGGAAAGGCGCAAAGTTATTCTTCACGCTATTGGAGGATGCAGAGTCCAAGCTTAGTTTGAGTGATGTTCCTATAGTATCAAAGTATGCGAATGTGTTTCCAAAAGATCTCCCTAGAGCTCCGCCTCAGCGTGAGATCGACATCACTATTGAGATGTTGCTATATGCAAAACGTGTGTCACACTCCATATTATAAAAATAAGTATTGGTGATCATATGGGCTCACCAATAGCTCTTAAAAAGCCCATTAAAATCTTCTTGGTCATTCAATTAGTGAAATAATTTCATCCATCCGATAAGAAGAAGGGAGAGAAATGAGAGAGAGGAGCTAAATTTTTGGGTCCGTGCATCGTCTCCAGATTTGGAGACAGAACTGCTATGATGATGCCACGTGTCAAATAGCTTTATTAATTCACTAGACTTTTTTTTCCACGCCAACCGTCATCTCCAGAGGAGCAGACAAAAATCCATCATCAAAACCCAAAAATTTCTTCTACAAGGCGAGGTGGTTGCGCGAGATGGCGTGGTTTGTGTAGACGGAGCTCTCCCTGGCAAGTGTATCCATGGTTTCAACAAAGAGGTTCAAGCTCCTCATCGGTGGCACATAGAGAGTCAACGGCGCCGCTGAGAAGTCTACAACGAAGAAGAGCTGCAACATCGGTGAAGAGAAGACGATACTCGATCATTGATTCTCCTTCCTGCACTCGATTTTTTCCTCCCTCTCTCTCTCTTCCCCTGTTTTTCTTTTTTACTTTTCCTTTGTTCTTAGTACGTACACCCACGAATTCTCTACAATTTGATTCTGCTTCTTTTTTAGTTTTGATTAACAGATGAAGACGAAGAAAGCCCTCGAATTCATTTGGTTGCAATCATCAATTAATTTCTTAGTATTACCGTGCAATCATCATAAATAATTACAGATTAATCAAAATTGATTGCAAGATGGTCAAAAACAGTCGCATTTTAATTAAGCATGATCGCATTGCAATGATTTTGTAAAATTTTTGCTAAGTGGTATAATATTAAGGATTTTTGGCACTTTGTGTAAGACCCCCCTCCCGGAACACAAAACACGACATGAGAGGGGTCTTATGCCCAGAACAGCCGCCTTGCGGTAACACTAGCACTCGGGCAAGCCTGTACTACAAGACGCCTATTCTGCCAGCCTTTACCAATATCAATCATTGCCAACCCAACCATGATATAGAGTTAGAAGTCAAAATTCACACAAGTATATAATAGTCCAAACACAACAAGTAAAGAAGCTACAACAAGCTTCTATAATCAGAGTACGTAAAATATTTTGCCCAAAAGGGCTACATCAAGTCTCTCAAAGTCTCAAATCAGTCACCGACAGTAACGACCGTACCGTCCCCTCAGGCCCTGTCGTCCTGGCCTGGCTGTCCTGCTGCAAAAACTGCTGCTGCTCCACCTGCGGGGTTTCCTCCTAAAAAGGAAGACGTACCAACCGTTAGTCATGAAGACTAAGTGGCTTCACATCCGCTCCCCCGGTGACTCCTCGGCACCGGGTGGAGAAATGGACAAAGGTACAATATATATAAAGTATGTATGCATAAGTACAAGTATGTGACATTATGTAATCAGTAAACATGGTAATAGTGTAGCATCATAATAAATGAATAACCGTTACTCTAGCAGTTCTATCAACTACTGCAATATAATAATATAAGGCTACAACAGAAAATAACTCAACTTATATGAATGTCCATACAGACATATAAGTTGAGGATCGGCTCAACAGAAAAGTAACTCATCGTATAAGAGCGCCCATACAAACTTATACGATAAGGATCTTGTGTATGCGATGAAATGCGATGCAATGAATGTTATGTTATGACTCACCCATGAACATGCCCAAGTAATTGCTGTGTCGACACAGACTCTGTAGTTCCTACTTTTCAAGCAGGTATCTAACCCCTCAAGCGTCAACCGTCGTGGCCAGACTGTGACAGTAGAGCAGTCATCGCCACTACTAGGCTGGTCTCCACACTACCTGGCCTAGACCTCCGTACGCCTCAATGCTAAGAACACACAGCGGAGCTCACATGCGAACTACGACTCAGCGGGTATCTCGGGTAGATGTGCACCGAGATCCTAGCCCCGAACTGGTCTATGATGTGACCCGGAAGGAGCCTCAGAAATGAGCATGAGGACCAAGCCCAACCGTTTACTTAGAACGGAAGGAGCCTCGGGACGTGAACACCGAGGACCAAGCCCAACTGCCCAAGGTCTAACTGTCAACTCCCATCGATGTGACAATTGGCGAGCCCGTAGACCTGCCATACTATCCTTAACCCAGGATTACGACACCGCGTGTCGACTCACACCACATGCAATACCACATCATTGTGGCACGGAAGGAGCCTCGAGACATGATCACCGAGGACCAAGCCCAACCGTCTATCTATAACACTTCTCAACATAACTAACCAGTGCGATCAGACACCCGCACTCACACCCTTTCACAATCCTATGCCCAAGGCACCTTAAAGGTTTACCACAAACACAGGTGGCAAACCACCTCATACAATGGACCATCTTAGACTTCCCTATATGACAAGCCTCAAGACCATCTATCACTCTTTCGGCCAACATGATTATGTCTATGATATGGTCACTTAACTTTAACATCTCCGATTACAACTCTTTCACCAAACTCAATCATTCGTGTGCACATGAGTTAATCATCTAACTATCAACAGCGACCGAATACACAAGTTCAAGACAATCTTGTTATTAATCGACGAATTATCATTCGTTCACTAACTCCCACCAAATCGTTTCGTTCAATTACATGTCATTTCACCATTTATTTGCGTGGGGTATGTTCAACAATTTTCTCACTCATTGAATTATTACGGTTAGACATATTATAATTCGCCAAAACCCCAACGATAATTTGTTATAAGATCTCCACCAAGTCCAAACCCGATTCTACACCAACCCAAGAAATTCAGGTGCAGAACACATTCTGGACAACAACTTTGACCGGAGATTCCCGAGGCTACAGGAATCCGGTGAATGTGTGTAACCCCTCGATGGAAAGGTATTTACATGGGTTATAACTTTTATGTTCAGTATGCAACCCAGATCAGACTGTATCACACATGAAATTGGCTCCAAAGCCTACTGCGCGCTGAATACATTTTCTGCACGCTTAGCCTGTCACCCTCTACTTCGATCAGACTTTCAAGTTGCTACAGGCTTCGCCTAAAGATGTGTAACCACTCAATGGAAAGGTATTTTCAATGGCTACAACTTTTGTGTTTAGTTGAAAGCCCAGATCTGGCCAAGTCATTCATGAAAATGGCCACGAAGATCGCTGAGCGCAGAAAGTAGATTTCTGCGCGGATCTTAAGGCGGAACGAATGACATCGGTTCGTCTTCCTCCTCCAGCCGATCTTCCCAATTCACATCAGAAATTCCCCCTCCCTTATTTAACCTCATTAGGACATTCCTCTTCGCGAGACCATCCCCCATCATCACATTGAATGAAGGAGAGGTATAAGATGACTAAACCCTAGAACACAAGTCCTAGCATGGTCTCTCCTAGAAATCTTCATCTCACACATCAAGACTCATTTGAGTCAATATCTCGCCTAGGATTAACTACAGATCTAGCACCAATTGAGAGGGGAGGAAGCTCACCTCGTTTCCGACACTTCCGCTATTTCCGGCCATGGATCTCGTGACTCTTCGCGGCGACATCCTCTTTTCCTTGGCGGCAGCGGTGGTTCTTCACAGAGTATAGTTGATTCCAGCAACTCCTTCCCTCCTCCAACAGTTTCTCCACAGAAAAGAAAGCTTGGGAAGAGGATGAAAAACGACCAAATCCTATATAAATAGGACCAACACGGGTAGGAACACGCCCACGTTCCTACCCGTGTCTCGCTTGGTGAAGCGTCGTCGACGGTTACAGCGTCGTATGGACACAGATACGGGTAGGGGCACACCTGTGTCCACTGCCCGTGTCACGGTACACGGCCATGTGCATGGCCGTGTTCTTACCCTTGTCCTGCTCAGGAGACACGTTCGTAGATCTTCACTCAACGCCTCTCGACACGGGTAGGGACACGCCCGTGTCTCTACCCGTGTCCTTCTCAATACAGGCCATGTCGAGTTCCACTCAACGGCTCTCGACACGGGTAGGGACACGCCTGTGTCTCTACCCGTGTCCTTCTCGGGACAGTCCATGTCGAGTTCCACTCAACGCCTCTCGACACGGGTAGGGACACGCCCGTGTCTCTATCCGTGTCCCTCTCGGGACATGCCATGTCGAGTTCCACTCAATACCTCTCGACACGGGTAGGGATACGCTCGTGTCTCTACCTGTGTCCCTCTCAGGACAGGCCCTGTTGAGTTCCACTCAACGCCTCTCCAATTCTACTCGATGCACACGGGTAGGGACACGCTTGTGTCCTATGGACCAATTTCCCTTTTCCATGCGAGTGTAAGCCTAGTCGCTTGCACTCCCTAGGCCCAAGTCAGCTCTCCTGACTCAGAAGCATGCACGAGGGGCCTAGCGCGAATCGGGATGTTACAAATCCTATAAACAAAATAAAAGATTTTGTCCCCGAAATCAGCCTAAGGCTATGGGGAGAGAAAAGCATTAAATAAAATATGCTTTTAAAGATTACCTTGATGAAACAGCTCCGAGTAGCGCTTTTGCATCAAGTACAATGGATCCCATGTATACTCCACCTTCCCATGATTAGACCACAACACCTTTACCAAAGGAACACTTTTGCGGCGCAAAATCCTTGTCTCGTTGTCTACTATCCGCACAGGCTCTAGTCGCACCGACCTATCAGTCGCACCTGCTCCGTCAGTGGTGAGAACATATTGATCGTGCCGCAACAACGCCTTTCGAAGTGACGACACATAGAATATGTCATGAAGATTCTCTAGTTCTGACGGTAACTCCAACCGATAGGCCAACGGGCCAATCCTTTCTAATATAATATAGGGCCCAACGTACCTTGGGCTGAGCTTCTTCACACCACGTACCCGTGATACTCCATGCATAGGCCTGATCTTCAGAAACACTTTGTCACCTACTTGAAATTCCACCATCCGGTGCTTTGCATTATAATATTTTGCCTGCCGACTTTGAGCCTCAATCATACGGTCCCGTATTAGTCTCACAACCACGTCAGTATCATCAATATATTCAATTCCCAATGTCTTCGGGTCTTCATCCTGCACTCAAGACAAGGGTGTTCTATACCTTCTTCCGTAAAGGGCTTCATGGGGCGCCATTCCGATACTAGCCTGGTGACTGTTGTTATATGAAAATTCCACCAGGGGTAAGAGCCTTTCCTACGACTCTCCTCTATGTAATACACATAACCTCAATAGATCCTCCAATGTCCTGATAGTCCTTTCAGACTGCCTGTCTGTTTGAGGATGAAACGTTGTGCTAAAGGTAAGACGTGAACTCAAATACGCCTGCATCGCCTTCCCTTCTTTAGAGGTAAACCGACCATCCCGGTCAGAAATAATCGTCTTTGGTACACCATGATACCATACGAGCTGCTCCACAAAGAGGCGTACCAAAACATCCACATGAGCTTATTTCTTCATAGGAATAAATCGGGCTACCTTTGTTAGGCAGTCAACGATTACCCATACTGAATCATTCCCTGAGCATGAGCGAGACAAACCGTGGGCGAAGTCCATGGAGACATCCTCAAACTTCCACTTGGGGATGGGCAATGACTGTAATAATCCACCGGGGCTCCTGCATTCTGCCTTCACCCTTTTACAAGCCTCGCAGTATGTAACAAAATATCGGACGTCTCTCTTCATTTCCGGCCAACACATGGTCTTCCGCAGGTCTGTGTACATCTTGGCAATTCCAGGATGCACGGAATACTGGGTGTAGTGTGCCTCTCTCATGATATCTTCCCAAATTTTACGCCCTCGAGAATGTAAAGCCGGCCACGGAGATGAACGAGGCCATCTTTTAGAGAGTACTCATCAGTTGCCCCATCTTCAATCGACTTGATTGTCGGGGCCAGTGCCGCATCCTTTCCTTGCTCCGCCCTGATTCAGTCTCGAATGTCACAGACTATGCTCAATGCGGTTAGGTACTCTGTATACCCTTCCGATTGGTCTTTGTACACCAGAGTGATCTCCATCTCTTCGAGCATCCGAGCTAACTCCATACGCATCAACCGGGACTCGAGGCTTGTTTCTGGTACCTTCTTGCTCAAAGCATCAGCTACGGAATTTACTTTTCCGGGGTGGTAGTTCAGGGTGAATTCATAATCACACAAAAACTCCAACCACCGTTGTTGTCTTAAATTCAATTCCTTCTGTGTATGGACGTACTTTAAGTTCTTGTGATCCGAAAAGATTTCGCAGTGAACGCCATATAGATAGTGTCTCCAAATCTTCAAGGTGAACACCACTGCCCCCAATTCCAAATCATGTACTTGGTAGTTGATCTCATGCTTCTTCAACTGTCTTGAAGCATATGCAATCACATGCCCGTGCTGCATCAATACCGCTCCCATCCCTTGATACGATGCGTTAGTGTAAACTTGAAATCCCTCCCTCCCGGATGGAAGGGCTAGGATGGGTGTGGATGTAAGTCGGTCCTTCAGTTCCTGAAATGCGGCTTCACACTGAGGTGTCCACTCATACGACACACCTTTCTTTGTCAGCGTAGTCAGAGGAAGGGCGATATTTGAGAATCCTTTTACAAACTTACGATAATACCCGACAAGTCCAAGAAAGCTCCGCACATCGGCCGCTGACTTCAAAGGAGACCACTCCTTCATGGCACGCACCTTGGCCGGATCTATAGCTAACCCCGCCCCATTGATCACAAGGCCTAAGAAGGCAACCTCTTGGATCCAAAATCCGTACTTGCTGAACTTGGCAAACAAGGCGTGCTATTTTAGCTTCTTTAGTACCAAGGTCAGATGTTCGACATGCTCTTCCTCCGTATTAGAGTAGACTGATAGTTATACTTTCAAGGCCACCTAAACACCTAGAGGGGGGTGAATAGGTTCTAATGCTTGTTTTAACTTAAGGCAGAATATAATTACTGACTATAAGAGAATTCAGCAAACACTGCAGCAAACACAACACAGCAATCACAAATATGCACACACCACAAATTGCACACAGATTTATAGTGGTTCCCCAAGGTCTGGGTACATCCACTTTCCCCCTTCACCTATCTAGCAGTGTGCTAGATTCGGCCTAACTTCCTTCTTTATCTCAGATCCTCAGATCCTACAACTCAGAACCCTATAAGGTTCCTACAGCTCAGGCTAACCAGCCCTACCTCAGCCTTGCCACAAGGCCTACAACTCAGAGAAAACCTTCTCCTACAACTTAGGCATAAACAGCCCTACCGCTCAGAGAATACCTCTCCTACACTCAGCCTTTATAATCTAGGCTTACAACTCAGATCTATACAAATAGATCCTACAGAAATTGAAATTGAAGTTATATAATATCTTGCCCCTGTTGAGAGAGAAGGGACAAGACTGTTCTTGATCAGCTTCTCGAAAAACCTGATGGATGAAATCAACTGGATCTTAGCTTTCTTCAAAGCTTCTTGAATCTGAACTTAAGAAACCTGTGATAGCTTCCTTCTTGTCTTCAAATGGCTGGATCTCTCTCTATCCACAACCCTTGATAATACTTCTGAATTCTTGGATGAATTCAACTTAGACAGATCCTGAGTGGTTGTACACGTCAGAATGTCTTCTTAGATCTTCTCACGAAGATCTTATTCTGTGCCTTGCACTTTCTTGATTTGAGATCTTGTCTCACAACAATGATCACTCTGTTTGTTTCTATATATCAATTCTTATTTTTCTTCTTTTGAATCTGTCTATTTATAGACTTCATCCTTGGTAACCGGCTGATCCAGTTTCTAACAAACTTCTGACAAGTCTGACAGCTTCTGTCAACCTGTTGTAACTCACAGCTGTCAAGTCTTCAAACAGATCTTGTGCCTTTGTCTTTGTCAGCAAAGCGTCAAGACTATCTGTTAGAAAGTGTCGAGACCATCTGTCAATATATGTCGACATAAGTGACTTAGGTGTCGACACAGCCTTTGATGATGTCGACATGTCTGCCTTTATGTCGACTCAGCTTCTAGATACTGTATCTTGAGAATGTGTCGACACAGAGTATTTGTGTCGACACAAACACTTCATCATTCTCCAGCAACTAACTTGGTCTAGACTTTGCAGTGTGTCGACACAAGTCCTGTGTGTCGACACAGTTGATGTAGACTCTGCCTCTGTATGTCGACTCAGTCTTCTGGTGTCGACACACGTGTTGTCGACTAGCAATCCTGTGTGTCGACACAGCCTCCCAGTGTCAACACAGTTGATGTCGACTAAACTTTTATGTGTCGACACTGCTTCCCGGTGTCGACACAATTGTTATTGACTCTTTTTCTCTGTGTCGACACAGCCTTCTTCAAGTGTCGACACAATCTTTCTGAAGTGTCGACACAGCTTCTTCTGGTGTCGACACATAGACTTAATAATTTTCTTGTATTTTAGTACATTCTTCACCTGCACATATCAACTCAAAATAACATCAAATACACCTTGATGTATATCATTGAGCTAAGTTAGGCTTCTACAAATCAGGTACACATTTTCCAATGTACCCAACATAGACCAAGATGTCGTCGATGAAAACGATGACGAAGACATCTAAATAAGGCTCGAATACTTTGTTCATCAGGCTCATGAAAGCTGATGGGGCTTTTGTGAGCCCAAACGACATCACAGTGAACTCGTACAAGCCGTACCTTGAGCTAAAGGCCATTTTCTGAATATCCTCCTATTGTATTCTCAACTGATAATACCCCGAGCGCAAATATAGTTTGGAAAACCAATGCGCTCCTACCAATAGGTCGAACAACTCATCGATCCGAGGTAACGGATATGTGTTCCGTACCGTCAGTCAGTTGAGCTCCTGATAGTCTATACATAATCGCAAGGTCCCATCTTTCTTCTTAACGAACAGAACATGAGCTCCCCAAGGTGATAAGCTAGGGTGAACAAACCCTGATTCTACCAACTCTTGCAACTGAACTCTAAACTCCGCGAGTTCCTTTGGGGCCATCCGATAAGGGGTCCTGGAGACGGGCTTGGCTCCTGGTACTATCTTAATCTGAAAATTCACTTCTCTATGCGGGGGTGATCCTGGCAATTTCTCAGGAAATACCTCAGGAAAATCCCGCACTACCCGCACGTCCTTCATATCTATTTTTATCTCCTTCAGTTCGAAACATATCATGTAGACTTCATCCCCTCTCATGTGAGCTTTCAAGGTCTGAATCAAAGATAATAGTAAACATGATGCGAATTTTATACCTTGGAAGATTACATCAGTATCCCCATGTCTCAAGTAGATTCGCTTCTCAGCACAGTCAATTCTTGCATAGTGCCAATCCAGCCACGTCATGCCCAGAATGAGATCAAATTCTGGTATTCTCAAAACTGTGGCAGGGGTATCAAAGATCTTTCCCCCAATGAGTATCTCCAATTCGCACTTGGCGGTTGAGGTCATCTCAGAGCCGTCTGGGAGGCGTACTCTTTGAGAAATACCAGTGAAGTATTGCATTCCATGTATATCTTTAATGAAGTCTTCAGACACAAAAGAGTGTGAGGCACCGGTATCAAACAACGTATAGGTCGGTTTCCCACCGACCACCACAGTGCCTAAGTACCAATAACCATACTCAAGCTAGATATCTAGTATGACTTAAGCAACTTAAGGTTACTAATGAAAATAAGATGACCAATTGTATTCATACCTGCAATCACCTCCTGAGAGTTCCGCTCATGTGTCATGTCCAGTGTGAACACCTGATTCCGAGCCGGTCCGGGGTTTCCTCCTCGTGGTCCTCGTCCTCGACCACGCATGTGCCCCCGTCCTCGAGGAGCTGCCGGAGGGAGAGCAAGAGGCGCATTTCAAAACAATTGCGGGCAGTAGCGTCGAATGTGGCCCGGTTGGTTGCATTTGAAGCACACTCGCTCCTACCGCCCACCGGGTTGCTGAAACTGTTGAGGCTGCGGTGGTGGAGGCAATGCTGGCGGCTGTGGAACCGGGTGCTCCACTCTATAATTTCGGTGGAAACGCCAGCCACCTCTCTGACGTATTCTTCCTCCTCCGAAGTCGTATCTCCTTCTATTGCTAGGGTCGGCTTCCATCACGCCCTCAGCTTGCCTCTTACCACTTTCCAAGTGGTCTGTTTCTAACCTCTTCGCCATGTCAATTATTTCGGCTAGACTGGAGTCCGCTATAAATAAAAGGGCTTGCCTCAGGGGGTCTCGCAAGCCTTTGTAGAACCTCTTCGCATACCCTTTGTCATCCAACTCGTAGGAGTCAGCAAATCTAGCCAGATGCTGAAACTCCCGCTGGTACTCCGTCACTGACTTGGATCCTTGCTTTAGCTGTAAGAACCTCTCTTCGAGTTCATCACGAGCAGACGAGGGGATGAAATGCTCTAAAAAGGCTTCAGAGAATTCGCTCCAACTGATTTCTGTATACACTCTCCCTTAAAAGGTGTAGCCCATGATGGACTTCCACCAACTCTTGGTGTGCTGTTCTAGGAGTGTCACTACAAGGGTCACAACCATGTTGTTTGGGCATCTAATTCCTGCCAACAGTTCTTGTACGGTGTCGAGCTATTCTTCCGTACGCACTGCCGACTCTATCCCAAGGTAAGCTTGAGGGGAGAGAGCTCGGAAAGTGCTCACCCAATTGGAGCCTGGACATTGTTATTGCACGAGGGCTTGTTGGGATCTGGAGGCATCTAGGATCACTGTGAGCATTTACCCTAGCTCCGATTGCTAGAACTGTGTGGGTACAGACAAGATGGGGGTTCTCCCCACTGGCTCAGTGTGCACTGAGATCTACACGTAAAATACAAACCTAAGGTCAGGTTGGCTAATCTTAAGGTCAAAGTTGGACATACTTATTGTGAATTATATATGAGCACATCACTGCTTCCGCTAAGTCAGTTTGTCCCCAAACTGACTAATCGAACGGGGGTGGCACCATTGTTAAATGACTACTCTAATTCAGGATTGTAGCAAGCTGATATCATTTATAAGACCCCCCCCTCCCAGAACACAAAACACTACACGAGAGGGGTCTTAAGCCCAGAACAACCGCCTTACGGTAGCACTAGCACTCATGCTAGCCTGTACTACAAGACGCCTATTCTGCCAGTCTTTACCAATATCAATCATTCCCAACCCAACCATGATATAGAGTTAGAAGTCAAAATCCACACAAGTATATAATAGTCCAAACACAACAAGTAAAGAAGCTACAACAAGCTTTTATAATCAGAGTACGTAAAATATTTTGCCCAAAAGGGCTACAATAAGTCTCTAAAAGACTCACATCAGTCACCGACGGTAACGACCGTACCATACCCTCAGGCCCTGTCGTCCTGGCCTGGTTGTCCTGCTGCAAAACCTGCTTCTGCTCCGCCTACGGGGTTTCCTCCTAAAAAGTAAGACGTAGCAACCGTTAGTCATGAAGACTAAGTGACTTCACATCCGCTCCCCCGGCGACTCCTCGGCACCGGGCGGAGAAATGGACAAAGGTACAATATATATAAAGTATGTAAGCATAAGTAAAAGCAGGTGGCATTGTGTGATCAGTAAACATGGTAATAGTGTAGCAGCATAATAAATGAATAATCGTTACTCTAACAGTTCTATCAATTACTGCAGTATAATAATATAAGGCTACAATAGAAAGTAACTCAACTTATATGAATGCTCATACAGACATATAAGTTGAGGATCGGCTCAACAGAAAAGTAACTCATCGTATAAGAGTGCCCATACAAACTTATACGATGAGGATCTTGTGTATGCGATGAAATGCTATGCAATGAATGCAATGTTATGACTCACCCATGAACATGCACAAGCAATTGCTGTGCCGACACAGACTCTGTAGTTCCCACTTTTCGAGCAGGTAGCTAACCCCATAAACGTCAACCGTCGTGGTCGGACGGTGACAGTAGAGCAGGCATCTCCACTGCTAGGCTGGTCTCAACACGACCTGGCCTAGGCCTCCGTACGCCTCAACACTAAGAACACATAGCGGAGCTCACACACGTAGTACGGCTCAGCGGGTGTCTCGGGTAGATGTGCACCGAGATCTTAGCCCCGAACTGGCCTATGATGTGACCCAGAAGGAGCCTCGGAAATGAGCACGAGGACCAAGCCCAACCGTTCACTTGACACAGAAGGAGCCTCGAGACGTGAACACTGAGGACCAAGCCCAACCGCCCAAGGTCTAACTGTCAACTCCCATCGGTGTGACGTTTGGCGAGCCCGTAGACCTGCCACACTATCCTTAACTCAGGATTACGACACCGTGTGTTGACTCACACCGCATGCAATACCACATCATCATGGCACGGAAGGAGCCTCGAGACATAATCACCGAGGACCAAGCCCAACCGTCCATCTATAACTCTTCTCAAAATAACTAACCAGTGCGATCAGAAACCCGCACTCAAACCCTTTCACAATCCTATACCCAAGGCACCTTAAAGGTTTACCACATACACAGGTGGCGAACCACCTCATACAATGGACCATCTTAGACTTCCTTATATGACAAGCCTCAAGACCATGCATCACTCTTTCGACCAACATGATTATGTCTATGTTGTGGTCACTTAACTTTAACATCTCCGATTACAACTCTTTCACCAAACTCAATCATTCATGCGCACATGAGTTAATCATCTAACTATCAACAGCGACCAAATACACAAGTTCAAGACAATCTTGTTATTAATCGACGAATTACCATTCGTTCACTAACTCCCACCAAATCATTTCGTTCAATTACATTTCATTTCACCATTTATTTGTGTGGGGTCTATCCAACAATTTCCTCACTCATTAAATTATCACGGTTAGAAATATTATAATTCGCCAAAACCCCAACGATAATTTGTTACAAGATCTCCACCAAGTCCAAACTCGATTCTACACCAACCAAGGAAATTCAGGTGCAGAACACCTTCTGGACAGCAACTTCGACCAGAGATTCTCGAGGCTACAGGAATTCAGTGAATGCGTGTAACCCCTCGATGGAAAGGTATTTACATGGGTTATAACTTTCATGTTCAGTCTGCAACCCAGATCAGACTGTATCACACATGAAATTGGCTCCAAAGCCCACTGCGTACTGAATACATTTTCTACACGCTTAGCCTGTCACCCTCTACTTCGATCAAACTTTACCGTGTCTATAGACTTCGCCTGAAGATGTGTAACCACTCACTGGAAAGGTATTCCCAAGGGCTACGACTTTCGTGTTTAGTTGAAAGCCAAGATATGACCAAGTTATTCATGAAAATGGCCACGAAGATTATTGCGCGCAGAAAGTAGATTTCTTGCGCGCATCTTAAGACGGAACGAACGACATCGGTTCGTCTTCCTCCTCCAGCCGATCTTCCCAATTTACATCAAAAATTCCTCCTCCCTTATTCAACCTCATCAGGACATTCCTCTTTGCGAGACCATCCCCCATCATACAAATTGAATGAAGGAGAGGTTGAAGATGACTAAACCCTAGAACACAAGTCCTTGCATGACCTCTCCTAGAAATCTTCATCTCACACATCAAGACTCATTTGAGTCAATATCTCGCCTAGGATTAACTACAGATCTAGCACCAAGGGAGAGGGGAGGAAGCTCACCTCGTTTCTGGCGCTTCCGTTATTTCCGGCCATAGATCTCGTGACTCTTCGCGGTGGCGTCCTCTTTTCCTTGGCGGCGGCGGTGGTTCTTCACGGAGTATAGTTGATTCTAGCAACTCCTTCCCTCCTCCAATAGTTTCTCCACCGAAAAGAAAGTTTGGGAAGAGGATTAAAAACGGCCAAATCCTATATAAATAGGACCAACACGGGTAGGAACACGCCCGTGTTCCTACCCGTGTCCCGCTCGGTGAAGCGTCGTCGACGGTTACAATATCGTATGGACACAGACACGGGTAGGGACACGCCCGTATCCACTACCTGTGCCATGGGACACGGTAGTGTGCATGGCCGTGTTCTTACCCGTGTCCTGCTCGGGAGACATATTCGTAGATCTTCACTCAATGCCTCTTGACACGAGTAGGGACACACCCATATCTCTACCCGTGTCCTTCTCGGGACATGCCATGTCGAGTTCCACTCAACGCCTCTCGACACGGGTAGGGACACGCCCATGTCTCTACCCGTGTCCTTATCGGGACAGGCCATGTCGAGTTCCACTCAACGCCTCTCGACACGGGTAGGGACACGCCCGTGTCTCTACCCGTGTCCTTCTCGGGACAGGCCATGTCGAGTTCCACTCAACGCCTCTCGACACGGGTAGGGAATTGCTCGTATCTCTACCCGTGTCCCTCTCGGGACAGGCCCTGTTGAGTTCCACTCAACGCCTCTCTAATTCTACTCGATGCACAGGGGTAGGGACACGCCCGTGTCTCTACCCGTGTCCTATAGACCAATTTCTCTTTTCCATGCGAGTGTAAGCCTAGTCGCCTGCACTCCCTAGGCTCAAGTCAGCTCTCCTGACTCAGAAGAACGCACGAGGGGCCTAGCGCGAATCGGGACGTTACACTTTGCACCCCCAATTAGTGGGGGTTTGGCACTTTGCACCCTCATATTAAATCTTTGGCACTTTGCACCATCTAAAATATCAAATGCACCCTGATTTCATTTAAATATTTTTTTCTAATTTAATAAAATACCTGAATATTTGAAGGATGGATAATTTTGTCAATGAACAAAATCTCAAAGCTCCTAAATGACCTAAACCTAGCCGGCATAACCCCATTCCCCCATTTCGTGTATCACAAACAGCCGATCGTCTCTTTTGCACCCGCTGTCGATCGTCTCTCATGCAGCACTTCTAGGATTCCTCTCTCTCGCAAACCCAAGGGCTGCCGATCTCGACTTCTAATAGACCGGCCGTGGTGCTCCTCAGTTATTCTCGATGATTCCCCCTTCACGGTGCAGTTATTCTCCAAAGGGGTGTTCTTCAGTTTTCCTACTCAAGCCAAACCCGATTCGTCAAGCATGTAGCAAAATTGATTTCAATTTTCTAGTTGTTGTAGCTATTTAGATGAGGTTGCAAAATTAATTTCAAAAACTAAAGTCTTTGTGACCATCTCAACTTCAGGTTTCTATATTCGAACGATCGAATACTCATAATCTTTGCCCAAAGGAGAAAACTTTGGAGTAAAGAATCCAAGTTTGAGTAGTGGCGTTCAAAAATACCGGGCCTGAAAGCCCGCTCGAGCTCGGCTAGGCCCGGTCCGAAAAAAGCGCGGCCCGGACCTAAACTGGGATTGGGGGCCTTATCGGCCCCCATATCAGCCGGTAACCCGGGCTGAGCCCGGAAAAGCAAGGGCATCGGGCCTAGTCTGGCCCCGACACCCAGGCCGGCGGGATTTTCATTGAAATCCCGCCAGTTGGTTGGATTTCCTTGGAAATCCAACCTGCTTGCCGGATTTCCTGGTGGAAATCCCACCTGCTGGCAAGATTTCCTGGTGGAAATACGACCTGCTGGCGGGATTTCTCATTAAATAGGCGTGATTTTTAATCCTGCCTAAATCGGGGGATTAAATCCAGTCGATATTTAGCGGGAGTAAAATCCTGCTCAAAATCGGGTCGGTCCGGCCCAGCTTAAGCAGGGCCTGACCCGAGCCCGATTGGCAAGAAGCCTGAGCCTGACCGGTCCGGTCCCATTCCGGCCCGTTCGTGCTTTTTGAACATGACTAATTTTGAGTGATCAGCTAGAGAAAGACTTGGATGACCATAATCCTTCCCAACAACTGGAGTATCTTTCCATCTGCGTTTTATTAAATTGATCAAGGCTCCGTTTGGGAGGACTTATTTTCACCGGTCAAGCGATTACGACCGCATGAATCAGGCCTTAATTATGGTCTGATTCATGCGGTCATAACCGCTTAACCGGTGAAAATAAGCCCCCCCCCCAAACGAAGCCCAAGAGTTAAATGATGCGTTTTATTAAATTGAGACTAAAATACCCCTACTCAAATTAATCTCAACGAGAGTTCGGACCCGAGGGGGTAGCTTACACTTACTTCTCCCGAACTTGAACTCCTGACCAAACGCTTTGAATCGGAGAACCGACCCTGGGATGCAGCGTGGAGGTCTCACCACACATCCAGAAGATCTTAAGAGTGCTTCCCTCCAAGCCAAAAGCTGGGTTGGGCGTCTTGGAGGACTCTCACAGCCAACCAAAACAACCTGAGGAGGAAAAAACCAAAAGAACTGGATCCTCTCCAAATGTGCTAACAAGGTCTATTTATATAATTCCAAGCCTGCTATGCAAACAGCTTAACTTAGCTGTTTAGATCTTCTATACGCAGCCCAAAACGGTATGCCAACAGCGAAACTCCGTTATTCGGAGGAGTAATCGGGAAGCCAACATGGGCATTCTGGTAAAAACACTACTGGGCGAGTGGTCAATAAAAATACCACTCGCCTAGGGCAGCTAGCACTCGATGGGACCGGCACTCGCCGCCAGCCCAGGGCCTAGGGAGAGTGCGGGTCCGATTACCCCACTCGCCCACCCCTTGTCATGGGCCCTGGGCGAGTGCGAGCCTATATGCTCCACTCGCCCCCATGCTCTTGGCAACATGTCCTAAACGAGTCGGGGAGGTCCTACCACACTTTCCCATCTGACTCGCCTGAGTCAAAGATCACCCTATTCGGCTGGGTCCCTTGCCTGATGGGCCCACTCGTCGTGCACAGGGTTATACATAATCCCCGCTCTTTACGAGATTGTCCCAAGCTCAGAAAGAAACATCCAACCTCGGGCGTTTGATGAGTGGCACTGAGGCCGGAGAAAATCTTATAGTGGGCTCCACAAAATGTTATATATACATGCCTGCTAGGGGGAAAGGGACATTGTTACCCCCCTCCTATATTCCTGATCTATGCAACGTCATGCCTCTCTATAAGGAGTTCCTAGAGAGGCTCGACAACGCGAGGGAGCTTAATTCATCCTGTACCACCAAACTCATGCCCTGACTTACCAACCAGTCCCCAAGTAAAATGTTGAAGCACAAGCTTGTGAAGAATGCTAGACCCGACTAGGCGGCCGGCGGGCCCCCTCGGCATTCCGCCTTCAACACTTCCCTCTCCTTGACAATGGTCTTTGACAATTTGGTTCGCTCCCATTGTGTTCAACGGACGGCCTGGATATAATGATTCTTGATATGCGTGCAGGGTGGACACTCTAAGGAGAAGGGTGCCGAGGAGGTTCTCACCGGCCAGGGTGCTCTACCATATGATGAAACGACTCTCCCCTGGTCCAGTTCAATCGCTCACCCAAGGACTCGCACCCCCAAACCGTTACTGACAACCCTACGAGAACTTCGGGTAACTTATCTTCTTCTTCTGTCTTTTCTTTCCACCCACCTCATCCGCATTACTCCATTTCAGCTCTTCCCTTTGGGTCTATCAGACTGGGCTCTCTGTCGCTGAGATCGCCGGATTGCGAACCTGTAAGCGACCCCGCCCCTGACTCTGCTCTTGCGGCGGGGGGCATGGTGGACATCTCAGTTCCCCCTTTTGTTTTGATATCTGACCCAGGCTCCTTCCGTCCGGGTCATGGCAAGGTACTCGTCGTATCCCTCGGCCCACCCCACCAAGGACATCCAAGTTCTTCCTGCCAACCTCACCACCAACAGATCTTCACCACACACGATTAGTCAGAGTACTCGCCCCCTTCTTACATTTTCAGTCGCGTATTTCTAAAATTGTCATTGTCTCAGGCCTTCCTGAAAACTAAAAAGCAGAAGAATCTTCCGACCAGGAGTTATTCTCGTCTCCCCACTCCTAACTCGCTCGAGGACTTTCTAGACATCCTGAGCAACCCTGCCGAGATGAAGAAACGAACGGCAGAGGTCCTTAAGAAGTACAGATTCATGCTGCGAGAGCTCTAGGAGGAGAGAGGTATCGGCGAGCAGCGATTGTGCGCCCTCGAACAGGACTACACGAGGCTGGTCGATGAGATAGGGCGAGGATCAGATGACGAGATGACTTCCCCCGGACCACTTATAGTCCGTATACAAGAAAATATGTGCCTTGTGCATCAGGACCTTGAGACATTCCGCAAGTTCTATAATCCTCGCCAACCACCAGGGACTGGGGCGCGAGGCTGAGGAAGATGGAAATGGCTCCTGTTCTGAGCCTACCAGCACTCGCCCCTTAGCCCCCTGCGGTCCTCTAGCGGCTTGCAATAATTTTTCTACCCCTACCCTTTTTTTGTTTGAGGACATTCGCAGAACTATGCCTATATAATAATTGTAATATATACAATATTTGATGCTAGTTTATCTCGCGCAAGTGCAGAGTTCCAACTTGAATTCAGCTCGCTCGATGGTAGAATAAGTCGTGAGGAGTCGATGTCGAGGTTAACGAGTCGAACTGAGAGAGAGAGAGACTAACCTTACCAGCTCTTTTTCTATAAATTTGACCCCCTACCTACACATACCCATCACATTTATTGTAGCCATACCTTCTTGACCCTAGACTTCTCGCCCTTAGCACTCGCAAGAGCCACTTTGTTAATATGGGAAAGACGAGAATTGATGTTGACGGAAGATCCAAGTGCGTGAAGCAGTTCGTCGAGTATTCCTTCTTCGACAAGAATCTCTCGTAGGAGGAGTATCTCGCCTTCATGGCCAATTTCCTCACTCCAGGTTCACTGCACGCCGACCGAGAAGGAGCGAGGCGATAAATACCTTTTTTGTCGATGAGCTCGTCTTCCCCATCTCGCACTTCGAGGTGGGGTTGTGCCTTCCCCTCTGACCAAAAGTTCGCCAGGTTCTGAAATACTTAGGGGTCGTCCCTGCACAGCTCAACCCCAATGTGATTGTCATGTTGGTGTATTTCGCGAGCTTCCTCCGGAAGGAGCGGATCGAGTTCAACCTCACAGTCTTTCGAAAGCTCTTCATCTACCATACCACCAATGACGGCGTCGTCTTCTTCGCCGGCTCACGGTTCAAGGTACGGAAGACCGCCAACAAAAACCACAACTGGGTCACCAAATTTGTCTTCGTAAAGGGGGTCTTGGCAACATCCCCTACTCGCCCATTCAGCGAGGCGAGGAGACGTACCTGGCACCGACAGTATCGGGTGACGACGTTAACCTCCATCAGTTCTTCCTCTACAAGGACTTCGAGATCGCCTTCCTGCGAAAAGGCCTCGACTTGCTCCCGCCAGTTCTCCCTGGAGAAGGTACGCTTCCTAGTCGCTTCACTTTGGTCTCGCCAAAATACTTTTTCCTTAATGATGCTAAGTACATTTCCTACAGGGGGGAGGTTGATCCCGGAGCACCAACCCTTTGCAGATGCTGGGCTGAACGCCGACCCACTCGCCCAGAAGAGGGTAGCCTCGGCGACGTGCAAGAGAGAGATGGATACATCCAGGCCCTCCAACAGCAAGAAGCGACCCGCCTGTACCGACTCTGGCTCGCCTCGCCCTCCACCGATGGGAAAAAAGCTAAAGAAGACAGTGGTGTCCAAAGTCAAGCAGGTCCAGGGGGACTCACCCGTGGGAGAGTGAGTCGAGATCGATCTCCCCGGGTCTCCTACCGTGGAGGAGCCCGAGACCCGCCAGGTCGCATCGCTGAGTGCCCATCGAAATTTTGGCCTCGACGAGAAGGTAAAGTATCACGTCAGCGAGCTTATGGTGCGGTGGGACGAGAAGGCAAACCGGGTCTCTATCTCCTCACTCCCCTCCTAGTCTAAGCGCTGACCTCCCTGCGGGCACGCCTTCTCCCTCGGCTTTGGGCTCTACGACCGCGCGGACACAGAAGCCATTAACAACATGACGATGCAGCAGCTCGCCCACGAGAGTACGCGAGCCCAAATGCGCTCTCTGGAGCTCGCACACAAGAATGTCTGTCGTGGCTTCTCCCCCAGACGCAAGTAGTATGACGCTGAGGAAGCACGGGCTTTCGATGTGGATGATGCGGCGGACTTGAAGCGTAAGCTAGGGATTACCGAGAACCTCCTCGAGAAGAACTCCGACGAGATGGTAAGTGTCGATCATATATGGCCCCCTCCTTGAGAAGAACTTAGGGTCTTTTTTAATGCATCCCCAATACCCTTTAGCAGGACGGTGAGACCGCCGACCGCATGCACACTCACGTTGCCGGCTTGGAGTAGCAAAACTAACTGCTGGAGGGGCAGAATAAGCTGCTCTAGGCCGAGATCACTCGCCTGGTTGATACCATTCTCCCCCAGCTCGTGGCGAGTCAAGCAGTCAAGGAAGGAGGTCGCGGATGTATATCGAGGCAGAGTTCAACGAGATGATGAGGGACACCTCCATCAAGGTTGCTAACCACACGCTCCAGATGAGACGAGAATTGCTGACTTGCTGACGCTTGGTGGGTCGTTGCTGAGTTGAGAGCGTTGAATACTTGCATCGGTTTTGAGAGCGGAACACATTGAGGTGTGGTTGGAGCGGACTTGATGGCAGAGCGCGCAGAGAGATGGATGATGGAGACCGTGTGGGGCGCTTGCTGAAGGAGAGCACGCGGGGAGCTCATTGGAGGAGAGCGTGCGGGGTGCTTGTCTGAGGAGAGCATGCGGGGAACTTATTGGCGGAGAGTGCGTGAAGCGCTTGTTGGTAGAGAGAGTGTGGGGAACTTGTTGGCGGAGAGCGTGCAGAGCGCTTGTTGGTAGAGAGCGGACGGGGCGCTTGTTGGAGGAGAGCACTCGAAGCACTTGTAGTAGGTGAGTGTGCGGGGCATTTGTCGGCAGAGAGCGTGTGTGGATCTTATTAGAGGGAAGCATGCGAGGCGCTTGCAGAAGGTGAGCACGCGGGGAGCTTGTTGGTGGAGAGCACGCAGAACGCTTGTTGGTAGAAAGCGCGCATATAGCTTATAGGAGGAGGACGCGTGGAGCACCTGCATGAGATGAGCGTGCAGGGTGCTTGTCTGGAGCGCTCAGTGAAGGGTAGTGCGCAAAGTGTTGAGGGAAGAGGATCTCACAAGGTAGCGATGTACGCGAGAGCGCATGAGAAGGCGGGGTATGCAGGGAAGAGACGCGCGCAAGGAAAAGGCGCGTGCGGGAGCGCACAAGGAAATGATGAGCGTGAAAGCGTGCAAGGAGGCGGAGCATGTGAGTGTGGGCTAGGAGGAGGAGCATGTTGGGGCGCGCAAGGCGGCGGAGTGCGCAAGAAAGAGATACGCGCAAGAAAGAGACGCGCGCAAGAGCCCGCAAGGAGGTGCGCAAGGAAGAGATGCATGCAAGAGTTCTCAAGGAGACGTCGCGGGCGAAGGAGCATAGGGAAAAGATGCGTGCAAGGATGCGGCACACACGAAGGCACGCAGAGAAGGGATGTGCTCGAGAGCGCACAAGGAGGCGGCACGCAGGGAGCGCACAAGGAAGATAAGTGGAGGAGAGAGAAATTCCGGACGGAGAAGAGAGATGGAGATCTTTGCAGGGTGCTTCGAAGACGAATGAGATCTTCAAGGAGTGCTTGAAGATCATCGAACGGGGAGAAGAGAATGAAGAAGATGAATGCGGAATGAGAGAGAAAATTTGTAGGAGAATTTCCTAGTTAAGGAGAGAATGAGAATCAAAGGAGGCTCTAGGTCCCTATTTATAGGCTTCATGGGTGGTTATGGAGATCATGTGGCTATCCGCAATCTAAAACTACCATGATCGCTATTTATAGGCCAATTTTAATATAATTATTTTATGGGACTTTGGTTTAATATGAACATTAATTTTATAATTTATATTAAACGTACACCAATTCAATTTTTGACGACGCACTTTTCCCATTACGGGAGATCATGGGGGCGGTTACGTGAGTAGTTTCCCTTGTAACTGACGGTGGTGATTGTGGGAGCGTGATTGGATGGTGGAGAATTGACGATGGTCAAGAATCCGACAGGTGGAGGCCGGTCGGTGGAGGCTGACCGGAGTCAGAATCCGGTCGGCGACGACAACGACATCTAAGGAAGAGAGGAGCAACGATGGCGGAGATCTTGGGAGATAGGAGAGATGACGACAACATCCGAGGAAGAGAGGAGTGACGACGGCGGTGGCCGTATGTGAGAGGAGCGGCGACGAGGGAAGAGAAGGGCGACAAAGGTGGTGTCGGTGGATGAGAAGGGCGACAAAGGTGGTGTCGGTGGATGAGAAGGGCAAAGGCGATGACGTTGGTGGATGAGAAGATCAACGGCGGCGGTTGCCGTGGCGATGGCTGCGATAGCTGCGGTGATGAAGATGATGACGATGGTTATCGCGGCGATGGCGACAGTTGCCGCGGTGATGGAGGCGGTCTCCGCGGCGACGGCGGCAGTGATGAAGATGATGGCGGCGACGGCGGCGATTTCTGTGACGATGACGATGCCAACGGTGATGAAGACAATGGCGGTGATGGGGGCGGTTGCTGCGACGATGGAGGCGGTTGCCGCTATGATGGCGGTGATGCTGGCGTTGATGAAGACGATGGCGGCGGCGATGACGACAACGATGGCGACGACGATGACAGTTTTGGCCCTAGTGGGGTTGACTTTGTCAACCCCACTTCCTCCATCAAAGGAGGTGGACGGTTTGGCTGCCCGCAACCTGATTCATTTCAGGAGGGCCCTATCATTTTTTCCCTCCTCAAGTTCTTGTAGTTTCAAGCCAAAGCGAATGAAGGGCGAGGACTTCTACTCGGAAGCCTGTTTTGGTGTGTAATGGTTTGCAGCGGCGTGCGCCTGACAAAACGTGTGATAGGTGTGAAGGGTAAAATATGTGAAGAGCATTTTGTACGCTAGGAGTGACATGCAAAATTGGAGCAGCGTGCGTGAAGCGCGCGCTGGGCGTAATATGTTTGGGGTGTAGAGCACAAAATTATGGAGTGCGTGCAACTAGTGTGCAGAGCATAATGTGTACAGTGTGCGCGTTGGGAGCAATGTGCGCAATGTGCGTGCAAGGCGCAATGCGCACGATGTGTGTGAGGCATTGCATGGGGTATGTTGTGTGCATTCGTCGCTTTATGTTTGTGAAGACTTGAACAATTTTTTGTTCTACCAAGTAGTGAGACGCTGCTCGTAGGGGAAACTGATGTAGTGTCACTCCTTGTCATTTGTAGAGCAGGTTAATATTTGAAGGAGATAGTATGAGATTTTCGCAAGATTTAAGGTGAAGATCCTTCAAATAATGGCGTGGACGCATTGTTGCGGAACAGTCGAATTTGGTAGTTGAGATCTCCCCGAGCATGAAAGCGGGGACTCCGACGTCGACGTAGAGAAGTTGTAACTATATCTTTGTTGTACAGATGCCAATAACCGGCAGAATGTTGGCATGTGGCTATGCTAGAGAGTGCATCGACTCAATCCGATAGTCGGAGAATGCGACGATTCAATCCAATTGCGCAGCCTAACCTGGTCAAGAGAGGACTTCCGGAGAATGTAAGTATTCGATCCGGGTGTCGGAGAATATAGGTATTCAATCCGACTAAGGGACCGAGCCTGGCTAAGAAAAGACTGCCAGAGAATGTAAGTATTTGATCAGGGTGTCAGAGAATGTAGGGATTCAATATGACTGTGGGGTCAAGCCTGGCCAAGAGGGGCTGAGGGGATTGTCGGAGAATGTAAGTATTCGATCAGGGTGTCAAAGAATGTAAGGATTTGATCCGACTGCACGACCTAGAGGGGGGGGGGGCAGGCTGTGGAGATGGCCTACAATAACAACGGATAATGTAATGATTTGATCCAACCACCAAAGAATGTAAGTATTCGATCTAGTTGTACGACCTAGCCTGTCTATGAGCCGATTTCTAGAGAATGTAAGGATTCGATCTGACTGCGCAACCGCGAGGGATCATTCCCTGGTGATGTCGTGACCTTCGAATCGAATAGGCTAGAATCTCTTTTGTGGAGATCTGAACACTATCTAAGGGGAGAGGCCAGAGTCCCTGTTGGGATCACCGAACACTCTGTAGGGGGAGAGGCCAGAGTCCCTTATTGGGAACACCGAACACTCTGTAAGGAAAGAGGTCGGATGTAACATCCCGAGTTTTATTGGGCCACCAGAACCCTAGTGGGCCCAAAAAAAGTGACCTGAACCTCTACCCGTGACCTGGTAGGAGGAAACCCTATGCAGGGTATAGAGCTAGAGAACTCTGATTTGAGCTTTGTCAGTCAATACGAGTGCGTTGGAACTCGTTCCGTTGAATTCCGAGGTCATATGATTGATATGGTCATTCCTCGTAAAACGTCGTGAAAATGAGATTTTTGAATATCGAGCTAGAGAACTCCGATTTGAGTTCTGTCAAATTCTATGGCTTTGTATAGTTGATACGAACGCATCGAAACTAATTGCATCGCAATTCCAAGCCTAACAATGATTATAAGCGTTTTGACCGTTTTAGCGCGCTGCGACGCGCAGATTTTGAATATTTAACAAACAAACTCTGATTCGACCCCGGACAGTGGCATTGGACTCGTATGGTCAATACAAAGTCAACAGAGTAGGTACCGGTCAGTTTCGATGACGGGTGGTCAATCCTTGGTCAAATCAAGCACATTCGTGCACCGAAAAGCGTGCACACACCAATTGTGACACGACACCCCAACTTTGACCCAACCCCTTATGTCTTGGACCTACTTTGACTTTATCCAAAATGAGGAACTCACCTTAGGGTTGACTTTGGTCAAATCCCCCTAAAAACCAATTTTTGGAAATTTTCTTAAGGAGGTGTACACCTCCTCTTCATGGATGATTAAGGCCCCACCCCACTATACCCTTGGGCCACCAAAATCAGTCCACACAAGAGGATAGGTGGCCCATGGGTCAAGTTAGGCTCAACTCCCCTTTCCACTCCCCTCTTTCCTAAGCCCAAAAGCCCACCAAGGCCTAACCCACCAAGCACTCCCCTTGGATGGATCCATGTGGCATGTACTATGACCCCTAGATTGGTGCCAAGTGTCCCAGCCAACTGGAGGGGAGAAGAGCTCTTCTCCCTAAAGTGGCATTAATCCCACACCTCCCCCTTGCCTATATAAGGCCATGACCCCTCAGAGGAAATGCACTCCTCTCCCCAAGCTCAAATGAGCCACCACCACCCCTGCTGGAGCTCTGCTTTGCCGGAGAAAACTCAGTCGAGCTCCACCGCCACCTCCACCACCACCTCCACCACCATTAATGGCGGATCTTGCCGGAAGTCCCGAAGGCCCCAAAATCAGGTGGAAAACTTCTCCTCTCCTTCCTCCCTAACTTTGAATGCTTTGTTTGCGAGCTCTAACGGCCAGAGCGCCGTCGCCATCAACCTCTCCCCTCTGATTAAAATATATATAGCCCCGGCGGCAGGCCGTCGGACCACCGCCGGAGGGATAACCCACCCCAGGGGAGTCGGCCTGGGGTGGAGACATGACCGGTCGGCGGCGGGGAAGGCCCGCAAAGGCTTAGTTTTCGTACAGGCCCTCTATACAGCTACGGGGAAGATGATATAAATGCTTATTCTTATCACTTTTATAAATAAATATATATTTATTTATAATTTTATAAATTTTCATAAAATTATAATTAAAAGGGTGCTTTAAATTTTTTGGGGTACACTAGAGGTCTGGTGAAAATGTTTTCAACATTAAAATTATTCTCCTTGATGAGTGCAATCTTCACAAAAATTTTGGGAATTTTTGGGATCGATTTGGTATTTTTAAAAGACTAAAGAAGAATTATTTGGCCAATTTAGAGGCTCAAAACTTTTTTTAGGTCATCTTAAAAGTTGTATTAAAATTTGGAATTCTTGGGATACAAATTGAAGTTTTTCCAATTTCTTGGAGCCTAGGGTCGCGCTCAGAAATTTACCCGCTCGAATTCTTCGAAAGTGGAAATTGAAGCGCGCGACCATTTTATATATTGAATATTAAGTTCAATTGAGTAATCAACAAGAGTTATCGAGATAAGATTTCAAGCGCTGAGTATTTCAAGGTTTTTGCAAAACCGCTAAGCGTCTCATTTTCAAATAACTCTAGAGCATTCTGGATAGACTCGGAAGATGAAAGTACGAGCTTCGAGAAAAATAATCCACAACCTTATTCTGGGTGAAGAATTTCCCTCATGTGTTAAAAATAATTTCTGAGGTTGAAATTCGAGGAAGAATGTGTCCTCTAACGAGATTCTCGAATTCGATCTGACGCAAGCAATCGAATTGATATTTATTCTTGTATGAATAATAAAAGTTTAATAAGTCTCCTGATCCGAGTAAGTCATGATCGAAAGGCACAACTAAATTATTATCGGATCTTAATAATGAGTGAAACCCAAAAGAAACCTCCTGATAACGGAGATGGAACTGAACTAAATTTCCTGAGAACGGAGATGGAACTGAACTAGACCTCTTGGGAACGGAGATGGAACTGAACTAAACCTCCTAAGAACAGAGATGGAACTGAACTAAGTCTCCTGAGAACGGAGATGAAATTGAAGCCTCCTGAATGGAGTAATTGGACTACTAACCATTTTCTTTATGATTATTCCAGTCTTGCACTGGTCCAGTTCTTTTATTTATTTCAGTTCAATACTTTCAATTCAGTTCTACTCCAGTATCATACTGGTCAAGTTCAATTTAGTACTTTCATTTTAATTCTACTCCAGTCCCGTACTAGTCAAGTTCAATTAAGTACTTTTAATTCAGTTTTACTCCAGTCTCATAGTGGTCAAGTTAAATTCAGTACTTTCATTTCAGTTCTACTCCAGTCTCGTACTGGTCAAGTTAAATTCAGTACTTTCATTTCAGTTCTACTCCAGTCCCGTACTGGTCAAGTTCAATTCAGTACTTTCAATTCAGTTCTACTCTAGTTCCGAATTGGTCAAGTTCAATTCAGTACTTTTGTTTCAGTACTACTCTAGTTTCGTACTGGTCATATTTCATTCTAGCACTCTAATTATGCAACTTATATTATCAACAGCTTTATTTATCGCATTTTCTTTACTGTAATTTACTATTATAAGAACGGGTCCTTCTCTGATGAGCAACCATCTGTTAAGGTCAAGCCTTAGTTGGGGATAACTGGAGTTGAGGTGTTCCTCCAGGTTTAGCCCCAAATAAAGTGCTCTCATGCTTCTTGTCGAAAGTTGAGCTAAGTGTTACTGCCTAAAGATTGAAGTATAGTAGGGCAGACTGCCTCAGACTCGGTGCATGCTAGCAAAAATTGACCGTTTGATTGCTTGTAAATTTCTTGCGGTGAACTGTGGCGGGTCAGTCCCTTCTGCAGACCGTTCGTACCGGTGCAGGAAGGTCGACGACTCAAGGCGATAGGGAGATGGGTACCACGGGTGACCGGTCGTTATGTTTTCCCCGTTGGGTTTCCCTCTACTGGTCGACCAAAATGTTGTATCACTGGATGTCGCTCACATCCAATAGTACACAGGGTTATACGTTGGGGCTTAGGGTTGTACAATACGACCACCCCCAGAAGTGGTAGTACTGACCACTGTCACCGACGGCCATATCGGTGAGGCCTGCGGGGATCACTACCCTGCTGGAAGAGAAGTGGTCCATACTATGTCGACATAGGATGTTATGTGTGGCTGTGAATGCCTGCGATGTATACGCGGCTGTGGATGCATGCGATGTGTACGCAACTGTGGATGCTTGCGATATGTATGTGGCTATGAATGCCTGTAATGTGTACGCGGTTGTGAATGTCTGCGATGTTTGAATACCTATTGTACTGATGTGCTAACGGAGCCTAAATTATAACTGACGTATATTGCTGCTTCTAGTCCAATTATACCATGTTGTGCCTCTTTTTGGTTGTTCCTAGCTTATTCATGAAATGTTATACTAACCCTCTCATGCTTTGGCTATCTACTTTTGTTGGGTGCGTGAGCTCGTCTCCGGGATATGGATTTGGGGAGGAGATTTGTTTCCACTTAGCTCTGTGACTAATGGTTATTTTAATAACCATTCACAGGAGATGGAGCACCGTAGTGGCCAGCTCTTGCAGGACGATACGCCAGCTGATAGGACTACCCGAGCAGAGGCACCCCCATCGTCTTCAAAATTTCGAGACGTGAGTACTAGCGAGCAGAATTGAAAGAGAGAGGAGTTGCTAGTTGTAGTACTATTATAGCCTACGGTATTCATGTAAAAACAGTGGCTACGACCTTTTGCATTTTATGTTAAATATATATTATTATATATATATATTTGTTGTGGCTTCCTGTTAATGCTTCTGCTCAACTCTGTGATGAGATGTGAATGTTGTGATTCAAGCCGAGTAAGACGGCCAACTAGTGCTTAGCAGAATGGGTCGTTACCCCTTAAGGAACACTGGGTGGACGTCTTGGGCAGTAAGATCCCCTCTAGCCCGATCCAGGGCAAAGGTTTGGGGGGGGAGGTCTTACTTCGGAGTCCCTTATTGGGAGCACCGAGCACTCTATAAGGGAAGAGGCCAAAGTCTCTTGTTGGGAGCATCAAACACTCTATAAGGGGAGAGACCAGAGTCCCTTATTGGGATCACCAAACACTCTATAAGGGGAGAGACCGGAGTCACTTGTTGGGAGCACCGAACACTCTGTAAGGGGAGAGACTAGATTCCCTTGTTAGGAGTACCGAACACTCTGTAAGGGGAGATGTCAGAGTCCCTTGTTGGGAGCACCGAACACTCTATAAGGGGAGAGGCCGGAGTACCTTGTTGCAAGCACCGAACACTCTGTAAGGGGAGAGACAAGAGTCCCTTGTTGGGATCACAGAATACTCGGTAAGAGGAGAGACCAGAGTCCCTTGTTGGGAACACCGAACACTCTATAAGGTGAGAGGTCGGAGTCCCTTGTTGGGAGCACTGAACACTCTGTAAGGGGAGAGGTCGGAGTCCCTTGTTGGGATCACCGAACACTCTATAAGGGGAGAGGTCGGAGTCCCTTGTTGGGATCAACGAACACTCTGTAATAAAGTTATCAATAAGATTGGAGGTAACACTTGTTGTTTGTTCCACGAATGCTGAAAATACAAGATACAAGTAGTGGTGGTAGAGCTCTAAATACCCCTTTGGCAGAAAGCAAACTCTTTTTTAAGATGTTCATCATGGGGATCAACCCCGTGCTGGATCATTCTTGACATGTTGATTCAGATCCTTTGTTTTGGAGAGAACTCTCGAGATACCCAAGGCGAATGAATCGTTCAATTTCTATCTTCAGTTACGAACAATCATTTGTCTTATTCCAGTGACCTTGATGGAAGTCATAATATTTAGATTGGTCCCCTGAGTTCGGATTAAGAGCCCTTGGTCTTTGGGGAGACTGATGGTTGCGTATGACGATCAACACTTCCGCTCGCGAAGCGTTGAGGGGAGTGAAGGCTTGATGTTTGTGATGCCCTAGCCCGCCGAGAGTTGACACATCGTGAGTTGCTCTTTTTGGGAACTGACAATGGTGTTAACCCCTGCTCTCGCCGTCTCTTTGAGTTGCTTTTGAATTATTAGAGGTGTGCTTCAATTGCATCATCAACAACAATCTGAGCATCGAGTCGTCGAACAAGATCGAGATAGCTGGGTATAGTCTCTCGTACTAGTGCAGAGTGGAAGCCACCAGGGAGGAGCCATCCAAGAAGAAACCATCGTAGGAGTTCCGTTTTTATCCCAGAGATTCGTCGTGCTTCAGTTGTGAAACAGCGAAAGAAATCTTTAACCTTCATTTTGACGGATACCAGACAGGTGGGAAAGATCGTTAAAAATCTGACAACTGACAATGGACTGATCTATGAATTGTTGTGTTAGTTCTGCGAAATTTTTGATTTTTCCATCCTTCAAGTAAAGGAACTAGGTGTGAGCTTGCCCTTTTAGGGTTATCGAGAAATCTTGATACAACAGTTGATCTGAGGCATTGCAAAGTTGCATCATGATTGTGAAGTGTCTGACATGCTCTGACGGGTCACTTGTACCATTGTATGTATCAATCTTTGGGATCTTGAAACCGTGAAGGATTAGGTGTGCCCAAACCTCAGGTGCGAAAAACGATCAAAGATGGAGAGGGTGAGTAGCTAAAGTGTCGCGCTACTTGATACGCTCGTGTTCTTCAGTTATTATACCATGAACTTCTTCACGTGTAAGCCTTTCATCTTCTGCTGACCTGATGCCTTCTACTTTCGAGTGATCATGGTTATACTGAGGTAAAGATCTTCTGTCTGAACGGGCTCTGCGGCCTTGGACATCTGCACAGGGGGTAATTCTTCAAGTATGATGACAAGCAAGTGAGGGGAAACTGGACCAACCTTCCCCTCGAGTGTCGTCCCTTCTGCAGTGTAGGCAGCTTCTCTCGCCATGGTCTCTAGTCACAAGTATCGCCGTGTTGAGGGTACTTTCTTCTGAGAATGCTGAGAACTCGCTTCCCGCATATAACGCCAAACTGTTACGGCCAAACTCGATGCCCAGGTCAAACCAGATTAACTTGGACCATCTTAGTCCATAGAGCGTTCGAGCACACACACAGTCACAGAGAAAGAAAAGCTGACAAGGCAATTTTTTTTACGTGGAAAATCCATCAACTAGGTGAAAAACCACGTGGTCGGATCTGTGCCGACCAAACCTCTACTATATCTGAGTGTTATTATATGGCTTTTCCAAGAACTTGAGGGCGACAGGCTGCCTCTCATTACAATTATTGGGGAGAGAGATAAGTGTTCGGAGGGTGACAGACCACCGTTCACAGAGCTAAAAATTTCTTCGTGTGCTGCTGGGAGCTATACGCTCGTTGTATTATGGAGTTATCTGATAGTTCTTGGAGGCAGGAGCAGCTTGTTGCACTTATTCTAATGTCTGGGGCTTAGAAGCTCGTGCGATGCACTAGGTGCATCCTATCCTCCGTGGATTGTCTCCTTGTGTACTTAGAGAAGACTTGAATTGCTGACTTGCTGATGCTTGGTAGGCTCATTGCTGAATGGAATGCGTTTAATACTTGCAGTGGTTTTGAGAGTGGAACACATGGAGGTGCGCTAGGAGAGGACTTGATGGTATAGTATGCGGAGAACTGGCTGATGGGGAGTGCGTGGGGCGCTTGCTAGAGGAGAGCGCACCGGACACTCGTTGGAGGAGAGCACGCGGGGCGCTTGTTGGAGGAGAGCGCGTGGGGAGTGTGCTGACGGAGAGCACGCTGAGCGCTTATTGGTAGAGAGCGCGCGGGGCACTTGTTGACGGAGAGCGCTTGTTGGTAGAGAGCGCGTGGAGCGCTTGTTGGCGAAGAGCGCACAAAGCGCTTGTTGGTAGAGAGCACACAGTGCTCTTGTTGGCGGAGAGCGCGCAGAGCACTTGTTAGTAAAGGGCGGGCAGGATGCTTGTTGGAGGAGAGTGTGCGGAGCGCTTGCAAGAGGTGAGCGCATGGGGTGCTTGTGGGAGGAGAGCGCGCGAAGCACTTGCTGGTAGAGAGCACGTGTGGCGCTTATCGGAGGAGAGCGCGCAGAGCGCTTGCATGAGGTGAGCGTGCAGGGCGCTTGTCTGGAGCGCTCAGTGAAGGGGAGCGTGTAAAGTGCGCAGGGAAGAGGCACACACAAGGAAGTGGCTTGCATGAGAGCGCACGAGAAGGCAGAGCGTGCAAGGAAGAGATGCTCGCAAGGAAAATGCGTGTGCGGGAACGCGCAAGGAAAAGGCAAGTGCGGGAGCGGTAAGGAAACGACGAGCGTGAGTGCATGCAAGTAGGCGGAGCACGCGAGTGCACGCTAGGAGGCAGAGCGTGCTGTGGTGCGTAATAAAGAGACGCGTGCGAGAGCGCGCGAGGAGGTGGAGCATGTGGGATCACGCAAGGAAGAGACGTGCGCAAGAGCGCGCAAGGAAGAGATGTGTGCAAGAGTGCGCAAGGAGGCGGTGCGTGGGAAGGCGCACTGAGAAAAGAGGCGCGCAAGGGGCGGCACACACAAAGGAGCGCAGGGAAGAGATGTGCTTGAGAGCGCGCAAGGAGGCGGCACGCGTGGGAGCCCATAAGGAAGAGAAGTGGAGGAGAGAGAAATTTTGGGTGGAGAAGAGAGAGGAAGATCTTCGAAGGGTGTATCGAAGACGAAGGAGAACTTCAAGGTGTGCTTGAAGATCTTCGAAGGGGGAGAAGAGAATGAAGAAGATGAATGAGGAAGGAGAGAGAAAATTCGTAGGTGGATTTTTCGGTTAGGGAGAGAATGAGAATCAAAGGAGGCTCGGGGGCCATATGTATATGCTTCATGGGTAGTTATGGAGGTCATGCGGCTATCTGCAATCCATAACCACCATGGTCGCTATTTATAGGCCGATTTTAATATAATTATTTTTATGGGACTATAGTTTAATATGCATATTAATTTTATAATTTATATTAAACGTAGACCAATTCTATTTTTGGCAACGCACTTTCCCCATTACGGGAGATCCTGCGGGCGATTACGTGGGTGGTTACCCATGCAACTGATGATGGAGATTGTGGGAGCGTGATCAGATGGTGGAGTATTGACGACAACAAGAATTCGGCCGGTGGAGGCCGACCGAAGTTGATGTTGAAATTATTGAAGTGAAAGTGGCAGCCTGGGTGGTCTGTTCGAGCGGACTGTGCGGATAGTCTCGATGATCTCGGTGGTCATACCTTGCGGTCTATGCGGACAGAGCTGGCGACTATCTAGGTAGGTAAGTGTTCTGCAGCTTGTTCCCCAGGTTTTTTTCAGGCAGATAGGATGGTTATCCACTCAGTTATAGGTTTGTGTAGCTGGTTCTATAGTTCGTCGGTTTTGTGCAGACTGGTTTTGTATCTGCTGATGTTGTGCTCGCATTAGGGATGTCTGGTGGTGTGGACTTGATTTGGATTTGGACCAAGTCCAGGTTGGCTTAGTCTAGGAGGTCGCGCGGCCTGTGCGGGCTATTTTCTCTCTGTCCGTCGAGCTCGACAGCAGTCTGTCTTGTACGACTTGGCTTCGAGCTCGATTTCTGCGGTCTAGAGCTGTGTCCACAAGTGGGAGGACTGGGGTGGTACTCGCTAAGTCTGCATGTTTGGTGGTCTTGTCTGGCTACGGTTGGCGACTTGTCAGAGGCTTGGTTTTCGGCCTTGGAGGTTCTACCTTGGCGGACTCGCTCTTATTTAGTCGCAGCGGTCTGGTGTGTATCCGCAGCTTTTGCGGATACGCTTGGTGTTCGCACTAGATAGGGTGTGTTGAGAGTAATTTGCCAGCAGGACACGTGTGTGTGGGACCGACCCTGTGGCTTTCCCCATCGCGTTCCTGGTCTGGGTGTTGACCCCGGTGGGCCCCCTATGGCGGAATATCCCCGCGGTCCTGTGGTTGGGATTAGTCCCACACGCCCGCAGCGCCTGCCTCTGTTTATGTACCCCGCCACCGTTCATCCAATACCTGGGTTTTGAGATGCGATAGGGTTGGCGGGTTCTCACATGGTATCAGAGGTTGTACGATTGTCCTGCTGCGGGGGTGTGTTGAGAGTAATTTGCCAGCAGGACACGTGTGTGTGGGACCGACCCTGTGGCTTTCCCCATCGCGTTCCTGGTCTGGGTGTTGACCCCGGTGGGCCCCCTGTGGCAGAATATCCCCGCAGTCTTGTGGTTGGGATTAGTCCCACATCGCCCGCAGCGCCTGCTCCTCCGTGTTTATGTACCCCGCCACCCTTCATCTCAACACCTGGGTTTTGAGATGCGATATGGGTTGGCGGGTTCTCACAGGGTGGTTATCCTATTGTCTAGAGTGGTGATCACACTCCTCTCCATACCTATAAATAGAAAGTTGTTGCTTGCCGAAAGTTGTTGCAGTTAGGGTTTTCTATCTGCGTGGTTTGAAGAGTTTGACCAGTTTGTGTTATGCAGGTTGTGCGGATAGCACTGGAAAGCCAGAGACATGGTTCTGACTGTGGTCATGGACAGTGTGGACTCTGCAGGTAGCAACCAGCAGATAGCAGCAGGTCGCGGCTTGCGACTAGGTAGTTTCTCTTCTGCAACTTGTTTCTCAGTTCCATAAGTTGTCCGCCTCTGGGCAGCTTGTTCAGTTTGGTGTCAACAATCCACATGTTCTGGAGGCTAGATGAGCTCGCGGTCAGGCGGCTTGCAGTTCAGCGGAAAAAGTTCTTTCTTCAGTACTGGAATAACGGGCAGTCCGCGCGGCTTGTTGTGGTCTTGCGACCATGTGACTTCAGCGGACTCCTTAGCGGTTTGTAGCAGAACCGGCGGTTACTCCTTGTGTCCACGCAGTTTGTTTTCAGCTTGTAATTTTCCTACTTCCTTCGGATACATTGGCAATCATGTCTCTCCATGTATGCCTCGCTGTGTAAAGATTTTTTTGATAAGTTCAAGTTTCTTGCTCTTTTGTTTACTATTTGGTTTGTTTGGGCTCAGTGTGATTGAGTGTTCCTGTGTCTGGTGTTCCGTTTTCCGCTATCACAAATTTTTACATGGTATCATAGGGATCAGAGGTTGAGCAGTGATCAACCGTCAGTTTGCTTATTTGCTTCTGAGAGTCTAAGCTTACCAAGGTGATTGCAATGTAAGGTGGATTTGCAAGAGGTCTTGGAATTGGGCTCCTTACAGCGACTAGATTTAAGAAGTGGAAGTCGTGTATGGAGAGCTATCTTTTGGGCGAGGACCTTTGGGATATCATCTGTGGATACGAAAGATAGGAGGTTACTGCTGGTGCTTATGCTGAAACAGTGAGAGCTTGGAGAAAGACCAACGCGAAAGCAGAGTTTGTTCTCAAGCGGGCTATCTTATCAGAACTCTTTGACCACGTCATTGGATGTCGGTCTGCTGCTGAGATTTGGAATTCCCTTGATGAATTGTTCAATAAGAAGAATGCAGCATGACTACAGTTTTTAGAGAATGAGTTGGCAAGAGCCACTCGAGGTGATCTGTCCATCACTACATTCTTCTTGAAAATGAAGAACTTGTGCATTGAGATTTCAATGTTGGACCCTGATGAGCCTATTTCTGAGGCGAAGCTGAAGAGACACATAATCCGCGGTTTGCGGAAGGAGTATGTGGCCTTTGTCACATCTATTTAATATTGGGTTACTCAGCCATCCTTATTAGAGCTGGAGAACCTGCTGGCTTCACAGGAGAGCTTGACAAGGCAGATGGCTGGAGTCACTATCTCTGAAGGAGGCAGTGAGGCGCTCTTTTCAGGGAAGAAGAAGACTAATGCTAGTGAAGGTCCTTCAACATCTTATCATCAAGAGGGGAGTGTTGCTCCTAAGAGTGATTGGAAGAAGGAGTGGCTTAAGTGCTACAGATGCAACCAGCCAAGACACTTAGAGAAGGACTACAAGGTCAAGCTACAATATGGGTGTGTTGCAGACAAGGAGGGAGATGATTCCAGTGATGAGGAAGCTATATGGGGAGGAGCATTCATGACGGGAACATATGTTCGGGCCTTGTCCAACGTCGACTACCAAGATGACTGGATCATGGATTCAGGGTGCGGTCACAACATCACCGGGGATGAGTCAAAGTTCTCCTCTCTGCGGACATTCTCAGGTAACGAAGCTATCATTACTACTGATGATATTATTCATGCAGTAGAGAAGGAAGGTGTAGTATCTTTGAGTAGTGATAATGGTCCACTCACATTGTGAAGGATCAAGCGCATATCCAACTGCACCAAAAGCCCGGACTATTAGAAAGGGCGCTACTTAGTTTCTTAAATAAGTAGCAAAGCACCACGGGTCAAGTGAAGGAATGCCAGACCCAACAATCCCCCCGGCGTCCAACACAACTCGTCGGCTCAGAGGTAGGGTTACCACATGGCCCACATGGCTCAGAGGTGGGGTTACCACATGTCCACGGTTGCCAAACCCACACAGGTAGAAGGGATAAATCAGGATTTAATAGCGCCCCCCGGTCTTGAACCCGTGACCTCCTCTGATACCAATTAAAGGATCAAGCGCATACCCAACTACACTAAAAGCCCGGACTATTGGAGAGGGCGCTACTTAATTTCTTAAATAAGTAGCAAAGCGCCACGGGTCAAGTGAAGGAACGCCGGACCCAACAATACCCCCCCGGCATCCAGCACAACCCGTCGGCTCAGAGGTGGGGTTACCACATGGCCACGGTTTGCCTGACCCGCCGGACCCACACAGGTAGAAGGGAAAAATTAGGATTTAATAGCCCCCCCGGTCTTGAACCCGTGACCTCCTCTGATACCAATTGAAGGATCAAGCGCATACCCAACTGCACCAAAAGCCCGGACTATTGGAGAGGGCGCTACTTAATTACTTAAATAAGTAGCAAAGCGCCACGGGTCAAGTGAAGGAACGCTGGACCCAACAATCCCCCCCCCCCCCCCCCCCGTTGTCCAACACAACCCGTCGGCTCAGAGGTGGGGTTACCACATGGCCCACATGGCTCAGATGTGGGGTTACCACATGTCCACGGTTTCCTAACCCGCCAGACCCACACAGGTAGAAGGGATAAATCAGGATTTAATAGTGCCCCCAGTCTTGAACCCGTAACCTCCTCTGATACCAATTGAAGGATCAAGCGCATACCCAACTGCACCAAAAGCCCGGACTATTGGAGAGGGCGCTACTTAATTTCTTAAATAAGTAGCAAAGCGCCACGAGTCAAGTGAAGGAACGCCGGACCCAACACATTGAGGAGTGTCTTTCACGTACCGGGCATGAAGAAGAGTCTCTTCTCTGTGATAAATGTAGTGGATGCGGGCTATCACGTTCTGTTTGGTCCAATAGAAGTGAAGTTTCTTCGCAACGTGTCAGCGGTTAAGGCTTACATTGCTCATGTAGGGAGAAGGGTGAGAGACTTGTTTGTGTTATGAACAAGCTCCTATGTTGATCAGATGAGGGCCAACGATAGTGCAGCTATCTGGTATGAGTGGCTGGGACATGTTGGGATTGACAAGCTGAAAGCCATGATAGTGAAGAGCCTTGTGAAAGGCTTGCCTAAGTTGTCATCCTTCCACGACGGTCATGTCTGTGCGGGATGTCAATATGGAAAATCTCATTGCCTTCCATTTGACAAATCGTTGACCAGGTGTAAAGCACAATTGGAGTGTATCTATGGTGATCTGATGGGGCCGACCGTCACAGCCAGCCTTGGAGGTAGCAGGAATATACTGGTCCTGATTGATGACTGCACGAGGTACACTTGGATGTACTTTATGAAAGATAAGTCAGATGCTTTCCAGTTGTTTATGGAGTTCAAGGAGCTGGTGGAGGGCCGACTTGGCCTGCAGATCAAGAAGTTGATAACAGATAACGAAGGTGAGTTTATTTCAACTGAGTTCTCAAACTTCTGTAGGAAGCACGACATTCAAATGAAGCTCACTTGTGCTCATACTCCATAATAAAATGGAGTAGCAGAGCGGAAGATCCATGTCATCTGACGGAAACGTGCAAGTGTTGGATTCATGCTAAAGGCATTCCAAGGTTCTTCTGGGCAGAGGGAATGGCCCGCGCTACCTATGTCATCAATCAGATGTCTCCGAGTCCGATCAACATAAAGTATCCTCATTAGATGATGATCAAGGATAAACATGGAGTTGGACACCTTCAAATGTTCAGATCTAACTGCTACGTACACATCCCAGATGCTCTCAGGACTAAGCTTGATGCAAAGACAAAGAAGCTTGTCTTTGTGGGCTATGATGAGTGGAAGGAGTGGAAGTGTATGGATCCAGTGTCGAAGAAGTTCGTGGTTTTGAGCGACGTTGTCTTCGACGAGCTGACGTTATATGGAGGTGTCTCCTCTGTGGAGCTACATGAGAGCAGGTCGGAATGACGAACAGGAGGTGGCTGCTAAGGATCTTCTGGTGGATCTGCTTGTGTCACCAGGAGCTCCAGGTGTTTCTAACTCTAGGGCAGAGGCTTCTGGTTCAAGAAGCAGGGGGAGCAATGCTCCAAGTTTACTCGGGAATGGAGCTGATTCAGGAAAAACAGCAGAGGTGGTTAGCAAGGGTCGGACCCTTCAGAGATCGAAGAGGACCATCAAACCAGCAGCTCGTTATAGCAAAGTAAACGCAATGAGCTTGGTCACTTATTTCTTCCCAGGCCCTCTAAACGAGCGAGATCCTTCTAGATTTGAAGATGCTACTGGGGTCAAGGCGTGGGAAGATATCATGGATGAGGAGATGGTTGCCCTCAGGAAGAATGAGACTTGAGACCTTGTGCCCAAGGTCGATGACATTACTCCTGTGACATGCAAGTGGGTCTACAAGCTAAAGAAGAAGGCAGATGGGAGCATCGAGCGGTACAAGCCTCACTTTGTAGCTTGAGGATTTTCTCAGCTATACATAGAAGACTATGAAGAGAATTTCAGTCCTACAATAAAGATGACTTCAGTTCGGGTAGTGATGGCCTAGACGACTTGCCAGAGTTGGAATATGTGGTAGTTAGATGTAAAGAATGTTTTTCTTTACGGAGAGATTGATAAAGACATCTTCATGGTTTAACTTCCTGGATACGTGTCTTAAGATCATCCAAGATACGTTTGCAAACTCTGAAAGGCCCTTTATGGTTTGAAGCAGGCTCTGAGGGAATGGTATGAGAAGATCGCAGAATACCTCCAATTCTGTGGTTATTTTGCCTCGGACTCAGATTCGAGCATGTTCATCAAGAAGAAGGGGAGCTTTAGGTCTTGGTGTTATTGTACGTGGACGATATGATCGTTACGGGAAATTCTGAGGAGGATGGTGGCTATGCTCAGGGCAGAGCTAGCCATTCAGTTCGAGATGAAGGACTTGGGTGAGCTCCACCACTTCCATGGACTCGAGGTGGAGAGGAAAGAGAGTGGTATACTCATTTACCCAAAAGGGCTATGCGGATCAGATCGTTCAGCGATTCGGCATGTGGGAAGGGAAGAGTCGCTCTTCTCCTCTTGATGTTGGCATCAAGCTTCGACGAGATGAGGGGAGGATACTTCCAGATCCTCTAGTGTTCCGTGCTCTGGTGGGGAGCCTTATCTATTTGACGATTACGAGGCCAGACATTGCATATGTTGTCGATCGAGTAAGTCGGTATATGGCGGAACCTCAGAAGCCTCATCTGATGGCAGCAAGGAGCATTCTGAAGTACGTGAAGTCCACTTCTGATATGGGTCTCCTTTATGGGAAATACGTGAGCTTCAACCCGCACGATAATACAGATGCTGATTATGGGGGAGATTCAGATGATCGGAAGTTAACATCAGATTACGTCTTCACATGTGGATCGGCGGGGATTTCTTGGTGTAGCAAGAAGCATGATTCAGTGTCCGTCTCTACTGATAGTTTTACTTTCAAGACTGCCTAAACACCTAGAGGGGGGTGAATAGGTTCTAATGCTTGTTTTCAATTTAGGTAGAATATAACTACTGAATATATACACACATCACAGCAATCACAGAAATTCACACATCACAGATTGCACACAGTTTTATAATGGTTCCCCAAGATCTGGGTACATCCACTTTCCCCCTTCACCTATCTAGCAGTGTGCTAGATTTGGCCAAACTCCCTTCCTTAACTCAGATCCTCAGACCCTACAGCTCAGAATCCAAAATGGATTCCTACAACTCAGAGTGATACCACACTCCTACAACTCAGGCAATTCAGCCCTACCTCAGTCTTTATCCAAGACCTACCACTCAGAGATTATCTCTCCTACACTCAGACTTTATAACATAGGCTTACAACTCAGATCTATATTAATAGATCCTACAGAATTTAGAAAAGAGTTTTATAGAATCTTGCCCTTGTTGAGAGAGAAAGGACAAGACAGCACCTGATCAGCTGATGGATGAAACCAACTGAAACTTAGCTTTCTTCAAAGCTTCTTGAATCTGAACTAGCTGAGTTGATTTCCAAACAGCTTCTTGAGAAACCTGTAACAGCTTCCTTCTTGATCTTCAAACGGCTGGATCCCTCTCTATCCAATCCCTTTGGAAATTCTTCAGAATTCTAGGACGAATTCTCCTTAGACTGATCCTGAGAGGTTGAACCCTTCAGAATGTCTTCTTAGATCTTCTGATGAAGATCTTCTTCAGTGCCTTGCACTTTCTTGATTTGATTCCTTAATCAGATTTCTTTAAGTGTTGCTTCTCAATCACAAAAATCAAATCCCCTTTTTATTATTCTACTTCTGAATCTGTCTATTTATAGACCTTCTTTTTGGTGACTGGCTGGTCCGGTATCTAACTGTCTTCTGACAAGTCTGACAGCTTCAGTTAACCTGTTGTAACCCACAGCTGTCAAGTCTTCAAACAGATCATGTGCCTTTGTCTTAGACAGCAAAGTGTCAAGACTGTCTGTCAGAAAGTGTCGAGACCATCTGTCTATATGTGTCGACACAAGTAACTTTGGTGTCGACACTGCCTCTGGAGAAGTCGACAAGTTTGTCTTTAAGTCGACTCAGCTTCTGCATACTACAACTTGAGAATGAGTCGACACAGAGTATTTGTGTTGACTCAAACACTTCATCAATATTCAGCAAATGACTTGGTCTAGACTTGGCAGTGTGTCGACACAAGTCTTGTGTGTCGACACAGTTGATGTAGATTCAGAACATAGTATGTGTCGACACTGCCTTCAGGTGTCGACACAGCTTTTGTCGACTCTGCCTATATGTGTCGACTCAGTCTTCTGGTGTCGATACAAATATTGTCGACTTTGCCTCTGTGTGTCGACACAGCCTCCTGGTGTCGACACAGTTGATGTCAACTATAATCTTGTGTGTGTCGACACTGCCTCCCGGTGTCGACACAGTTGATGTCGACTCATTTTCTCTGTGTCAACACAGCCTTCTTCAAGTGTCGACACAATCTTCCTGAAGTGTCGATACATCTTCTTCTGGTGTCGACACATGGACTTAGAAATTTTTCCATACTTTTAACCTGCACATATTCAACTTAAACAACATCAAATACACCTTGATGTATATCATTATGCTAAGTTAGGCTTCTTCAAATCAGGTACACATTTTCCAATGTACCCAACAATCTCCCCCTATTTGGAGAAGTCATAACCCATATTAGCTAATGATATACACCACTTATGATAATAATAAACAAAATGATGATGATGTATATAAGCTTAATATTACAAGAAATATTAACAATCAAAACACTTGCACAGATTCATCACAGAGATAAAAGCATATACACAAAAATTAATTAAAGAGCAAGAATTTGTGTATTATGTCAAAATGATTGTTTACAAAATGTTTAACACTGAATGTTTCACATTACACATTTTTAAACTAAAACAAAGACATCTAAGACTAAGACTGATCAGGCTCTTTAATAACAATCCCTTTTCCTGGTTGTACTTGAGCTTGCACAGAAGGTTCAGTTTCTTCCATGGGCTTTTTGCCTTTAAGATTAGCCTTCTCCTGAGCCTCAGCCTTCAGTCTTTTTCTCTCAAAATAGTGATATGGCTTGGGAAAGTATTTGCTAGGCTCCACAGCATCAGGAGGTAGCTTTCTCATCTTAGCTTTCTTTCTATACTGAACAATGGCCTCCTGTCTGGCTTCATGCTTCTGCCATTCTTGTTCATTGTACCACTTGCCCCTTTCTTGGACTTGATCTTTGACAGCTTTCCAGGCAGTTAGAATGATGTTTCTAGAGGTAGGGCTCCACTGTTCAAAATCAGGTTTTAGTTCAGCTTGCTCCCTAAACCTCTTCTTAGACAGTTGAGCCTCTTGCTGAGCCTTGATTGCAGCTTCAGGCATGTCTACTTTTCTAAGTATAATATTTGAAACCTCCTCTGGAGGACTATACATAGTTTGCACCATTTGATGAATGCCCTCAAAATCTGCAGGGGGTATATTACTTGAGCAACCTCTGGTTGGTTACCTTCAAGTAGACCTTGAGGCTGTACTCCTGACTCTGCCATATTATCATCATCACAAAGGGGTGGATATCCCAATGTGGCTCTGATACTGTTAGTTACCCACTTGGCATGTTCTGAGCCAGCAGAAATAAGTACCCTCTCCCCCTTTAGGACTTCTCTTTCTACATGATCTCTGAGATCATCCTTCTGAAATCTGATCTGACCATCTAAATAATTAATGTTATATTTAAAGAAGGGCTTCAACCTGTTAAGTTTTACAGTAATTTCCTGCTGGGAAGTGGTTATGGCTGACTGTACTGAGTCTAAAGCATTTTTGAATTTGATATCATATGCTAGCATTTCAGCTGCCCTAGCTTCAACCAATTTAGTCATTGTTGTTTGAAAGTGAGCAAGAATATCTGTGTTGGCTGTTGTCAGATTTTTATTTAGCCTTGTCTGATTTTCAAGAATGTATCCTTGATTAATAGATTGGGCATCTATTTCTTTCTTCATTTCTGCTTGTTGCTTGGCCAGATATGCAACAGCATGTCCCCCTTTTGTAAAACAATCTGTTATTTCTCTTTTATGTTGATTGACTTCAAATCTTATAGACTTGATATCTTGAGCCAGATCAAACTGAAGATTTTTATGACTTTCATCAACATATTTCTCCAAGGCTAATCTCTGATTATCTAGCTTCATCTGCAAATCTACCATGAACTTGTTGTAATTAAAATCAGATGGAGATTGTTGAGTTGAAGTTTGTAGAGCCTGCTTGTAGCTATGGCTTCTACTTCTGAAGATCATGAGCTTCCTTTTCTTTGCCACTCTGGCTTCTTCAGACTCAGATTCTGAAGAGCTTTCAATCTGAACTCTCTCAGGAGGTGAAGGAGGAATATCTGTCTCAGTGACATGTTGATCCTTTTCAACAAACTCTTGCTCCCCCTCAATTTCGAGCTCCTTCTCAATTCTATCAGTAGTAATTTCAACATCAGGAAACAACTCATCTAGAGTGAATTCCTTTTGTGCCTGTGTAGAAGATGAGTTATCTAGTCCAGCAGTGTTCAAATCTTTTGATAAATCTATTTGTTCTTCCTATTGCACTTGATCAGAATTCTGCTCCCCCTGCACCTGTGCAGTATCTGGAATGTTCTGGGCAGGAGAATGAACTTGCTCCCCCTGCACCTGTGCTGGAAATGTTTCTTTCTGAACTAGAGTTGACCCAGACTGGGTTTCAGCAGGTTCTCTAAGTTGTTGTTCAGTTCCTTGTTCATGTCCAGGTGACATCTCAGTTATGTCTTGCCTGTCTATTGTAGGCAACTCTTTGGATAGAACTCTATCCCATCTTGAGAATAATCTCATGTCCATCTTTCTCATGTGATTGATCTTAGTCCCTGGTATCTGTTGCATGACTTCTGGAATCACTCCAACCAGGTATAAACTCAAAATCCTAGCCAGATTTGGCTTCTTAATTCCTTCCTTGATCTTATCAAATACAATTGCTGACCAGTCAGTTGGAATTTGAAAAACAATTCTTGTCATGAGGCAGAACATATAGGCTGAGACCTATCATGTCCACCAGGTTTGCACAAAATCACATTTCCAACAACTTCAGACAGAAATTTGCCTTGTTGATTCATCCCTTTCCGGTTGATAGCTGCTCCAATCTTGATGGTTGGATCCAATCCACACCATTGGAGGGCCTCCCTTGTCTTAGAGGCTGGGACCTCTTCTTCATCTTGTATGCTAGGTAGTTGAAGATTCTTTCGTAAACTTCTTGGTGTAAGTTTCACCTTCGTCCCATGAACAGTGGATTTGATCTTGAGATCAGAAGAATCCACTAATGCAGTGTAACATCCCATTTCCGGCTAGACCCCTAGGAGTCGGATGGTTGTGGTAGAATCCCAGGGAGCCCAAAACTTGAAATAAATCGACAAAGAAATCGGGTCACGGGTCGGTCACGCCCGTGACCCGCCATGTCACGCCCGTGACATATGGCGTGACCATGATCGTCGGTTTCAGGTCGACGGTCGTCGACCCAAAATGGGCCCACGGGCATGTCACGCCCGTGACCCGCTATGTCACGCCCGTGATATAGGGCGTGACACGCTCGACGATCGTCGATTCCAGTTCGACGCCGTCGACCCAGAATTTGGCCACACGGGCCAGTCACGCCAGTGACCCGCCATGACACGCCCGTGACATAGGGCGTGACCATGATCGTCGGTTCCAGGTCGACGGTCGTCGACCCAAAATGGGCCCACGGGCATGTCACGCCCGTGACCCGCTATATCACGCCCGTGACATAGGGCGTGACACGCTCGACGATCGTCGATTCCAGTTCGACGCCGTCGACCCGGAATTTGGCCACACGGGCCAGTCACGCCCGTGACCCAGGTGTCACGCCCGTGACCACCCTTCGACGATCGTCGATCTCAGTTCGACGATCGTCGAACCCAGAATTGGCTAACCGGGCCTGTCACGCCCGTGACCCATGTGTCACGCCCGTGACCAAGGCCGAAACGACAGCCAGGTTGGAAATTTCGGTAACCGACGCCATAATAAATTCTGACCACGGGAATGAAAATCAAGAGTATTTATGGGTCGTTCCCTACTTTAATTATGTTAATAATTAAGGAAAAATGGGTCCAATAGGAAATTGCCACCTGGCAAACACCTCTTCACCTCCAACTTTTCAACTGCCATTCGTCATAACCGAAATGTCATAAGGGTGTTAGTAATGGCCGCCAACGTTTCATCTCCAACGTTTCATCTTTTCCCCTCCCCACTTGCTGATCTATAAAAGACTCCTAAGAGCAAGAGGAAAAGGTTACACTCCCTCAAACTGTTTCAGACCTCCGCCTTGCTGTTGAAGAGTTTCCGGCGACGCCACCACCGCGCAAATGGCTTCCCGACGCTATGCATGCCTCCAACCCGCGAACAAGGTCCTCCCCTCCCTCTTCTTCTGCGGATAGATCTTAGGAATCGTTAGGAGAGATATCGGGCTCAAAAGAGCCAGATCGGGTGAGCGTATTCGTGGTTTTCCAAAAATTTCATGGTGGCGGGTTCGCCGGAAAACGCCTCTCCGGCGGCCGTGCCGCCGCCCGACGATAGCCCTCACCTCAACAGAGGTGGTGGTGGAGGTGGCCGGCCAGGGAGATGGCTAGATGGCCGGGAAATAGCTTTGGAAAAGCTACAGTAAAATGAGTCCTCAGGCCTCTGGTTCGGGCTCTGAAGAAGATGAACAGTGCCATGAAAATTGTATTCTATTTTTAAAACAATTTTTGAATGAAAATATCTGTCACTTTAAATATTTTGGGAAAAATACTTAGAGGCTCCTAAAGGAAAAATGGTTAACATAGAAAATGTAGCCCTCGAGGTCTACTTTAATTTAAAATTAAGTTCACTCGATTTGGAATCCTGGTTAGACCACAGCACCCTTTTTGGTGAGGTCTATCCAGAGGGCCGTCTTGATCTTAGAAAAATTCCCCACTCTAAACCAGTCATCAAAATGACTTGAAATTTGGGGTGTGTTCTAATCTCATATATATCTAGGTGCTATCCAAAAATGAGAATTTTTGGAGAATATTTTTCTATAGTTTTTAGAAAAAATTCAATAATCTTAGCTGAATTTAATTAGATAAATAAATAATTTCCAAACCCTCCCAAATTCTGGTGAGTGGTCCCTGGGGTCACCATAAGGTTCTGTATAATTTTCCATCTCATTTGTAGATGGTTTGGACTAGAAATGATCAACCCTAAGTTTTGCCCTAATAAGGGGTCTTAGGTTAAAAGTGCACTTTTGAAGTTTGAGTGGTGAGATCACCTCAACAGAGGCTGAGATTTTTACCACTGGCTAGTAATATTCTCTAGCACCCCCTCATGGAGTTTGAGGTGGATCGGGGTGAGTTTACCCTAAGGACCAATGCCAAACCCTAAGGATGGACCTTGGTGGTTTGTGAAGGTCATGTGGTCAAATGACCTTGGATTGACCCGAAATTGGGTGAAGAGAACCATAGGGTCAATATAGTTCTCTGGATGAAATCTTAGTAAATTTGGAGACCGTTGAGATACCTGAAAGTCTAACCCTAGTTTAGGGCACAAAATTTGTAGAGATAGGAAATGACACAAAATCCCATTGAAAAGTGATAAGAATTGGGTAGAGTGAATTATAGGGATGGTACAACCTCTGGATATTTTCCTATGAATTTTATGTTCATTATTTTGGATACTTCCTTTAATGATGTAGTAGTAGTATGATTTGCTTAGAAAATTTATTAGGGAATACACGCTCTCTGGAAAGTGATGAAATTTAAGCAGAGAACGTTTATTATGATTTTAAATCTCTGTGAATTTTTATGGGACTTTTGGAAGATTAATTCTAAGGCTTGCTCCTTTAAGTATGTTTTACCATGATTATTTGATTAAATCTTTAGTGGTGTTTAGCAAGTTAGTAAAATTATGATTCTCTGCACAAAGATCTTTTATATATCATACTACTGACTAGTGATTTTTCTATAATTTTTAGATGAATAATTTCTGTACTTCCTTCATTAAGTAGGATTAACGTGATTATGCTGAATAAATTATTTAGAGGTTAAATACTTTCTATAAAATTCTGAGAATTTGTATTTGAGGTTATCTTGCTGATATTTAATGAACATAATTTTTGGGTGGCCATTACTTAAGAATATCATGAAGTTCATGTTTAAAATTACCCATGGCCAATCTTTGGGAAAAATTAAATAAATATAAGATTAAATAGGAAAATTATAAATTTCTGGATTTAAGCTAATTATGTCATGATAGACCTCCATTAAATTTTATAGGAGATTTGGAGGATAATTTGGTGTATCTCCCCTTGTGTACCTCATATAGCTTAGGATGGTCTGCATATAGTAAAACCACAGAATTTTGATAATTGAAGATTGGTAGGGTAAGTTAAGATTGAGTTCATCATTAGGAGTCAGGATAAGTAGAGAGTGGGACTGGTTGGGATAAGGGAGTACGGGAACGACGAAAGATCGTCCATCCCGGGAAGAAGAGGAAGAGTCTTAATACTCTAGGGTTAGAACTAAAGTAACAAAAGAGGATCGGGATAAGGGACATCAACCAATAATAATAAGTGCCTTGCGAAAGGGAACTTCGGGCCGTAATGCCGCCGTCTTGGTTCCTAGTGCCCCTTGAGAGCCCTTCACGGGGTATACCGGGGGCAGTCCTGGGCTAACGTAAACCATAGGGATAATAAATTAAAAGAGCAACTAGTATAACTAGGGTTACACATGCACACTCCCCGATAGCTAGGAAGGTAGAATAATAGGACTTGTTGCCATTCAGACAGTAGCTCTGGAGGTAGATGCACGGACGGGACTGTCCGGGGGGCCGCGGGCTCGAGGGTTGGAGTACAGAATAAAAGTGGTGGGTCATCGGTACTAGGCGATCGATCACACCGACAGCGGTACGATGACTCGGCGAAAAGTCTGGAGGGTACATCCAGCAGCAGTACGCGGATACTCTAGGTTGTGTTCTTCTAGGGGCGTACGGAAGGGCTAGGCCTGGTAGTGTGGTTACCTGCCTAGGAGTGGGGGGCCCGACTCACTGTCTCCGTTTGCCACAACGGAGGTTCCTGGGGGTGAAGCTAGCCTCCCGAACAGGGGGAACTAAAGGTCTGTGCGCATAGAGTCGTGTGCGTGAGTTGCACTTGCATGAATCATGGCATAGCATATCACTACACTCATATTTGCATACAACCGACACCCCAACGTATTAATTGGTATGTGACTTTTTATACGATGGGAGCCTTGCAGAAGACCCCTTAACTTATAAGTTTGTATGGGCATTCATATAAGTTAAGGTTACATACTTACTTACTTATTGCTTACTTACTGTTCTCTAGATGCCTTTTATACATTTTGCTATTTATTAATTGTTCTACCTATTACAACATTTATACTGTTCACCTGTTATAACTTGCTAGTTAGGTCTACCGTCACCTGCTTGACTATTCTCCACTTTGTAGCTTCCCTTTCCTCCTCTCCGCCCGGTGCTTAGGAGCCGTGGTGGGAGGGGTAGGGGATGATAGGGCTTAGTCTTTATGACTAATGGTTTTCGAACCAAACATTACAGGAGCTCCGGATGGGAGACAGGGACCAGCACCAGCGGAGTACGGTGCGCATGGAGGTGGGACAGTCTAGCACCGGTGCACCTGCGACCAGCTCCGTGAGTGATTAGTATTTTCTTAGCTTCTGCGATGAGTGACTTGTAGTGAGGACTCTGATGTACTGGGCTCGAGCCCATTTATCTATTTTCCTATTTATTGATGGACTGGATATGATTCACTTTTATTTACATGTTTTTGTGGATTTATTTACACTTTTGTATAAATGCTTCTCTCTCTTGTGATCGAAAAGGGCCGGCAGAATTGGCGTTTTGTAGTGGTTGCCTTCCCGTGAGTCGGTGCCACCGCAAAGCGGCAATTCTGGGCTAAGACCCCGGTGGTTGAAAAAGAAAAAAAAAGGGGGTCTTACAAGTGGTATCAGAGCGAACCTCGATCGAAGAGAAGTAGTCCACAAAGACCTTGGGCCACCCCCATGCGAGCTTAGTTTGCGGACAAACTAGCAGCGGAAGCAGTGGTGTGCCCATAAGGGAAATCACATGTGAAAGTCCATCATAACTCTTCTTAAATTCCATTCATTCGCTCTCTAACAAATGGAATTTTTGCTTGTAGCCTGCGACGAACCCTACATCGCAGCAGGGGACACCTCAGGCTCCGAATGTGGTCCCGACTCCGCCAGCACCCGTTCCGTTCCAGCAGGCGGAGATGGGGCAAACATTGACGGCCATCCTGGAGGCCTTCAGAGCTCAGCAAGCCCCGGCCCCACAGCCAAACCCCGGGGCCAATTGGATGACTGTCTTCCGGGGACTTTCCCCTCCATCCTACCAGGGGACGGAGTCTGCAGTACGTACGGAGGAGTGGTTGGACACTATTTACGAGATGCTGGCAGGGATTCGATGCCCCACGGAGGAGGCAGTCGCTTTGGCAGTCTCCTGCTTAGAGTCACATGGAAAGAGATGGTGGAAATCTCAGCTGGACACCACCTTCGCAGGGATGGACTGTGCTGATATTGCTTGGGAGGAGTTTAGGGCAGCGCTCTTGGGACATTTTGTGCCTCGGTCGGCGAGAGATGACCTGGAGGATAGGTTCCTACGGTTGAGGCAGGGGAACAGGACTGTGGTGGAGTACTATCAGGAGTTCACTCACCTGGCCCGTTATGCGGACGCTTACCAGTTAGACGATGCTGGCTACGCCCGGAGGTTTTATAAGGGGCTGCAGGATGACATGAGGCAGGCCCTCCTTTTCGTTTCAGAGGGGAGTCTGGCCAGGATTCTGGAGATGGCTAAGAAGAGAGAGGCGGATCAGCTTACAGTGAAGAATCGGAAGAGACCGGCTGATGATTCAGTGATTGGAGGTCGTAGAGACCGTCCTCGGGGCCAGGTTATCGGGGAGAGAAGGAACGGGGATCAGCCTCGTCAGGAGTTTGGGCAGGAGCAGAGGACTCAGGGGGTATTGGCTCCCCAGCCTATACAGATGCTGGAAATGCCAAGGACGGCGGGGCAGCCACCGGTATGCTATCAGTGCAACCAGCCAGGGCATATCAAGCGGAACTGCCCTGTGGGGCGAGCACCCCCACCAGCACATCAGGGCGCTCCACCTCCCCGACAGTTTGGCGGACGAGGATAGGACCGAGGACGGGGATTCCAGGATCGAGGTCGTAGGCCAGAGAGAGAGCAGGTGTATGCTCTAGACCTGACACAGCCCCGGGACCCGGAGCAGGTTATCACAGGTATGGCAGTACTTTTCAGATTTTCTTCATATAAACTACTATTTTAAACATAACCTGGTTAGAAATTAAGAGAAGATAAACTACAATAAGAATACTAAGACATTTAATTACCCCAGGCGTAGTGTTCGTGAGCGGCAAGCCCGCTCACACCCTCTTCGACACTGGTGCGTCGCAATCCTTCGTGTCGGAGGATTTCGTGAAAGGACTGGCATGAGTGGAGCCATTCACCGGGAAGATGATGAGGGTGCGCCTACCCGACGGGTCAGAGATATTGACCTCTGCTCATTGTAATATGGAAGCAAGAATCGGCGGAAAGGCGTTTGAGGCACCAGCGACGGTTCTGAAGATGCCAGATTATGATCTGATCCTGGGCATGACTTGGCTCTATTGGAACCATGCCCAGATCGATTGCGTGGCGAAGAGGATCACCGTGAGGCACGGCGACTCCTTCATTGTTATCGAAGGTATTGTACCAGCACCCCGTACCTTGCTATCGTCTGTGCAGGCCGTTAAGGCCCACCTGCAGGGGGAAGAGGTTTATCAGGTCCTCTTTGAGGCGGTCGTAGCCAAGGACTCCATTGCAGATATTCCAGTAGTGCGGGACTTCGCCGACGTGTTTCCAGAGAAGCTACCAGGGTTACCCCCGCACCGAGAGAAGGACTTTCAGATTCAGCTCGTACCGGGGGCTAAGCCGGTATCCAGAGCTCCCTATCGAATGGCCCCAAAGGAGTTGGTGGAATTCCGAAGCCAGCTTTAGGAGTTAGTGGAGGCCGGGTTCGTTCGGCCTAGCTCTTCACCATGGGGAGCTCCGGTGCTGTTCGTTAAGAAGAAGGACGGGACCCTTCGACTGTGCATCGATTACCGTGCTCTGAACAGGTTGACAGTTCGGAATACTTATCCCTTACCACGGATAGACGAGCTTTTTGACCAGCTGGAGGGAGCCCATTGGTTCTCAAAACTGGATCTGAGGTCAGGGTACTACCAGCTTCGTATTCGGGAGGAGGACATCCCGAAGACGGCCTTCAGCAGCAGATACGGCTTGTACGAGTTTACCGTGATGTCGTTCGGGCTCACGAATGCACCCTCCGCATTCATGTCTTTGATGAATCGGGTGTTCGAGGAGTATCTGGACGTCTTTATCATTGTATTCATCGACGACATTCTCATCTATTCAAGGACGGAGGAGGAGCACGCGAGACATCTGGCCTTGACCTTGGGGAAGCTGCGTGAGCATGAGATGTATGCCAAGTACAGCAAGTGCCAGTTCTGGCTAAAGGAGGTGGCCTTTCTGGGCCATGTCATCAGTGGAGCAGGTCTGGCAGTAGATCCTGCAAAGATCCAGGCAGTACGGGATTGGCCAACGCTAAAATCGGCCACGGATGTTCGAAGTTTCTTGGGACTTGCCGGTTACAACCGGAAGTTCGTCGAGGGGTTCTCTCAGATTGCCCTCCCTCTTACGTCTCTGACGAAGAAGGAGTCCCCTTTTATATGGACGCCTCGATGCGAATCTGCCTTCCAGGAGCTAAAGGATCGTCTCACCTCGGCTCCCATCCTTGCTCTTCCATTAGGGAAGGAGGGATTCCAGGTGTATACAGATGCTTCCTATCAGGGGATGGGTGCCGTTCTGATGCAGAACGGGCACGTAATAGCCTACGCCTCCCGTCAGTTGAAGCAGCACGAGCAGAACTACCCCGTGCACGATTTAGAGATGGGGCAGTCATTTTTGCTCTTAAGATCTGGCGGCACTATCTCTACGGAGTACATTGTGATATCTTCTCCGACCACAAGAATCTGAAGTACGTCGACACCCAGAAGGAGTTGAACATCAGACAGAGATGTTGGGTGGAGTTTCTGTCGGACTACCAGTATACCATGCACTACCATCCTGGGAAGGCGAACGTGGTCGCAGATGCTCTGAGTCGGAGAGCGAGTACGACAGGAGTAGGCCCGCAGCTGATGGCCTTGGAGTTGATTAGATCATTCGAGGAGATGCAGATTTCGCTAGTGTCTGAGGATGACCCGGAGCTGTACATGGAGTACTTGGGGTCGATGGCTACTACTGATGACATTCGGGACCGCATCAGAGATGGGCAGATGCTGGATGAGAGAGCTGAGCCGATATTCCGAGCCTTGGAGGAAGGCATGACGGGAGATTACTCTTTGAGGGATGGGCTCCTGTGTTTCCGAGGCAGAGTCTACATACCAGCAGGAGGACGGATCCGGGAGGATATTTTGACAGAAGCTCATTGCAGCCGATATTCGGTACACCCGGGGATCACCAAGATGGTAAAGGATTTAAAGAGGACGATGTATTGGCCGGGTATGAAGAAAGATATTACGTATTTTGTGACGCATTGCGAGGCCTGCCAGCTCGTGAAGGCGGAGTGTAGGAACCCGGCAGGCTTGCTGCAACCGCTTCCAGTGCCGGAGTGGAAGTTTGAGGATATAGCCATGGACTTCATACATGGGCTACCTAGATCCCGTGCGGGGAACGACTCGATCTGGGTGATAGTGGACAGGCTGACAAAGGTGGCCAGATTCATTCCAGTAGCAAAGGGGGCACCGGTCAGCGTATTAGTACGGAGGTTCATTGAGCAGTTTGTGCGTTATCATGGGGTGCCCAAGACTATCGTTTCGGATCGGGATGGGCGGTTTACATCCAGGGAGTGGAGGTCAGTCCAGGCCCATCTGGGTTCCCGGTTGACATTCAGCACAGCTTTTCACCCCCAGACCGACGGGCAGACAGAGCGCACCAACCGTACACTAGAGGATCTGTTGCGACTATGTATTTTGGATCGTGACGAGCCTTGGGAGAGATTGCTGCCACTGGTCGAGTTTTCTTACAACAATGCTCATCAGTCCAGCATAGGCATGGCTCCATACGAAGCGTTGTACGGAAGGAGGTGTAGAACCCCACTATCATGGGTTCAGGATGAGGATCCGCAGGCACTAGACTCGGAGTTTGTGGGAGATACAGATGCTCAGATTAGATTAATCCGAGACAGGATGTTGGAAGCCCAGAGCAGACAGGCGAAATACTACGATGCGAGGCATCGTCAAGTAGAGTTCCAGGTAGGAGACCGGGTTTTCTTGAAGATACGGCCGATGCACGGAGTCTCGCGGGTTCGCGGGCGGAAGAAGCTCAGTCCAAGATATATGGGGCCCTATAGGATCCTGGAGCGGATCGGCCCTTTAGCCTATAGACTGGAGCTACCGCCGGAGTTAGCGGGATTGCATGACGTCTTCCACGTCTCCTCACTTCGGAGGGCTCTGCTACGCCCTGAGCAGCTAATTTCCTCGGCAGATGGCCCGGTGGCCTCGGATCGGTCAGTCAACTTGGAGCCTATCAGGATTGATGACACAGCAGTGCGTGTCTTGCGACGGAAGAAGGTTCCGTTGGTCAAGGTTCTGTGGAACAATCATGGGCAGGAGGAGCATACATGGGAGCCAGTCACGCCCGTGACCCAGGTGTCACGCCCGTGACCACCCTTCGACGATCGTCGATCTCAGTTCGACGATCGTCGAACCCAGAATTGGCTAACCGGGCCTGTCACGCCCGTGACCCATGTGTCACGCCCGTGACCAAGGCCGAAACGACAGCCAGGTTGGAAATTTCGGTAACCGACGCCATAATAAATTCTGACCACGGGAATGAAAATCAAGAGTATTTATGGGTCGTTCCCTACTTTAATTATGTTAATAATTAAGGAAAAATGGGTCCAATAGGAAATTGCCACCTGGCAAACACCTCTTCACCTCCAACTTTTCAACTGCCATTCGTCATAACCGAAACGTCATAAGGGTGTTAGTAATGGCCGCCAACGTTTCATCTCCAACGTTTCATCTTTTCCCCTCCCCACTTGCTGATCTATAAAAGACTCCTAAGAGCAAGAGGAAAAGGTTACACTCCCTCAAACTGTTTCAGACCTCCGCCTTGCTGTTGAAGAGTTTCCGGCGACGCCACCACCGCGCAAATGGCTTCCCGACGCTCTGCACGCCTCCAACCCGCGAACAAGGTCCTCCCCTCCCTCTTCTTCTGCGGATAGATCTTAGGAATCGTTAGGAGAGATATCGGGCTCAAAAGAGCCAGATCGGGTGAGCGTATTCGTGGTTTTCCAAAAATTTCATGGTGGCGGGTTCGCCGGAAAACGCCTCTCCGGCGGCCGTGCCGCCGCCCGACGATAGCCCTCACCTCAACAGAGGTGGTGGTGGAGGTGGCCGGCCAGGGAGATGGATGGATGGCCGGGAAATAGCTTTGGAAAAGCTACAGGAAAATGAGTCCTCAGGCCTCTGGTTCGGGCTCTGAAGAAGATGAACAGTGCCATGAAAATTGTATTCTATTTTTAAAATAATTTTTGAATGAAAATATCTGTCACTTTAAATATTTTGGGAAAAATACTTAGAGGCTCCTAAAGGAAAAATGGTTAACATAGAAAATGTAGCCCTCGAGGTTTACTTTAATTTAAAATTAAGTTCACTCGATTTGGAATCCTGGTTAGACCACAGCACCCTTTTTGGTGAGGTCTATCCAGAGGGCCGTCTTGACCTTAGAAAAATTCCCCACTCTAAACCAGTCATCAAAATGACTTGAAATTTGGGGTGTGTTCTAATCTCATATATATCTAGGTACTATCCAAAAATGAGAATTTTTGGAGAATATTTTTCTATAGTTTTTAGAAAAAAATTCAATAATCTTAGCCGAATTTAATTAGATAAATAAATAATTTCCAAACCCTCCCAAATTCTGGTGAGTGGTCCCTGGGGTCACCATAAGGTTCTGTATAATTTTTCATCTCATTTGTAGATGGTTTGGACTAGAAATGATCAACCCTAAGTTTTGCCCTAATAAGGGGTCTTAGGTTAAAAGTGCACTTTTGAAGTTTGAGTGGTGAGATCACCTCAACAGAGGCTGAGATTTTTACCACTGGCTAGTAATATTCTCTAGCACCCCCTCATGGAGTTTGAGGTGGATCGGGGTGAGTTTACCCTAAGGACCAAGGCCAAACCCTAAGGATGGACCTTGGTGGTTTGTGAAGGTCATGTGGTCAAATGACCTTGGATTGACCCGAAATTGGGTGAAGAGAACCATAGGGTCAATATAGTTCTTTGGATGAAATCTTAGTAAATTTGGAGACCGTTGAGATACCTGAAAGTCTAACCCTAGTTTAGGGCGCAAAATTTGTAGAGATAGGAAATGACACAAAATCCCATTGAAAAGTAATAAGAATTGGGTAGAGTGAATTATAGGGATGGTACAAGCTCTGGATATTTTCCTATGAATTTTATGTTCATTATTTTGTATACTTCCTTTAATGATGTAGTAGTAGTATGATTTGCTTAGAAAATTTATTAGGGAATACACGCTCTCTGGAAAGTGATGAAATTTAAGCAGAGAACGTTTATTATGATTTTAAATCTCTGTGAATTTTTATGGGACTTTTGGAAGATTAATTCTAAGGCTTGCTCCTTTAAGTATGTTTTACCATGATTATTTGATTAAATCTTTAGTGGTATTTAGCAAGTTAGTAAAATTATGATTCTCTGCACAAAGATCTTTTATATATCATACTACTGACTAGTGATTTTTCTATAATTTTTAGATGAATAATTTCTGTACTTCCTTCATTAAGTAGGATTAACGTGATTATGCTGAATAAATTATTTAGAGGTTAAATACTTTCTATAAAATTCTGAGAATTTGTATTTGAGGTTATCTTGCTGATATTTAATGAACATAATTTTTGGGTGGCCATTACTTAAGAATATCATGAAGTTCATGTTTAAAATTACCCATGGCCAATCTTTGGGAAAAATTAAATAAATATAAGATTAAATAGGAAAATTATAAATTTCTGGATTTAAGCTAATTATATCATGATAGACCTCCATTAAATTTTATAGGAGATTTGGAGGATAATTTGGTGTATCTCCCCTTGTGTACCTCATATAGCTTAGGATGGTCTGCATATAGTAAAACCACGGAATTTTGATAATTGAAGATTGGTAGGGTAAGTTAAGATTGAGTTCATCATTAGGAGTCAGGATAAGTAGAGAGTGGTACTGGTTGAGATAAGGGAGTACGGGAACGACGAAAGATCGTCCATCCCGGGAAGAAGAGGAAGAGTCTTAATACTCTAGGGTTAGAACTAAAGTAACAAAAGAGGATCGGGATAAGAGACATCAACCAATAATAATAAGTGCCTTGCGAAAGGGAACTTCGGGTCGTAATGCCGCCGTCTTGGTTCCTAGTGCCCCTTGAGAGCCCTTCACGGGGTATACCGGGGGCAGTCCTGGGCTAACGTAAACCATAGGGATAATAAATTAAAAGAGCAACTAGTATAACTAGGGTTACACATGCACACTCCCCGATAGCTAGGAAGGTAGAATAATAGGACTTGTTGCCATTCAGACAGTAGCTCTGGAGGTAGATGCACGGACGGAACTGTCCGGGGGGCCGCGGGCTCGAGGGTTGGAGTACAGAATAAAAGTGGTGGGTCATCGGTACTAGGCGATCGATCACACCGACAGCGGTACGATGACTCGGCGAAAAGTCTGGAGGGTACATCCAGCAGCAGTACGCGGATACTCTAGGTTGTGTTCTTCTAGGGGCGTACGGAAGGGCTAGGCCTGGTAGTGTGGTTACCCGCCTAGGAGTGGGGGGCCCGACTCACTGTCTCCGTTTGCCACAACGGAGGTTCCTGGGGGTGAAGCTAGCCTCCCGAACAGGGGGAACTAAAGGTCTGTGCGCATAGAGTCGTGTGCGTGAGTTGCACTTGCATGAATCATGGCATAGCATATCACTACACTCATATTTGCATACAACCGACACCCCAACGTATTAATTGGTATGGGACTTTTTATACGATGGGAGCCTTGCAGAAGACCCCTTAACTTATAAGTTTGTATGGGCATTCATATAAGTTAAGGTTACATACTTACTTACTTATTGCTTACTTACTGTTCTCTAGATGCCTTTTATATATTTTGCTATTTATTAATTGTTCTACCTATTACAACATTTATACTGTTCACCTGTTATAACTTGCTAGTTAGGTCTACCGTCACCTGCTTGACTATTCTCCACTTTGTAGCTTCCCTTTCCTCCTCTCCGCCCGGTGCTTAGGAGCCGTGGTGGGAGGGGTAGGGGATGATAGGGCTTAGTCTTTATGACTAATGGTTTTCGAACCAAACATTACAGGAGCTCCGGATGGGAGACAGGGACCAGCACCAGCGGAGTACGGTGCGCATGGAGGTGGGACAGTCTAGCACCGGTGCACCTGCGACCAGCTCCGTGAGTGATTAGTATTTTCTTAGCTTCTGCGATGAGTGACTTGTAGTGAGGACTCTGATGTACTGGGCTCGAGCCCATTTATCTATTTTCCTATTTATTGATGGACTGGATATGATTCACTTTTATTTACATGCTTTTGTGGATTTATTTACACTTTTGTATAAATGCTTCTCTCTCTTGTGATCGAAAAGGGCCGGCAGAATTGGCGTTTTGTAGTGGTTGCCTTCCCGTGAGTCGGTGCCACCGCAAAGCGGCAATTCTGGGCTAAGACCCCGGTGGTTGAAAAAGAAAAAAAAAGGGGGGTCTTACATGCAGAGGTATAGAATTCAATCACCTCCTTCTTCTAGATCTTTGACAGTTCTGAGACAAGGAATTCCAGTCCATTGTCTGTAAGAAGAGTATTTACTTGTTTGATTTCTGGTGCGCCATTGACGAATGCATCCCGAACCAACTCATAACCCTCGTTGACATTATCTTCAACCTTTGGCGCCATTGAAAAGATGAGAAAACTGGAGAGAAGAGAAGAAAGAGAATGTCAACACAGGGTTTTAGTCTCGAAAAACTTGTGAGCGTGTCGACAGAATACGTTCTTGACCTATTTATACCCTCTATTGAAAGAAGGTCAAAAGGCGGGCAAAAATAGACTAAATGTGTCGACACAGATGAAATGTGTCGACACAAACTTTTACTGTCTCGACATCAATGTTGACTACTGTGTGTCGACACCAATTGGAGATATGTCGACACAAGAGAGACAAAGTAGAGCATCAGAAATTCTGTGTCGACTCTTAGTACAAGTGTCGACACAGAATCTGTAAGTGTCGACACCATTATTCTGGTGAAGTCGACACTACATTTCTGGATGAGTCGACTATTTGACCCTTAAGTGTCAACACAAATTTTCTGTGTCGACACAAATTCTCTGACTAGTCGACATAACTATACTGAGTCGACACTTTATTACTGAAAGTGTCGACACCATTTTACTTAGCCAATTTCTGTTTGTTGATATACTAATCAATGGTCAACATTTCTAATTCAATTTTAAATTTATTGAATTTTGTTTCATCCAGTGACTTAGTAAAAACATCTGCAATTTGATAATCTGTTTTAACAAATTCCAATGAAATATCTTCTCTTTCTACATGCTCTCTAAGAAAATGGTATTTTATTTCTATATGCTTAGTTCTACTATGAGAAACAGGGTTGTTAGCAATGGAAATAGCACTCTTAGAATCATACAATAAAAGTGTTCTACTTACTTGAATACCATAGTCCTTTAACTGATGCTGAATCCACAATAGCTGTGCACAGCAACTTCCAGCAGCAACATATTCAGACTCAGTTGTGGATATTGCCACACTGGTCTGTTTCTTACTGCTCCAAGATATCAGTCTTCCTCCCAAAAATTGGCAAGTACCTGTAGTACTCTTTCTATCCTATCTACAGCCTGCAAAATCTGCATCTGAATAACCTATTAGTTGAAAATCTCCATTCCTAGGGTACCAAAGGCCTAGATTTGGTGTGCCCTTTAAATATCTCAAAATTCTTTTAATATCAGTGTAATGAGAATCTTTAGGGCATGCCTGGTACCTAGCACAGACACATGTAGCATACATAATATCTGGTCTACTAGCTGTAAGGTATAATAGAGAACCAACTATTCCTCTATACAAAGACTCATCTACAGGCTTACCTGTATCATCTTTACATATAGGAATATTTGTTCCCATAAGAGTTTTTATGGTAGAGGAAGATTCCATATCATATTTTTTTATCACCTCTTTGGTGAACTTAGACTGGGATATGGACAAGCCATCATCAGTCTGTCTTACTTGAAGTCCCAAGAAGAACTTAAGTTCCCCCATACTACTCATTTCAAACTTCCCTTGCATAAGTTTGGCAAACTTCTTGCAAAGGTTGTTCTCTGTAGACCCAAAAATTATGTCATCCACATAGATTTGGACTAAGATTATCTTGCCTTTAGACTCCCTAAGGAATAGAGTCTTGTCTATTTTGCCTCTTGAGAATTTGTTCTCAATAAGGAAAGTAGACAGTGTGTCATACCAAGCCCTTGGGGCTTGCTTTAACCCATATAAAGCTTTCTTAAGTCTAAAAACATAATCAGGTTTAAGAGAGTCTACAAAACCTGATGGTTGTTCCACATAGACTTCTTCTTTTAGATCTCTATTCAGAAATATTGATTTCACATCCATTTGGTATACCTTGAATCCTTAGTATGCAGCATAGGCAAGAAACATCTTGATTGCCTCCAGTCTTGCTACTGGGGCAAATGTCTGATCAAAATCTATTCCCTCTTCCTGCCTATATCCTTTAGCAACCAGTCTTGCTTTGTTCTTTACTATTACTCCACTCTCATCTAACTTATTCCTAAATATCCACTTTATTCCAATGATGTTGTGGTCTTTTGGTTTAGGAACAAGCACCCAGACTTTGCACCTTCTGAATTGATTAAGCTCCTCTTGCATAGCATTAATCCAATGTTGGTCTTGGATGGCTTCTTCAAATTTCTTAGGTTCTAATTGAGATAGGAAACTTGAGTGCAGGACTGTGCTCAGATTTCTGCTTCTAGTCTGCACTCCTTGACTTGGATCACCTATTATTTGATTAGCTGGATGATCTTTTAGATGTCTTATGGTTGGAGGAAGATTTCCTTCAGGTTGGACATCTCCAGCTCCTTCATCATGCTGTACTTCTTAGTTGTCATCAGCTTCTATAAAGTTTTATACTCCCCCTGGACTGTAGCCTTTATTTTCCACTGCTTCATCTGCATTTGATGCTTCTTCAATGGAAAGCTTGTCCATCCTTTTGCTTATACCTGTTGGACTGTATGAACTACAAGGCAACTCACAGTTAATTAATCTTGATTCATCAAACACAACATGTACAGATTCTTCTACAACTTGAGTAGTCAAGTTGAAGACTATATAGGCCTTACTATTTATGTTGTACCCAACAAATATCCCATCTTGGGATTTGGCAGCAAACTTAGTTAGGTATGACTTGCCATTGTTAAGTATATAGCACTTGCAACCAAAGATCCTAAAATAGGATAGATTTGGTTTTCTACCTTCATAATTTCATAGGGAGTCTTTTTGTGGCACTTGGTGATAGAAGCCCTATTGATCACATGACATGTTGTGTTTAAAGCCTCGGCCTAGAAATATTCTGGAAGAGAGGTGTCACTTAATAGAGTTCTACCAGCTTCAATCAATGTCCTATTCTTTCTTTCAGCAATACCATTTTGCTGTGGTGTTCTAGGTGAGGAGAATTCCTGGAAAATGCCAAAGTCTTCACATAATTTTGTCATACTTTTAGATTGAAATTCAGTGCCATGGTCACTTCTGATTTTGACCACTGTACTGTTTAGTTCATTCTGAATTTGTTTCACAAAACTAAGTAAGACACTTGGGGTTTCTGATTTTTGTCTCAAAAAGAACACCCATGTATATCTAGAATAGTCATCTATAACCACAAAAGTGTAGACCTTCCTACCTAGACTATAAACTGGCATAAGACCAAAAAGATCCATATGTAAGAGGTATAAGCACCTCACAGAATCCTTGTTTTCAAGACTATGAAAGGAGGATTTTGTCTGCTTGCCCTTTTGACAAGCTGAACATATCCCTTCCTTTATACACTTAACTTGAGGACCATTCCTCACTAACTCTTTGTTGAAGAGTTGGTCAATTGTCTTGTAGTTAAGATAAGCCAACCTCTTATGCCACTTGACACAATGAGATGCATTATCATCAGCCACAAGACAGATGGGAGAAGCCTTGTTCTCACATACAAAATTAAGACAATAAACATTTCTCTTTCTATATCCAGTCAATATGATCTTTTGATCACTTGACCTTTTGATATGACATTCATCCTTAACAAATGAAATGTCATATCCAAGATCACTCAGTTGACTTATGCTAATCAGATTATGTTTCAAACCTTTTACATAAGCCACTTGGGTGATGGTAATTTAGTTTGAAGAAATGTTACCAAACCCTTTGATGATTCCTCTTTCAGATCCACCAAAGATTACTTTAGGTCCATCTTTGACAGATGTGTACTCCTTCAGCAGCCCCTTTGTTCCAGTCATGTGCCTGGAACATCCACTGTCCAAGTACCATATAGGGGCATGGCAACTTGGACTTTCCTGCAATACAGAATTACTTTCCCTTAGAACCCAAGTAAGTCTTGGGTCCTTGGTTCAAGTTAGCTCCATTCATATCAAATCTTTTAGCAATTCCTCTAACAGGTAGATTGGTGTTCTTCCTGACACTTGTGTTATGCCAACAGTCCAAGGCAAAATGCCCTATTTTGCCACAGCACCAGCAATCATATTTGTTGTACCTAGTTCTAGGTACAAACTTAGCAGTTTTGTAGTCTGGTAAATTCCTAACATGTGCTGGTGCTGCTGCAGCCATACCCATTGGTTTCCTTGGAAGATGGGATTTATTGTCATGGACTGACTTATTGGCTTTAATAGCTTTGTTACTTAGAACCTCAATCTTCTTATGACCATGAATGTGTTCATGATCATATTTGTTAGAAGGCAAGTGCACCTTTCTAAACATAACAGGGACTGAAAGGTTTAGAGGCTGAACAGGAGCTTTACCTTTTCTTTTGAATTGGGCAGCCCTGGGGTTACCTTTGAAGCCTAATCCAGCCTTACCCTTTTGAGCCACAAACTCATCTATTAAAGGTAAGACAGATTTTGGCTTAGAGTAACTAGCCACTAATTCTTTCTCTATTCTTAGTCTGGCCTCCAGACTCTTAATTTGATCATTGTTATATTTGATTGTGCCCATCTGAATATAGGTTATATTTTTCAGTTTGGCAATCTCATTTAACTTTTGATCCATTATTTTTTCAAACTCAGTTGCAGCCACCTTAAGATCAGCAATTTCCTGAGCCTGAGTTTTGACTAGGTTCTTGCTTTTCTTAAGAGCCTGCAACAAGTCCCTATATTCATCCATCAACTGATGAATATCACCTTCAGATTCAGATCCATTCACATCACTTGATGTAGATGAATCTGACTCAGAACCAGTACTAAAATCAGAAGAACTAAAACCCTTTTGTACCTTACTAGGACCAGGCTGATGCTGGCATTGGTTATCTTCTAACTCAGCCATCAGACCCATGCATTCCTTGTCTTCTTGATCATGAATGGAATCCATCAGTTGTAGAAATTCTTCTTTTTCATTGGCTGCATACAATCCTATGTATGCTTCTGTTTCAGATTCTGACTCTGATGAGGACTGATCTGTAAGGCTCTTTTCCTTCTTTGCAACAAAGGATTTCTCCTTCTTGCCCTTTTGATGAGTCTTCTTTTTGTCAGATGACTCCTTCCTCTTGTCTGGACAATCAGCCACCACATGTCCAGGCCTATTGCAACAATAGCATACAATCTTTAATGTAATGGCTTTGCTGGGCTTAGTTCTGCTCCCCTCCTTCCTTGATGATTTTCTCTTCTGATAATAATCATCAGCTGACTGTGATGTGGAGGGCCTTGACTTCCACTGCTTCTTCTTTAAGAACCTCTGAAACTGTCTTGTAAAAGCAACAAAATCTGTATCTGAATCACTACTTTCTGAAACCTGATTGTCTGAATTTTCAGAATTAACTTTTGCAACTTCCTTAGGAGGAGATGGAGATATCCTCCTATACTTTCTAGTGACTTCTGCCTTGAAGGCCACTGACTTGTCTCTATGCTCTCCTTTTGAATTCTTTTCTTCCTCCTTCCTAACCATTAGTTACATTTCATAAGATAGCAACTTTCCAAACAAGGTTGGAGGAGAAATCTCTGCCAGTTTAGCCACTTCTCTTATGGCACAAATCTTGGTGTCCCAGTCCTTTGTCAAGGACCTTAGGAATTTGTCATTCAGTTCATAGGTACTGAAGATCCTTCCATAGGACATCAATTCATTTACTATTCTGTAGAATTTCTTATAACATTCAGTTATGCTATCAGACTTCCCTTGTCTGAAACTCTCATACTCTTGGTTGAGCATAGACTTCCTATCCTGTCTAACTTCTTCAGAACCCTCCATGTAGACAATCAAGGTGTCCCACATTTCCTTGGAGGTTTTACAGTGAATCAGATTTTGGAATGTAGAATCATCTATGACACTTACTATTATGTTTTGAGCTCTCTTGTCCATAGTGGCTAAGATGATTTCTTCCTTTGTCATTTCTGAAAAATCCTTAGGAGTTTCCTCATTTGCATCTAACACAGAAGTCTTCATTGGAATGTATGGATCTTCTTTCACTGTGATATAAATTCTTGGGTCTGAGGCCTCCATAAACAGCCTAACCCTTTCCTTCCAAATTCCAAAGATTTCTTTTCTGCAGATGGGAAGCTTCATAGATCCCAACTCCTTATGATTCTCACCTGAACCCATTTTCTTGATTCTTGATTCTGTCTTTAGATCTAACTCAGACTGTTAAGTCTTACTTTGAGTAACCTCCCTCTGATACCACTTGATAGTTTTACTTTCAAGACTGCCTAAACACCTAGAGGGGGGGTGAATAGGTTCTAATGCTTGTTTTCAATTTAGGCAGAATATAACTACTGAATATATACACACAGCACAACAATCACAGAAATTTACACATCACAGATTGCACACAGTTTTATAGTGGTTCCCCAAGATCTGGGTACATCTACTTTCCCCCTTCACCTATCTAGCAGTGTGCTAGATTCGGCCAAACTTCCTTCCTTAACTCAGATCCTCATATCCAACAGCTCAGAATTCAAAATGGATTCCTACAACTCAGAGTGATACCACACTCCTACAACTCAGGCAATTCAGCCCTACCTCAGTCTTTATCCAAGACCTACCACTCAGAGATTATCTCTCCTACACTCAGCCTTTATAACATAGGCTTACAACTCAGATCTATATTAATAGATCCTACAGAATTTAGAAAAGAGTTTTATAGAATCTTGCCCTTGATGAGAGAGAAAGGACAAAACAGCACCTGATCAGCTGATGGATGAAACCAACTGAAACTTAGCTTTCTTCAAAGCTTTTTGAATCTGAACTAGCTGAGTTGATTTCCAAACAGCTTCTTGAGAAACCTGTAACAGCTTCCTTCTTGATCTTCAAACGGCTGGATCCCTCTCTATCCAATCCCTTTGGAAATTCTTCAGAATTCTAGGACGAATTCTCCTTAGATTGATCCTGAGAGGTTGAACCCTTCAGAATGTCTTCTTAGATCTTCTGATGAAGATCTTCTTCAGTGCCTTGCACTTTCTTGATTTGATTCCTTAATCAGATTTATTTAAGTGTTGCTTCTCAATCACAAAAATCAAATCCCCTTTTTATTATTCTACTTCTGAATCTGTCTATTTATAGACCTTATTTTTGGTGACCGGCTGGTCCGGTATCTAACTGTCTTCTGACAAGTCTGACAGCTTCAGTTAACCTATTGTAACCCACAGCTGTCAAGTCTTCAAACAGATCATGTGCCTTTGTCTTGGACAGTAAAGTGTCGAGACTGTCTGTCAGAAAGTGTCGAGACCATCTGTCTATATGTGTCGACACAAGTAACTTTGGTGTCGACACTGCCTCTAGAGAAGTCGACAAGTTTGTCTTTAAGTCGACTCAGCTTCTGCATACTACAACTTGAGAATGAGTCGACACAGAGTATTTGTGTTGACTCAAACACTTCATCAATATTCAGCAAATGACTTGGTCTAGACTTGGCAGTGTGTCGACACAAGTCCTGTGTGTCGACACAGTTGATGTAGATTCAGAACATAGTATGTGTCGACACTGCCTTCAGGTGTCGACACAGCTTTTGTCGACTCTGCCTATATGTGTCGACTCAGTCTTCTGGTGTCGACACAAATATTGTCGACTTTGCCTCTGTGTGTCGACACAGCCTCCTGGTGTCGACACAGTTGATGTCAACTATAATCTTGTGTGTGTCGACACTGCCTCCCGGTGTCGACACAGTTGATGTCGACTTATTTTCTCTGTGTCGACACAGCCTTCTTCAAGTGTCGACACAATCTTCCTGAAGTGTCGACACATCTTCTTCTGGTGTCGACACATGGACTTAGAAATTTTTCCATACTTTTAACCTGCACATATTCAACTTAAACAACATCAAATACACCTTGATGTATATCATTATGCTAAGTTAGGCTTCTTCAAATCAGGTACACATTTTCTAATGTACCCAACATCTACTATGGAAGCGGAGTACAAGGATTCAGCCTTAGCAGCTCGAGAAGCCATTTGGCTTAGGATACTAGTAAAGGACATCCATGAAAAGTGCGTGGTCCTACTCTGCTACGCGGTGGAAATGAGAGTGCCTTGAAACTAGTTAATAATCAAGTTTGTCATACGTGGACCAAACACATTTAGATTGAGCACCATTTCATTTGGGATAAGGTGTTAGAGGGGTCTTTTGTGGTTGGACATGTGCAGAGCGAGGACAACATCACGGACATCTTCATGAAGCCTCTGTCGAAGGGCATTTTACTCGGTTACGGGGATTGCTAGGGCTGGTCTCCACTTCTCATTTCAAGGGGGAGTGTTGAAATTATTGAAGTGAAAGTGACAGTCTGGGCGGTCTGTTCGGGATGACTGTGCGGATAGTCTCGACGGTCTCGGTGGTCAGACTGTGCGGTCTGTGCGGACAGAGCTGACGACTAGCTAAGTCGGTCAGTGTTCTGCAGCTTGTTCTCCAGGTTGTTTTTAGGCGAATATGATGGTTATCCGCTCAGTTGTCGGTTTGTGCACCTGGCTCTGGAGTTTGCCGGTTTTGTGTGGATTGGTTTTGTATCCGCTGGTGCTGTGCTCGCACCAGGGATGTCTGGTGGTGTGGACTTGGTTTGGATTTGGACTAAGTCCAGGTTGGCTTAGTCCAGGAGGTTGCGCGGCCTACGCGGGCTGTTTTCTCTCTATTCGCCGAGCTCGACAGCAGTTTGTCTTGTGTGACTTGGCTGCGAGCTTGATTTTTGCAGTCTGGAGCTGTGTCCGCAAGTGGGCGGACTGGGGTGGTGCTCGCTGAATCCGCCTGTTTGGTGGTCTTGTCTGGCTAGGCTTGGCGACTTGTTAGAGGCTTGGTTTCCGGCCTTGGAGGTTCTACCTTGGCAGACTCGCTCTTGGCTAGTCGCAGCGGTCTGGTGTGTATCAACAGCTTTTGCGGATACACTTGTTGTTCGCACTGGATAGGGCGGTTATCCTATTGTCTAGGGCGGTGATCACACTTCTCTTCGCGCTTATAAATAGGACCCCCACCCCCCTCTCACATCAGAAGATACCGAGTGAACAGTAAGTGAACTCGCGGAAAGTTGTTGCGGTTAGGGTTTTCTATCCTCACAGTTTGAAGATTTTGACCAGTTTGCGCTGTGCAGGTTGTGCGGATAGCACTAGAAAGCCAGAAACTTGGTTCTAACTATTGTCAAGGACAATGCGGCTCTACGGGTAGCAACCAACGGATAACAGCAGGTTGCGGCTTGTAACTAGGTAGTTTCTCTTCTACAACTTGTTTCTCAGTTCAATAAGTTGTCTGCCTATGGGCGGCTTGTTCAGTTCGTTGGTAGCAGTCCGCGTGTTCTGGCGGCTAGGCGAGCTCGCGGTTTGCAGTTCAGCGGACAGAGTTTTTTCTTCGGCACTAGAATAATGGGCAGTCCACGCGGCTTGTTGCGGTCTTGCGACTAGGCTGCTTCAGCGGACTCCTTAGCGGTTTGCAGCAGAACCGGTAGTTACTCCTTGTGCTGCGCGGTTTGTTTTCAGCTTGTAATTTTCCTGCTTCCTTCAGATACATTGACAATCATATCTCGTCATGTATATCTTACTATGTAAAGATTTTTTGATAAGTTCAAGTTTTTTGCTCTTCTATTTGCTATTTGGTTTGCTTGGGCTCAGTGTGATTGAGTGTTCCAGAGCCTGATGTTCCGTTTTCCGATATCACAAATTTTTTACAATTGGAATCCGTTCGGCGACGGCAGCGACGTCCGAGGAAGAGAGGAGCAGCGGCGACGACGGCGGTTGCCGCGGGAGAGAGGAGCGTGTTGGGTGTGGTTCCCATCCGAGTCGATAAAAACCACCGGGCATGCGCTAGGAATTCTCTTCGAGAAGGAAATTTGCCAAAAATCTTCATAGCCTGGAAAAAGTTGCAACATCCAAAATAATTGGTTGCAACGTCCAAATCTCGGTTTGACAAAGCTGGAGCAGGCGCAGGCGCAGAGGTTGCAACGTCTAGAAAAATGAGGTTGCAATAACTTTGGGACAGAATTAAAATCCGTTTTTTTGAAATCTGGCGCTGAATTAAAATATGGAAAGGTGCGTCTCATGGGAACTCTTGGACGTGATTTAGGAGGTACTTATGGCAAGGAATATAGAGCACCAAAATAATTCTCTGAAGGCGAGAGGGCGTAGAGAGGAGTTTTAGGTTTTTGGTGTAAGAAGGAAAGACGATCTTGCTTTTGGAGAAATCGCCTCCAGCCGCCGCTCGTTCGTGGTCCTCCTCCGACGCCGACGTCTAGATTCTGATGCCATCACTGGCTTCTAGATCCCGCCGCGGTCACCATCCAGTTCTCGCCGCCGTCACTTGCAGAGATTACTGTCGTCTCCCGTGAAGAAATAGGATCAGGCCACTTGTTGCCGGCCCTTGTTCGTGGCTTGGAAGTTGAAGACGGAGTTGGAAGGGGCTGTGCATAGCCGTCCTTTTTTGTGGTTTTGCGAACGTCATCTTCGACGTTGGGACGGATTGTTCAATCCGTCTGGGTAACACTTCTCACCTCTCTTGTATTTATTTTTCAATCTTGTACTTGTGTGTGTGGATTGGAAGGAAGATTGTATATCCTGTGTGGATTGTATTTGTGGTGGAGGAGTGGAGATCCTGTGTGGATCGGTGGAGGGAAAGCCTGTAATCGGTGTGTGTGATTTATCACACATCTTTAGTGGAGGCTTTCCGGGTTGGACTCCGATCGTCCCGTCGTTTTTCACCCAATTGGGTTTTCCACGTTAAAAATTTCCTGTGTTTTTCTGTGTTTTATTGCCTTTATTTCTGGCATTGTATTGTTGTTTCCGCTTGCATACCGCTGAACGCGGTCGCAGAGGTGCTCACTCAAATTTGCAATAGGTGCTCTGGTCGGGATTGTTCGCTCTCTTTCCCAACAAGTGGTATCAAAGCGAGGTTCAGTGATAGAGTCGTTCAGTGACAGAGCAGATATCGGGCTGACCTTTGGGGTTTCAGGACGAGTCGATCGGGATCTCGGGTGTGCAATTGGGAGTGTTAGTTTACGACCATTGGCCCGCTGGCTATCCTCTCCAGTTGCATACTTTGAGATGGTCGACTCAAAGATCAGTGGTCGGTCCGGCCAGTTGGCAGAGCAGAACTGAGTCCTCATCAGGTTCAGAGCAAATGATAAAGTTGAATGGTGTCAATTATCACCAGTAACATCTACTGATGGAGGACTTGATATATGTGAATGGATGACATGCTCCTATCTTTGAGGAGATGCCAAAGGACACGGATCTGATAAAATGGAAGGTAGAGCATCGGAAGCTGTGTGGGTTTATCAGACGGTTCGTGGAGCCGAATGTCTACAACCATGTGGCTAGCATCAATGATGCGAAAGATCTATGGAAGACTCTCGAGACCTTGTATGCCAAGAGCACGGGCATCAACAAGCTGTACTTGCTGAAGAAGCTTGGAGAGTTCAGATACCGGGAGGGATCACCTATCTTGGATCATATCAACGAGTTTCAGGGGATTATAGATCGCTTGACTGCTATGAAGGTGACCTTTGAAAATGAGGTGAATGCATTGTCGCTACTCAAGTCACTTCCAGACTCGTGGGAGATGGTCAGAGTTTCTCTAATCAATTCTTCCCTCCATGGGATTGTTTACATGGAGATCGCCAAGAGTGAGATCTTGAATGAGGAGGTGAGACGAAAGTCTCAGGGGACTTCGGGCTCTTCTTCACGAGCCGACGTTCTCTTTACGGATCCCAGGGGGAGAGGAAGGAGTAAGAGCCGAGGAAGGAAGGAGGATAGGAGTCAAAGTAGGGGCAAGTCGAAAACACGCTATCAGAACGTGGAATGCCACTACTGCCACAAGAAGGGGCACATCAAGAAGTTTTGCTATTCTTGGAAGAACGATCAGAAGAAGAAGGGGATTGCCACTGAAAGCAAAGATGAGGGTCACACGACAGCCACTATTTCGACTGAGGAGGACGACGTCATTATTGTTGGCGACGATGTCACTGTTGCACTCGCGTGTGATGACCGATGCTGGATCATTGATTCAGGAGCCTCTGCGCATGTCTCCCACAACAGGGAGTTATTTGCCACTTACACCACTCATGACTGTGGGGTGTTGAGGAAGGGAAATGGGGATACATCCAAGGTGCTTGGGCGTGGAGACATGCATTTGAAGACGAGTACTGGAGCCTTACTTGTTCTGAGGGATGTGCGATATGTGCAAGACATTCGCTTCAATCTGATTTCTATTGACAGACTTGTAGACGAAGGACACTTGAGTGTCTTTGGAGGAGACTTCTGGAAGTTGATCAGGGGATCACTCATGATGGCCAGAGGTTATAGAGATTCTGGACTGTATTACATGGAGGGGAGGCCTAAAGCTGCTCAGGCCAACTCCGTAAGGGATGAGGCATCCACTTCCTTGTGGCATAGGAGGCTGACTCACATTAGCCAGAAGGGTTTGGGATGCCTGACGAAGAAGAAGATGATCAGTGAAATTTCTGGCAACCATTTGGAGAGGTGTGACAACTGCATGGCTGGGAAGCAGAACATGATTTCATTCCAAGCCACACGTCCATCAGGAGATCGGAGCCTTTGGAGCTAGTTCATACTGATGTTTGCGGATCGCTGAAGGTCCAATCTAGAGGAGGTGCTTCTTATTTTGTTACCTTTATTGACGACTATTCGAGGAATCTTTGGGTTTATGCTCTCAAGACCAAAAATCAGTTCCTTGATACTTTCAGGAGATTACATGCTGAGGTGGAGAGACAGTCTGGGAAGAGGCTGAGATGCATCAGGTTTGATAACGGGCAAGAGTATATTGGTCCATTTGACGAGTACTACAGGGACCATGGCATCAGACATGAGAAGACCCCGTCGAAGACGCCGCAGCCGAATGACGTAGCTGAGAGGATGAATCGGACACTGTTGGAGAGGATTCGGTGCATACTATCTGATTCAAAGCTGCCAGGGATGTTCTGGGGCAAGGCTCTTCTTACTGCAGCGCATGTCATCAACCTCTCTCCGAGATCAGCATTATAGGAGGACGTCCCGGTTAGGTTCTAGTATGGAAAAGACCCCTCTTACAGTCACTTACGGGTATTTGGCTGCAAAGCCTTTGTGCACGTCCCCAGGGACGAGAGATAGAAGTTGGATTCAAAGACCCGACAGTGTATCTTCTTGGGGTACGGCTACAGTGGAGAGTTTGGGTACAGGTTCTTTGATCCAGTTGAGAAGAAGCTTGTACGTAGCCGTGATGCTGTTTTTTGTGAGGATCAGGCTGTTGGTGATCCTGAGGGGACTGTTCAGTTAGAGGTTAACTCTCGTACTGCTGTGGAGTCACCTATGGTTGGAGCTGAGGATACTGAGGAGGCTACTGAGCCTGAGCCAACACAGAGCATTGATTCCCTTCCAGATCATGATATCACCACTGATGGTGAACCAGTAGTCGCTGAGGATATTGCTGATGATGTACCTGCACCGACCCCAGAACCGGCCCTACGGAGGTCTGATCGAGCCAGGCACCCACCCGCTAGATATTCTACATCAGAGTTCATATTACTGACTGATGTGGTGGAGCCTGAAAGTTATACTGAGTCTGTGGAGAGCACCGAGAAGCGTTAATGGATGGTTGTTATGCAGGAGGAGATGCAGTCGTTGTAGAAGAACCACACGTATGACTTGGTGAGATTGCCTAAGGGCAAGAAGGCCTTGAAGAATCGGTGGATTTTCAGGGTAAAGCAGGGTGATTCCTCCACACCTCCTAGATACAAGGTCAGGCTGGTGGTGAAGGGCTTTGGACAGTGACAGGGTGTTGACTTTGATGAGATCTTCTCGCCTGTGGTGAAGATATCATCTATTCGGGTTATACTTGGACTTGCAGCGAGGCTTGATTTGGAGATAGAGCAGATGGATGTCAAGACCGCCTTTATACATGATGATCTTGAGGAGGAACTATACATGGAGCAGCCTGAGGGTTTCAGTGTCAGAGGGAAGGAAGGTCTAGTGTGTCGCTTGCAGAAGAGTTTATATGGCCTGAAGCAGGCCCCGCGGCAATGGTATAGGAAGTTTGATTCTTTCATGGGGAGATCTAATTCAGGAGGACCACCCTTGACCACTACGTATTCATCAAGCAGTATGCTCCACAGGATTTAATCATTCTGTTATTGTATGTGGATGACATGCGGATTGTCGGGAGGAACACTGCTCGCATTGCTGAGTTGAAGCGGCAGTTGAGTTCTACTTTTGAGATGAAGGATCTGGGTGCTGCGAAGACCATTTTGGGGATGCATATTCGTAGAGATAGGGGAGCCAGATTGCTTTGGTTATCACAGGAGCGGTACATCCGCAAAGTGCTGCAGATATTTGATATAGATCAGGCGAAAAAGGTGAGTGTGCCTCTTGCAGCTCACTTCAGGCTTACCTTGATCAGTGCCCCATCACACTTGAGGAGATCGAGGCAATGCAGAAGATTCTGTATTCATCTGCAGTTGGGAGCCTCATGTATGCGATGGTGTGTACACATCCAGACATTGCGCATGCCATTGGGACAGTAAGTAGATTCCTCTCCAATCCTAGGAGAGAGCATTGGAGCGTAGTAAAGTGGATACTGAGATATCTGCAGGGAACTTTAGATTTGACGTTGAGATTTTGGGACAGTGAGCCTGAGCTGTTGAGCTACACTGATGCTGACATGACTTGAGATGTGGATTCCAGGAGATCGACGTCAGGGTACATGATTCTGTTTACAGGGGGAGCTGTCTCGTAGGCATCGAGATTGCAAAAGTGCGTTGCACTATCCACCACGGAGGCTGAGTTTATTGCGGTAACTGAGGCTGGAAAGGAGTTGTTTTGTATGAATAGGTTCATCAAAGAACTCGGGTTCACTCAAGACCGATACACACTCATGTGTGACAGTTAGAGCGCTATTTACTTGGGGAAGAACCCTACTTTTCACTCGAGGTCGAAGCACATCGACACTCGGTATCATTGGATACGAGATGTCCTGGAGCAGAAGGAGCTTGATCTTCAGATGGTACACACTGATGACAATGGGGCAGACATGCTGACCAAGACCGTGCCAAGGGGGAAGTTCGAGCACTGCGTTAGAATCGTCGGGATGGCAGTTTCTTCCGCCTCGATGTGAAGGGGGAGATTTGTCGGGTGTGGTTCTCATCCGAGTCGATAAAAATCACCGGGCACGCGCTAGGAATTCGCTTCGAGAAGGATATTTGTCAAAAATCTTCATAGCCTGGAAAAAGGTTGCAACGTCCAAAATAATTGGTTGCAACGTCCAAGTCTCGGTTTGGCAAAGCAAGAGCAGACGCAGGCGCAGAGATTGCAACGTCCAGAAAAATGAGGTTGCAACAACTTGAGGGCGGAATTAAAATCCATTTTTTTGAAATCCGGCGCTGAATTAAAATATGGAAAGGTGCGCCTCTTGTGGACTCTTGGACGTGATTTAGGAGGTAGTTATGGCAAGGAACATAGAGCACCAAAATAATTCTCTGAAGGCGAGAGGGCGTAGAGAGGAGTTTTAGGTTTTCGGTGGAAGAAGGAAAGACGATCCTGCTTTTGGAGAAATCGCCTCCAGCCGCCGCCCGTTCGTGGTCCTCCTCCGACGCCGGCGTCCAGATTCCGCTGTCGTCACCAGCGTCCAGATCCCGCCGCGGTCACCGTCCAGATCTCGCCGTCGTCGCTTGCAGAGATTGCTGTCGTCGCCCGTGAAGAAATAGGATCGGGCCACTTGTTGTCGACCCTTGTTCGTGGCTTGGAAGTTGAGGACGGAGTTGGAAGGGGCTGTGCATAGCCGTCCTTCTTCGTGGTTTGCAAACGTCATCTTCGACGTTGGGACGGATTGTTCAATCCGTCCGGGTAACACTTCTCAGCTCTCTTGTATTTCTTTTTCAATCTTGTACTTGTGTGTGTGGATTGGAAGAAGATTGTGTATCCTGTGTGGATTGTATTTGTGGTGGAGAAGTAGAGATCCTGTGTGGATCGGTGGAGGGAAAGCCTGTAATTTGTGCGTGTGATTTATCACACATCTTTAGTGAAGGCTTTCCGGGTTGGACTCCGATCGTCCCGTCGTTTTTCACCCAATTGGGTTTTCCACGTTAAAAATTTCCTGTGTTTTCCTGTGTTTTGTTGCCTTTATTTCCGGTATTGTATTGTTTTTTCCACTTGCATACCGCATAACGCGGTCGCACAGGTGCTCGCTCAAATTTGCAACAGGTGCTCTTGTCGGGATTGTTCGCTCTCTTTCCCAACAGAGCGAAGGCGGCGGCGGAGGGGGAAGAGAAGGGCGACGGCAGCGGCGCCGGTGGATGAGAAGGGCGAAGGCGGCGGCATCGGTGGATTAGAAGAACAACGGTGGCGCTTGCCGCGGCTATGACAGCGACAACCGCGGTGATGAAGATGATGACGGCGATGACGGCGGTTGCCACGGCGATGGCGGCGGTTGCCGCGGTGATGGAGGCGGTCGCAGCGGCAAGGCGGCGGCGGCGATGGTTGCCGCGACGATGGCAGCGACGGCAACGATGATGAAGACAATGACGGTGATGACAGCTGTTGCCGCGATAATGGCAGCGGGCCAGCGGTTGCCGCGACGATGGCAGCGACGGTGATGAAGACGATGACGGCGGCGATGGCGACGGCGGTTTCGACAAGGAGCTGCCCGGTAGATTATCCGCAGCCCGGTTCATTTCAGGAGGTCCTATCACTCTATCAGTAATTATTTTATTAAGCTCATTAGAAACTATAACTTTATTATAGCTGATCAAGACATTCTTATTTTATTAATTTTTATGGTTATTATTGACGTCGAAATATATTATTCTTATTCTATTGTGCTTAAAGTTGTAATTAATAATTAATTAGACAAGCTAGTTGAGATTATGATATTATCACTAACCATTTAATCGATACTAATTAAAGGTTATTTAAGATTTTATTAGAATAATTTATGATGATAATTTGGATTATTTCATTGTAGCTATGTTTTTTATAATGTGAAAATATAAATTCGTAATATTTTAATAAAAAAATTAGGATTAAGGGATACAAATACATTTTTAATTAGTAAATTTATTAAATAATATATTATTTGGTCTATAGATAATAGCAAAAACTAATTAATATGATAATTAGATTCAATGTTGGAATAATAACTTAATCTTTCATTCATTTTTTTCTTTGCAACATACATTATTTTAATCAAAAGATTCTTATCGTGCCATTAAATTAAATATTTTAATAACATAAAAATAATCAAAATATAAATGAAACCAAAAATGTAAATGCAACGTAAAGAAAAAATAGAGATGAAGAGGGTCCTTCAATTTATATTAAATCTGAGCTACGGATAGTAAAAAATTTCCATATCTTCAGTAGAGAAAGTAAGTTTAGTGGGGCTGATCAAAGTCAGCCCACTAACCCCACTCACGGCATGATCGCATGAACGCGTGCAACGACGTTTGACGACGAGACCACCGGCAACAAACCGCCCCTACCGGCCGGCAATCCGGCCTGCCTCCATGGCCGCGCGACAAACACCCCAGCCGTCCCCCACTTGGTTGTGCAGCCGGCCCCTCGGCAAGCCTCCTTTGAACTCAACCGGCTGGCCACCTTTCCCACCCGGCCCATCACCACCGCCCAACTCCCACTGCTCGCCCTCCACTATCTCGCTCGTGCAACTTCTATGTTACCACTCATTATTGGATGTGCATTTAAACGAATCCTCATAATAGGTGTGCGCATAGCCAGTTACATTAATGTGAATATTCACATAGTAAAATGTATAATGACGGAGTTCGAATATTGAAAAGTCGTATGACGGGTGTCCGTATAACGAAAATTCGCATGACGATGTGTGTTCAGTAAATTATATGATTGTGGTGTGCATACAATCATATAATTCATCATGAGTGTGCGTAAAACAATAAAACCCGTCATAGGTGTGCGTATAACCATACAACCACCCATAATGGGTGTGTGTATAGCACATTATATGATTATGGTGTGCGGATAGCCAAATACCATAACCACTTAATAACTAATCTGCTACCCTCAAACAATAAAAGGACCCCTAAATCCTCCTTTCATCTCACTTTGTTTTTTTACGCTCAAGAGAGATCCAGATGAATCTTTCGAAAATATCTGCCCGCGCTCGAAGACATCCTCAAAGATCTTCAAAGACATTTGAAGATCCCTTAATGATTTCCCGCAAGCGTTCGAAGATCCCTTGAAAATTTCTCACAAATGTTCGAAGATCCCTTGGGATTACTCCGAACACATTGTCCTGAGCACAATGCACCGAGCACATCGCTCCAATCTCCCCCGCTTGCAACCAGAGAACTAGTTGCAGATTCCAGATTGCACAGTGCACATTGCACCTGCTTCCAAACACCAATTGGTATCTCTAGATTGTGCCGAGTGTACAACCCTGTATTCGCAGAGTAGGGTCCATTCGGCAGGCGCTGGGCCAGTTTTATGTTTTTAAGCTTTTTAGAGATTTTGGACTCTTAGTGACCAATTTTGGCTTGACCTTGGAAATATACTAGTAGGAGGAGGAAAAATCTACACCCTCGCGGGCTTGCTATGAGCGAGGTAAAAACGGTACTCCGGACGGAGGCCAAGGCCTCACCCCCCTGCACCCTAGCCCCTTGGGCGAGCTCGGCCGGCGGCCTGGAGCTCGCCCGGGCGCCCAGCCCTTGGGCGAGCTCGGCCGGCGGCCTGGAGCTCGCCCGGGCGCCCAGCCCTTGGGCGAGCTCGGCCGGCGGCCTGGAGCTCGCCCGGGCGCCCAGCCCTTGGGCGAGCTCGGCCGGCGGCCTGGAGCTCGCCCGGGCGCCCAGCCCTTGGGCGAGCTCGGCCGGCGGCCTGGAGCTCGCCCGGGCGCCCAACCCTTAGGCGAGCTCGGTCGGCGGCCTGGAGCTCGCCCGGGCACCCAGCCTTTGGGCGAGTTCGCTTCGGATGTCCGAAGTGGGGTAAGGGGGAGGAGCATGGTTCAGCCTCCACCTCCCCCCTTTAGACCTCCTGCTGCCATATTTTTTCCCTAAGGGCATTTTGGACTTTTCAAACTCAGGACTTGGAAAAACTATAAATAGACCCCCTTGGGTACCTTTGGAGGGGCATTGGCTTTTGGCTTCCTCCTCCCTAGTTCTCTTCTTGGTAGAGTTGAGAGAACTCTCCAAGGTACCCATCTCTGCCATTGGTAAGGGAGGGGAATTGTTCTTGTGACCTTCCGGGTGTGTGGTGGGACCTCTACGCTAGAGCCGAGGGTCTGTTCCTAGTTTCCCAAGTCTTTGGTCCGTGACGTTCCCCCGAGTGTAGTAGGTGTGAGGTCACCCCTTCCCCAAGGGTCAAACTCCACAGAGACCAAGTTTTTGGTTTCAACATTTTAGTGCGGTGAGCGTGGAGAGTGACCAGCACAGAAGATCTCGGGAGAGTGTCATGGCTGGAGATTAGGGAGGTAGTGATGACCTCGGTGGTCTCCCCAACCCAGGACCCTTCGTAGGAAGGGAAGAGTTCATGTCTTCCATCTCTGGCATCATGGAGATGTTGCAAAGCATTGCCCCTCGGGCTGGCAGCTCAACCCCCACCCCCCAGGGACCGGCTCCCGGGGATCTCAATGAGCTGCCCCCCATGGATCTAAGTAAGATCACCCCAGCAGGGGAGAAGGAAGTGCCCCAGGGAGACGACCTGGGAAGGAGAGGATGGGAGAGGGGGTCGAGCGAGACCTCCTCGGCCGGGAGTTATTCCCCAGCCTGGCAAGTGCTAGCCCTCCAGGCGAGCAGGTCACGCGAGTAGAGGTCGCGAGAGCACCCCTTAGGGGGTCACCCTTAAGTGAGTTGATCATCTCAGCTCCCGTTCCTGAGGGGTTCAGAGAGCCAGACATGGCTTACTACACCGGGAAGGATGACCCAGTCCAGCACCTGCAGTGGTTTGAGGATGTCGTCTCCATCAGGCCGATGACGGATGCCTTCAAGTGTCGCCTCTTTGCGATCACGTTGAAGGAGAAGGCAAGGGACTGGTTTCATCAACTCCCCCCCGAGGTCGATCTATGGGTTCGAGGACTTGAGCCGAAGCTTCCAGCTCCGCTTCTCCACCTCCAAGAAGAGGAAGAAGAGTCCCGAGTCCATCTTTCTGATAAGGCAGAGGGCCGAGGAATCGCTGGCTCACTACGTTGACAGGTTCTAAGAGGAGATCCTGGATATCCAGGAGATGTCGGGGTATGCTCTCCAGATGGCCTTCACTGTTGGACTGAAGGAGGGCTTCTTCAAGATGAGCTTGACCCGGAAGACCCCCCTTTCCTTCGAGGAGCTGATGGAAAGGGCGGCAGAGGAGATAGCCATGGAGGTAGCCAACCCAGCCTTCGTGAAGAAGTTGGCAAAGTTGACAGAGGTGGAGTCAAAAGAGCAAGGTGGCTCAAGGCATCAGGAAGGAAGAAGGAGAGAGGAGCAGAGAGCCCAGGGGTTCCAAGGACGGGAGGGTCCGGAGCTAGGTTGGAGGCAGCAGGGAGGACCTGCCCAGGGTCCAGGAAGAGCTCTCATCCAGGGTGGAGGGGACTTTCAGGGAGGTCAAGGAAGATACAACTTCCAAAGGCAAGCCCCTAGGCAGCTCCTACCCCCACATCAGCAAGCGATGGCGATCGGTCAAAGGGAGAGGAGAAACCACACGGGAAGAGGAAGGGTTAGAGTAGAGTTACCCTACTGTGAGTTCCACCAGGAAGAGGACCATGCAACAACTACTTGCCCCGAGTTCCAGGAGTTGAGAAGGACAAGAGCTCCGGCACCACAGCCTCCACAACCGCAAGATCCGGTACGGATTGAAGAAGTCCAACCCGAGACAGCAGGGGAGAGGTGTGAAGACAGGGTTGATGTGGGCACCCGGGGAGGGATCCTTTGATGCACGAGGAAAGAGGGAGGTACACAAAGTAGATCATCTCTTGTAATGAACTTTGTTAGCATTGTATCACCTATGATTAATGAAAAAGGACCGTCGTAAAACATTTGTGACAAAGTTCTTTTAGCTCCGGGATGATTCCGCTACCAGGCTCCCACTAGCTGGCAGGGCAGGTTGATCTCTCGTGGAGGCTAAGTCTTTTAGCTCCGGGATGATTCTGCTGTCAGGCTCTCACTAGCTGGCAGGGCAGGTTGATCTATCGTGGAGGCTAAGTTTTTTAGCTCCGAGATGATTCCGCTGTCAGGCTCTCACTAGCTGGCAGGGCAGGTTGATCTCTCGTGGAAGCTAAGTCTTTCAGCTCCGGGATGATTCCGCTGACCAGGCTCCCACTAGTTTGCAGGGCAGGTTGATCTCTCGTGGAGGCTAAGTCTTTTAGCTCCGGGATGATTCCGCTGACCAGGCTCCCACTAGCTGGCAGGGCAGGTTGATCTCTCGCGGAGGCTAAGTCTTTTAGCTCCGGGATGATTCCGCTGACCAGGCTCTCACTAGCTGGCAGGGAAGGTTGATCTCTCGTGGAGGTTAAGTCTTTCAGCTCCGGGATGATTCCGCTGTCAGGCTCTCACTAGCTGGCAGGGCAAGTTGATCTCTCGCGGAGGCTAAGTCTTTTAGCTCCGGGATGATTCCGCTGACCAAGCTCTCACTAGCTGGCATGGTAGGTTGATCTCTCGTGGAAGCTAAGTCTTTTAGCTCCGAGATGATTCCGCTGACCAGGCTCCCACTAGCTGGCAGGGCAGGTTGATCTCTCGTGGAGGCTAAGTCTTTTAGCTCCGGGATGATTCCGCTGTCAGGCTCTCACTAGCTGGCAGGGCAGGTTGATCTCTCGTGGAAGCTAAGTCTTTCAGCTCCGGGATGATTCCGCTGACCAGGCTCCCACTAGCTGGCAGGGCAGGTTGATCTCTCGTGGAGGCTAAGTTTTTTAGCTCCGGGATGATTCCGCTGTCAGGCTCTCACTAGCTGGCAGGGCAGGTTGATCTCTCATGGAAGCTAAGTCTTTTAGCTCCGGGATGATTCCGCTGACCAGGCTCCCACTAGCTGGCAGGGCAGGTTGATCTCTCGTGGAAGCTAAGTCTTTTAGCTCCGAGATGATTCCGCTGTTAGGCTCTCACTAGCTGCCCGGGCAGGTTGATCTCTCGTGGAGGCTAAGTCTTTTAGCTCCGGGATGATTCCGCTGACCAGGCTCTCACTAGCTGGCAGGGCAGGTTGATCTCTCGTGGAGGCTAAGTCTTTTAGCTCCGGGATGATTCTGCTGTCAGGCTCTCACTAGCTGGCAGGGCAAGTTGATCTATCGTGGAAGCTAAGTCTTTTAGCTCCGGGATGATTCCGCTGTCAGGCTCTCACTAGCTAGCAGGGCAGGTTGATCTCTCGTGGAAGCTAAGTCTTTCATGTCCGGGATGATTCCGCTGACCAGGCTCCCACTAGCTGGCAGGGCAGGTTGATCTCTTGTGGAGGCTAAGTCTTTTAGCTCCGGGATGATTCCGCTGACCAGGCTCCCAATAGCTGGCAGGGCAGGTTGATCTCTCGCGGAGGCTAAGTCTTTTAGCTCCGGGATGATTCCGCTGACCAGGCTCCCAATAGCTGGCAGGGCAGGTTGATCTCTCGCGGAGGCTAAGTCTTTTAGCTTCGGGATGATTCCGCTGACCAGACTCTCACTAGCTGGCAGGGCAGGTTGATCTCTCGTGGAGGCTAAGTCTTTCAGCTCCGGGATGATTCCGCTATCAGGCTCTCACTAGCTGGCAGGGCAGGTTGATCTCTCGTGGAGGCTAAGTCTTTTAGCTCCGGGATGATTCCGCTGACCAGGCTCTCACTAGCTGGCAGGGTAGGTTGATCTCTCGTGGAAGCTAAGTCTTTTAGCTCCGGGATGATTCCGCTGACCAGGCTTCCACTAGCTGGCAGGGCAGGTTGATCTCTCGTGGAGGCTAAGTCTTTTAGCTCCGGGATGATTTCGCTGTCAGGCTCTCACTAGCTGACAGGACAGGTTGATCTCTCGTGGAAGCTAAGTCTTTCAGCTCCGGGATGATTCCGCTGACCAGGCTCCCACTAGCTGGCAGGGCAGGTTGATCTCTCGTGGAGGCTAAGTCTTTTAGCTCCGGGATGATTCCGCTGACCAGGCTCTCACTAGCTGGCAGGGCAGGTTGATCTCTCATGGAAGCTAAGTCTTTTAGCTCCGGGATGATTCCGCTGACCAGGCTCCCACTAGCTGGCAGGGCAGGTTGATCTCTCGTGGAAGCTAAGTCTTTTAGCTCCGAGATGATTCCGCTGTCAGGCTCTTACTAGCTGGCAGGGCAGGTTGATCTCTCTTGGAGGCTAAGTCTTTTAGCTCCGGGATGATTCCGCTGACCAGGCTCTCACTAGCTGGCAGGGCAGGTTGATCTCTCGTGGAGGCTAAGTATTTTAGCTCCGGGATGATTCCGCTGTCAGGCTCTCACTAGCTGGCAGGGCAGGTTGATCTCTCGTGGAAGCTAAGTCTTTTAGTTCCGGGATGATTCTGCTGACCAGGCTCTCACTAGCTGGTAGGGCAGGTTGACCCCTCGGGAGGCTAAGTGTTTTCACCCCGAGGCCGTCACGTCACCCAGGCTCCCATCAGCTGGTATGACAGGTTGACCCCTCGGAGAGACCGAGTATTTTCGGCCCCATGAAGGCCACTCAGCGAATACGTTGGGTTGGATGTTTCTTTCCGAGCTTGTGCCAACCTCGAAAAGAGCGGGGATTGTGTACAACCCCGTATTCGCAGAGTAGGGTCCATTCGGCAGGCGCTGGGCCAGTTTTATGTTTTTAAGCTTTTTAGAGATTTTGGACTCTTGGTGGCCAATTTTGACTTGGCCTTGGAAATATACTAGTAGGGGGAGGAAAAATCTACACCCCCGCGGGCTTCCTATGAGCGAGGTAAAAGCGGTACTCCGGACGGAGGCCAAGGCCTCACCCCCCTGCACCCCAACCCCTTGGGCGAGCTCGGCCGGCGGCCTGGAGCTCGGCCGGCGGCCTGGAGCTCGCCCGGGCGCCCAGCCCTTGGGCGAGCTCGGCCGGCGGCCTGGAGCTCGCCCGGGCGCCCAGCCCTTGGGCGAGCTCGGTCGACGGCCTGGAGCTCGCCCGGGCGCCCAGCCTTTGGGTGAGTTCGCTTCGGATGTCCGAAGTGGGGTAAGGGGGAGGAGCATGGTTCAGCCTCCACCTCCCCCCCTTTGGACCTCCTGTTACCATGTTTTTTCCCTAAGGGCATTTTGGACTTTTCAAACTCAGGACTTGGAAAAACTATAAATAGACCCCCTTGGGTACCTTTGGAGGGCCATTGGCTTTTGGCTTCCTCCTCCCTAGTTCTCTTCTTGGTAGAGTTGAGAGAACTCTCCAAGGTACCCATCTCTGCCATTGGTAAGGGAGGGGAAGTGTTCTTGTGACCTTCCGGGTGTGTGGTGGGACCTCCGCGCTAGAGCCGAGGGTCTGCTCCTAGTTTCCCAAGTCTTTGGTCCGTGACGTTCCCCCGAGTGTAGTAGGTGTGAGGTCACCCCTTCCCCAAGGGTCGAACTCCACAGAGACCAAGTTTTTGGTTTCAACACCGAGCACATTACTCTGGACTCTAGCAGTCTAGAGAATACATAACTTTTTGAGGGGTGGCCTGTCACCATCAAAACTTCTTCTTCTCCTCCTATTACTGTAACGAGAGACGGTCCGTCGCGCTCGAGTTCTCTGCTAACATTTGTAATATCTCAAGAAATAGTGAAATTTGTCCGACATATTCCTGACCTCATGGTATTTTTTTGCATTTCCTGGATTTTCCACGTAAAAAAACTCTCTTATCAGTCGTAAACTTTTTATGAATGTTTGCATGTTTGAGCGCTCCCGAGCAACGACAATTCATTTTCGATCGGTTTAAGAGCGTCTTGAGCGATCCATAACAAGACAGTATAATACAAAAATAAACTAAAAATATAATAAAGAAAGAAAGTAATTTTGCAACTAAATGTGCCAATTCATCATCATAGTAATTATGTATGTAAATGTCATGCATATTTCACCAATATTTTAAAATAGAAAATTAAAAGATTTAG